>JANRMT010062806.1:78993030-79051974 GCA_026402145.1 Polypterus bichir lapradei
TATATATATATATATATATATATATATATATATATATAAAAAACACCACACCTTAGCAGGATTAAGTGGAATGGTCACTTTAAATTACACAAACATCTCTCTTCTAATCATACTGAAGCCAAGCTTTCTTTTACGGACATTAAATTTGAATAATTCTGACTGTCTGTTTTCTTCTAATTTTGATTTTTAGTATTTACAAAGAAACCGCTCATTAAATAAAGTAATTAACATTTGAATATTATCACTGAAATATGCCTTGATTATTGGTATCACTTGCACCAGCATGTTTATGTGATTATTTGTTGGTATTTTTTATGAGTATGTCTTAAATGTTTGTTCAAGTGTGAGCAGTGCTCATTCTGCTAGATTTGCACAACCCTTTCAAAGGCAATTTTCTGGTAAGTCACACCCAGAGTGCAGCTCTTGGCCTTTACTAAAGCAGTCTAAAGTGTTTCAGGGGAAGTGACACTGGGGCAGCAACAGGTGTATGTTAAGGTATTCTGAAGTGTATCCCTCGCAGGGGAAGTGACCCACAGGCAGCAATAGACCCTTAGCCTTTGCTAAGGTATTCTGAATTGAAGGCCTTTCAAGGCACATGACCCAGAGGCAGTGATAGACCCTTTGCCTCTACTAAGGTATTCCTGCTTTGTATTTGATCAGTAACCTGGCAGGAGAAGTGACAGGCCCTTGGGCACTGTTGGATTCAAAACATGTGTGATGACCGAATGTTAAACAGGTAAGTACTATGAAGTGTATGTATACATCATGGCCAAAAATTTAGGAATTTCCAAAACTTGTCCACCAATATAAAAAGAACCTTAGAGGTTAAAGTACCTTATGTGAAACACTTTAACACGACAAAAATACACTAACCTGCACTTTGTATTGCCTTACTGAAGATATTAACGATATTGCCATATTGATAAAATATTTTGGTCTTAAACAGCTTACAGCAATGCAACAAACTACAATCATTTGTAAGTAAACTACCAGGTTTAAGTTATTGTTTAGTTCTGATAAAAGTTAAATTCGCAAATCTTACAAATACTTACCGTTACTCTTGTTGGAGTAGCAGGCTGCTTGGATAATGATGACTGTTAATTGAAATAAAAGTAAGATTTAGTGAGGAAGAAGAACATTAATTATACACCTATACAATTATAAATAAAAATAAATGCAATATTTTATTTGCTTAAATCGGGTATCAATTTTCAGTTGTGGTCTTGGGTACACCTAGAGTAATTTATTTTCAAAAAACTTTTTTTTTTTAAATAATAAATCTTCCACCCAATTTTCAGACAGCCACCCACAAAACAACAATTCTACTCATTTTCCTTTTTAATTTGGTACATCTTTTCAAGCAAGCATGCTAGTTTTTGTTTTAATAAAAAAAAATCTTATTTTTTCTGAATAACTCTCAAAAACCCAGCTCATGAAAGTAGACTCAATATGCATAGCACTTGTAGCTTATACAGATGGTAAATCATTACTCTGCAAAATGTTAGAAAATAACAAACTAATGGAAATTACAATTTCCAACTTACATGTCAGTTATGTTATTTTCAATATTATAGGCAAATCCATATTGTTACAGTTTAATTCAGCATTACAAAATTATCTCAACACATTTTCTGTGAGTGTGCAAATTAATGAACAATATTTTAATAGTAAATTTCTATTTCGTGTCTCAACGAACCCCACAAAGAAGTGAGTATAGATGAAGAGGCATGAGAAAAAGAAGAAGTCTGGCTCATATCTAACAAATATCTCAATTTCATTCCAGACAAACATTTTAATTACTAACATACAAACTGGGAGAGGCAATAATTAGTTGGTCACTACCTGTAAGCGGATTTTTTTTCCCCTTATCATGCAGGAAGCAGATTAGTTTATCACTGAGAGGTTGTTTGTGATTTCATTATATCTAAAATGTGAATCTAGAGGAAGTGCTTCTATAATTTTTGCCATCTGATTAGAAGCCATTTTTCTATCACAATTATAAAAGTTTCTAAGAAAGTCAAGTATAGTATGTATATATTGTGTAAAGAAAATGTTAACCAAGGAGTAGCCTAAATTAAAGTTTGCTATGACCATGATAAAATACTGATAGATAGATAGATAGATAGATAGATAGAGATAGATAGATAGATAGATAGATAGATAGATAGATAGATAGATAGATAGATAGATAGATAGATAGATAGATATATATAAATATATTTATATACACATATATAGATATAGATATATATAAATCATAGCTAAGTCACTATAACTGCTTACCTGCTGTTTCATAAGGAAAACTTGCTCATCCTCTGCTGCCACTTCTTTGTCGTGTACCAACTAAACAAAAATAAAGCATGACAGATGTTTACAAAAGTTTTGTTGTAATTGTAAACTCAATGGTAGTTGCCAGTTCCATGGAGGAGATTATATTCACTAGTCACAAGTCACAGGAAATAGAGCCACCAAATAACTATTTGTTAAATTAAACAATAACACTATTAATAGTACTAACAACAATAACAATATTTAAAAAGAATCAAAATTTAGATAAAACCATAAATTACATGATGCCTAGCCACATCCGTGATAGTCTTAAAGAGCTGACTGATATACCTTGAGGCAAAAATGTGCCTCTATTACCCTACCTGATACAAATGGTGGATTCAATGTGCATGCCAGTATAATCTTTAACTCTTTTATGGCTAATTTTTTTTTTTGTTTCTTTTCTCCCAGGGCTGAATATTTTTCCAAAAACCAACTTTTTTAAAAAAAGAACACTTTCTGTTATTTCCTCATGGCTTGATTACTGTAATGCTCTCTTTACAGGTTTCAGCAAGTCCTCTCTCTCACGCCTTCAATTAGTTCAAAATGCAGCTGCCAGGCTCCTATCTCGCACTAGCAGGAGTGATCATATCACCCCCATTTTGCACACACTGCACTGGCTCCCAGTGTTTTATAGAATTCATTCTAAAGTTTTGGTGCTTAGTTTCAGAGCTTTGCATGGACAAGCTCCCAAGTACCTAAACAGCCTGTTCCAACGCCATACAGCTTGCCGGACTCTAAGATCTGGGTAACAGGGCCTCCTCGTTGTCCCAAGCACTCAGCTAAAAACCCGTCGGTTATCGTGCCTTTCAGTCTGTGGCAGCAAGACTATGTAATAGCCTGCCTTGTGGTCTGCGTGGAGTCGAGTCTATTGATTCTTTTAAAAAACTAAAAACATTTCTTTTTAAACAAGCTTTTAATCAGTGCTGAATAGATCCAGTTTGTTTATTTACTGTTTTTATTGGTTTTGTTTATGTTTTGTTTTAACTCTGTGACCTTTTGTCTGTGAAGGGCGCTATATAAATAAAACTACTACTACTACAAAGCAATGGTTTAACATGTCAAATCAACAAAAAATATTTATTTTTGACAAATGTTACTGTCTTGCATGTTGTATAAGCCTGCATACTATATGATTTCACATACGTGTTACACAGCAAAGTCCTGCAAAGTATGATATCGCTCAAAGCAGCCAATTGTATGCATTACCACATTGCACTGCTTTACAATATGTGTTGCACTGATGCCTCCTTTTCAATTGTCTGTTGCTGCACACAACACAGTCAGGTTTGTATTTTTTGTCCTCATATGTTGCAGGAAAGAGGGGCTCATCCGTTTGACATCGTACCATGCTACTGCTACCAAGTTTTCTGTCCGCATGAAAACCGGATTGTCACCTCTTTTCATCTTAAGCCTGTCTGGCTTCAACTATGAAGGCCTGTGTCTCCTGTTCACCCTCACTGTGCCACAAGCTCCAATTACCCTGCTCTGTCGCTCCATGAACAATTCTGGTGATGTATAAAATTTGTCCATGTACACAACATGACCCAAATGTTTATAGTCCTGAAGCAGCTCCAGCACAGCCTGACTTGTCAAGGGACAGCTCTCTCTTTGAAAGGAATACTTTCCTGTATATGTAATTACTTTCTGGCAGAAACCAGTGTTTGCGTGTGTCAGTACAAAATCCTTTATGCCATACTTTGTGGGCTTGTCTGGCATATACTGGCGGGAAAAATGCGTTCCTTGTATTTTATCATAGATTCATAGCCTGGCTCACCCCTTGGGATTTACTTCTGGTTATCACAGAAGTGAGCACGTACCTATCACACAGCATAATCTGTCCAAAGCCACCAGGGGACAAAGCCCATTTGCACCAGTGCTCCCTGAAGTTATATCGCCAGTCTAGTCCCATCTCTATTTGTAATGCCACAAAGCCCTTCATCTCGTCTTTTGTTGTGGGTTTCCACATTGAAAAACAAGAATGCGGTGCAAGCACAGCCCGCTATTCAAAAAATTGCTCTGCATACCTGTTTGCCTCATCTGACAGTAGCTGAAAAGCAGCCTCAGGAAAAAAACAGCCTGAAGTAGTCCAGCAGCTGGTAATCTGTCATGTCCAACAGCAAGCCATGCTGTCATGTGAAGTCCGGTAGCCAGTTTGGCTCCCACGGATCAATGTCTGGGTATTCCTCCCACACGAAACCTTGCCATAGGTGCATCGGCTGCACGAATGCGCTCAGCTGGCAGCCGATCAGCTGGGACGGCATCGGCTGGTGTCCGATAAGCTGATGCCAGTTCCTCACTCTCTTGCTCGATCTCCTGATCACTGTCAACAAAATCAGATTCTGAAAAATCAGAGTCTGACTCAGCGATAACGCACAAAACATCGTCAGCTGAATATTTTCTTTTCTGCACTCGCTTTGCTCCCTCGTGAGATGTCGATGCCATCTTGCCTTTGTTTACATTTGCTTACATTTCGTAACTCACACACACGCAAGGATTAGATGCGAGTCAATGAGTCTTACAGTCCTCCAAGCAGAGATGGAATGCCTGTGAGGTAACAGTGAGTTTTGTCGCCATTAACAGCTGATTGTCGCTCTCTACCCCTGGATGTCGACTTTTGTCGACAAGCACCCTTAACCCCTCCTGTTGACAAAAGTCAACATCCACCCTAAAAGAGTTAAGGTCAAATAAGCTTATTTATACATAGTGCTATTCACAAAAGTCAGGCTTAAAGAGCTTAAACAAACCTACAAATACAAAATAGTGCCAGAAATGTGCATTCAAGAGGTAGCAATGTGGTAAAAAAGCCACACAAAAATGTACCTTTTTAACCTGTCTAAAATGAGGTATCAATAAAGACTAGGTAAAGTCACCATACTGTTGTAAAGGCAACTAATGGATGTTGGCATCATGAAGGGCATCCAAAACTAACATTTTCTGCACCAGTACCCCCATTATGATGTACAAAGTTGAGAGTTATAAAGCACGGATGGGAAATGATCTACAATACCCAATGCATACCCTCACCATCTGCCTACATCAAGCAGAAAGTTGGAGAACTCAGCAGAACCACAGGGAGATTTATGATTGTGCTAAACTTGATTAACTGTGCGGATGCCAATTTCGTGGCACAAGTTATCAAGGAGAGACAAGAGTAAGAGGCACTGAAAAAAATAAAGATATGCAATGGAGTGGTGTCAGAAATGTTTAAAGGCAGCAGACGGCCCTGGAGTTGAATGCTTGAGAGCTCTGTGTAACAAGATTGTGTTTGAAGGAATTTCAAGAAAATGAAAAAGTGTGCTTCACTCCATAATACAAAGGAAAGGGTGATCAATTAGAATGGAGATTTTATCAAGCAATCAGACTTTTGGAGCATGTAATGAAGGTGGCTAAGAAAATGCTAGAGAAAAGAAACAAATCATCAGATGAATGTTAATGAAATGCAGTTTCCCATGCCGGGAGAGATAACAACAGATGCAAACTTTGTTGTCAGGCAAATGCTATATTATGCATGTGTAGTTCTGGAGAAGTCATTTAATAAAGTGCTAAAATAGGTAGTGAGGTGAGCACTGAAAACAGTTAATATATTGAGGAATGGGTAATGTCTGTGGTGACGTCAAGTTATAAACAAATATGAACTAAGATGAGCAATGCAGACAGGGACATAAAGGGTTTTGAGGTAAATGTGGGGCTATACCAGAAATTCGTTCCAAGTCAGTTAGTTTTTGCTATAGTGATAACCACAAAAGTTCATTAAGTGGAACTAAGGAGCACATACTGAAATGTAAAGCTAGTTTGGAAGAGTACTGAAAGATTTAGCAACAGCATAAATATTAAATTGAGATCACAATATTTTGTATATCACTTTTATACTAACAATCTAAAGTGAAAGTAATGCTGTGTATTAAGCATTAAAATATGCCATTGAAGGTGGTAAGGAAGGTGTTCCTTGTGCTTTAGGCTATGACCTTATTATCCAATACTGAAACTATACTGTATGAAGAAAAAAATGTACAGGTTGCATAATGGATCTAATCTGAAATTTACTGCTTTTACATACAGTACAGGCCAAAAGTTTGGACACACCTCCTCATTCAATGTGTTTTCTTTATTTTCATGACCATTTACATTGGTAGATTCTCACTGAAGGCATCAAAACTATGAATGAACACATGTGGAGTTATGTACTTAACAAAAAAAGGAGAAATAACTGAAAACATGTTTTATATTCTAGTTTCTTCAAAATAGTGAAGGACCGCAGAGTGAAGGCAAAGGGGCCAACAAGTGCTAAATACCTCTGGGAACTCCTTCAAGACTGTTGGAAAACCATTTCAGGTAACTACCTGTTGAAGCTCATTGAGAGAATGCCAAGAGTGTGCAAAGCAGTAATCAGAGCAAAGGATGGCTATTTTGAAGAAACTAGAATATAAAACATGTTTTCAGTTATTTCACCTTTTTTTATTAAGTACATAACTCCACATGTGTTCATTCATAGTTTTGATGCCTTCAGTGAGAATCTACCAATGTAAATGGTCATGAAAATAATGAAAACACATTGAATGAGGAGGTGTGTCCAAACTTTGGCCTGTACTGTATCTTACAGCTATCAATTTTCTTAAATTGAGCATTGTGTACAGAGTAAACAAGAAGAAAGATGGTCCACATTTTAATGACTAACAAAAACCTTAATTTTAGTTAGTGCAGCAAGTTTATGATCAGAAATGGAATGGACAAAAGCTATAAAAGACTTAATTATGTGCTTGAGTAGCAGGTCTTAATTAATTTGAAAGAGACACTAACAGTGGATCCATTAGCTGATTTAGCAGTAATGTGGTAACAAAGTAGAATGGCTCTGATATGCAATAAATGTAAGGTGGATTTTGCTGCTGGTTAGTATTTGGAAGTTACCTATGTAGTGTGGCAGACGACCAGGGACCTTGCCCCACCGGGACATCTGGAGCAGGGAAGGATCAGGAGAGGGGCAATATCTCCCCTGGGCGCAAGAGGTCAGCTCCCCTGGATTTCATCAGGGGCTACGGATATGGAGCTGGGGAGCTCAACCCAATGGGGACCCATAGCCACCAACAGGGGGCGCCTGGATGGTCCTGGAGCCCTGGAGGACAGCACTTCTGCAATCATGGAAGTGCTGCCGAACCAGAAACTGTGTATGCCCGGAGTGCTTCTGGGTGCAAGGGCAGCACTTCCGCCACACTAGGTAGTGCTGCTAGAAGACCATCACCGAGCACCTGGAGCACATCTGGGGCGGGATAAGGGGCCACCTCACTCTATTCGAGAGGCCAGAGTCGGGTGGAAGAGGTCGGAGCTTGCAAGAGAGGAGTTGAGGTGGCTGAAGGAATAAGGACTAAGTACATTGTGGTTTGTGCATGCTATTGTGTGTTGTTGTGTCACAAAATAAATGATGCGTGTATTTTGGGACACTGTGAACCGCCATGTTTGTCTGTTGTCGGGCTATCTTTCACAGTGCATCCCAGATGGGACTCTCCACCTGTTAAAAGGCGGGGACCCTTCAAAAAATAATTTGTGGACGTAGTATGCGCGCTCCCGCAACACACACGCGGCACAAGAGGCTCTGTCGTTTGGCTGGCCGAAGGACACCGATCCCAGAGCCAACAGCAGGACAAGGTCCAAGGAGGACGAGTGTCTGCTGTTGCGGAGGGAACTGCAGTTCGCGAAGGAGCGCCTGGAGTTCTATTCCACAAGGAGTGGCCTGACGAAGCAGGTGGCAGGGAAGGGCCAAGATTTGCTCGGTGACGCAGGTAAGGGGGTGGAGGAGGTGTACCGGCCTCCTGCAAGCAGGTGAGTGCAAGCAGGGGTGGTGAATCTTCAACCCCCTCCCAAGAGGGACCCGACTGAGTCTGCGCAAGAGGCGCAGGGACTCTGTGGCTCGCAGCCAGCAGGTGAGTACAGGCGAAGTGCGGATTCCCCGCCGGCTGCCTTTAACGAACAGCTGCTGACTGTACGTGAGCTGGAGGGGATCCATCAGCCCGTGCAGGCCATAAAAGCATTACAGGAGGGGATGGAGAAGCTGGAGGAGAAGGCGGATTCGCCTCTGAGGGTCCTGAAGGAATGGTTGAGACAGTGCGACATGGGATCCTCCAGCCAGACAGATGCCGCGGTACAGACGAGTGTTGCCGGTATCAAAAGTAATAAGGGAAACCCTAGCAAAAGGAGCCAGGATGATTCTCCAACAGTGGATGCAGTGGTGATGACAATCTCGCTGAAGTCCACAGCGGCGCAGACTGTGCGGGGTCTCCTTTTTCCCCCCATTAGGTGACCCAAACTGTCACTGCACCCCAAAATAAAAAGAGGACGACCCGGAAGCTGAGGACTGGGTCTCCCAGCGTGAGCCGGTGTGCTCACCTGCATTAAAGGGCCACACTTCGTGGGTGCAGAGAGAGGCTCCAAACCTGGCTGAGGACAAGGTGGAGCAGAGATACCCCACTTGCTTCATTACCTTGAGGGCGTGGACATGAAGAGGGTGCCGGTGCTACGAGTGCCACGGGACTGGGCATACATGAAGATGTTGTCTGCCTGTTGTTGCGGAGTATGCCTGGAGGAGGTGTCGGCACAGCATCTCCACAACCTTTTTTTGGTCTTTTTCAGATCGTGACCGTGGATTGCAGTATGCCAGTCCCCTACCGTGGAGTAAACCAGCCCTTGCGGGACAGGCCACTTCACCCTTCGGGCTTCAGCTGGGGGAGGGGCAGTGTGGAAGTAGACCTTGCCCCACCGGGACACCTGGAGCAGGGAAGGACCGGGAGAGGGGCAATATCTTCCCTGGAGGCTAGTGGGCAGCACCCCTGGATTTCATCAGGGGCCATGGATACGGAGCTGGGGAGCTCAACCCTGTGGGGACCCGTGGCCACCACCAGGGGGAGCCCAGATGGTCATGGAGCCCTTGAGGACAGTACTTCCGCCACACCAGGAAGTGTTGCCGAACCAGGAACTGTGTACGCCCGGAGTGCTTCTGGGTGCAAAGGCAGCACTAGAAGTGCTGCCAAAAGACAATCACTGAGCACCTGGAGCACATCCAGGACGGGATAAAAGGAGCCGCCTCACTCCATTTGAGAGGCCGGAGTCGGGTGGAAGAGGACGGAGGTTGCGAGAGAGGAGTGGAGGCAGCTGAAGGAATAAGGACTGAGTACACTGTGGTTTGTACACACTATTGTGTGTTGTTGTGTCACAAAATAAACGGTGCATCTATTTTGGGACATCGTGAGCCTCTGTGTGTGTCTGGTGCCAGGCTATCTTTCACAGTAGCCAAAATTATAGTTATAATTTTATGTGCTTTTTTAGTTATCCATTTTAGTGTTTATGCTTCAAATAAATGTTAGTTATTGCTATCCTACTCTAACATCAAGTATTGAACATGATGTTTGAAGATTATTTCTGAACAAAATGCTTTATGGGCTGTCAATACTTGTCTGCCCTTCACTTTTTTCTTTTAATTCTTTCTAGTTATTTTATTGAAACAGAAACTATGATGAACAAAAAGATATACTACTGAAATCAAATTAAGTATGTGAGCTGGTTGGTTCCTCTGTTAATAGCATCTCATTGTTGACTAACAAATAGTTAAGAAAACAAAGAAGCCCAATTATACAAGACTTTAAATGTAGTTGTAAAAATGTAAGTACAATTTTCAAATTCTAACAATTAAATTTGGTAAAATATACCAAAAGCATATTCCATTAGAAGCATTGCTCACTAAGCAAGAAGTTAACAGGAACCAAAAAAAATGCTGCCACTCTAGACATCCATGTAAACAGCTCAACATTCTTGGTGGATTAGAATAAGAAGTTATAAAAAATATATAGATGGACTAACAAAATTGTGAATGAATGAGAGTATGCAACATGCCAATTAAATGTATTGGTATACTAGAAAACTGCCATTATATGTAAACAGGAAAACATCTGGAAAAGCATTTTAGGGTATGATAGTGCAATTATAATTAAGAATCATCACAGCTGCATCAAAATTTTACTTTATGTATTAAATGGAGCAGAGTTGTTTTACCTTTCTAATAGGTGGTTTTACGATGACATCTTCAAAAGCATCATCTGGCTTAACTGTTGTGAAATTTTCATGCAAAATAGCTATTTTCTTCTCATTGTCCCATCCAGAAGGTCTATTACAGAAAGAAACATTATGCAAAGAGTTACTTGCATGTATAGCTATTGTCACAAGTCCTAATTCAACATTGCCAGAGTTCAGAGGTTACTTTGACTTGACCAGGAAACAGACTAAATAGTTAGTATCTATGATAGTAATGGTAAAAAGTGGTAAATACAGCATTCTATTAAAGTGGGAAAAGCTATGGACTAGCATTTTCTAAGACATCTTACATTTGATCAACAGAATTTCTTTGTGTATTCTTGAAAATTGGGATTTCAGTTCTTCCACCAGCTTAATACTAGACTAGTGACATCAACAGTCCACTCTTTTTGGGTGATTTATGTGAGAATAGCTGCATTGTGCCCATTCATGATTTTTGTGTAGAAGGTCCCCTTTAATGGCAAATTTAGGTTTCTGAGAATGTTCAGAAAATATGATGTACAGGGGGGTCCTCAGGTTACGACACAGTTCTGTTCCTACAACAGTGATGTAACCCGAATTTTGGTGTAAGTCGAAACACACTCTAGCCTAAGTCACTTACCTATCTTAACTCATTTGCAAAATCATAATCTAGAACATAAAAACACAAAATCTAAGCCTGAGAAAAAAGAAAAAGACATAAATATACTCTACTGCACTGTACTGTAGTAACAGAAAAAATGAGTGTAAAAAAATCATTACCTTTATTCCTTCTCATGTGTCAATTTTTTTTAAGTTTTTATGGTAGTGAGTGTTGCAAACTTGAAACGTTGTATGTCGAAACGTTGTAACCCGAGGACCCCCTGTACTAAAGAATGACAAGGCTTTAATCTTTACTGTAGTAGCTATTCATGCATCTCCCAATTTACACTTACCAGATGTTGATTCCTCTGTCTCAATTTTATTATTTGGATTGAAACGGAAATTAATAAGTCTTTGAAACTGTATCAACCTTCACCATCGCTCCCTTTATCATTCTCACTTACGGTTACTAACATTGGCAGTGTCTAAACCACTGTCCAGCCCAGTTAGGTGGTCCAAAAACAAAAACTTTAACTAAAGGCAGAAGTGTTTTAATCATTGCTTGGATAAAATGTTATTGAATGAAATTGACACCTGTGTATTATTTAGTGCTGTGGTGTTTGTTACACATATATTCGTTACACTCTTGTTAAGTTTTAAAAATAACAATTTAGTTGTTACTACTGGCTATATTTTAGCAATGAAGGGTGCTGTCACTGCTCAAACTCTAAGCAAATTAAAACACCAAAAAGAGTTATTCCGATTTTCCACAAGTAATGGGGTGTGTCCCTTTGGAGGAACAATTTTAGGGAAAAATATTTGTATACAGTCTTTGACATTTTTACTTGGAATTAAAAGAAAAACAAACAAAAAAGACCTTACTGCTTCAAATATTAAATCAAACAAGCTCAGCATTAAATAATGTATACAAATCACAAAATATAACAAACTTAACACAACTTGAGTTGCATGCTGTTTGTACACATTTCACGTAAGTTACTCTTAAGAGCTTAATTAATAAAGATTTTTACTTACCACAATTTAAAACATAAAAAAACAACAAAGTTACAAAGATTAAAAAGTGTTGGCATATTAGCATTCTATTCCTAAAAGTTATTATTTAGCATAATAAACACAACTTACATGAAAACTGCATCTTTTTCTACCACTAAGGCAGGAATGGTAAATTGGAAGCCATACATTTTATGTACAATGTATTTATAAAGAAGATCCAAATTTTTTTCTTCTTTAACTGAAGTATAAATCAAGGCCGCTCCATCTAAAGAATTGATGTAAGGATTTTTTTTTAAGTTGCTCAAGAATATAATATATATTTTGCAACATTTTTAAAAGTAAACCATTACAAAAAGAAAACATTTCATATCTACAAAACTGTGTTTCTTTCCATTTCATTTCCAAATCTTAACCACAAAATACTAAAAGCCTAACTCTGAGCTCATATTACCTCTTCCACATTTGCTGGACTGCACTTTGTGTATTTATTAATTTTACCATAAAAGTTGCTTACTCTATAAATAATGTAAAAAGGATACAGTGTAAGCAGAATCTTCGGATATGGGACTGGATAAAATCAAAATGCTCTTCTTTATAGTCATGTTCCTTCTCTAAGACACTCACTGCGTCACACTATAAACAAAAGAAAAAAAAAGAATTTTGGAACACCTACAACATCAATGTAAATAAGTATTATACTGTAAATTTAACATTTTAATTAAGGTACAATGAATAAGCACAAGACGTTAAACTTCTTTCTTGATATTCCTAATTTTAAAACATTACGCAAGTAAGAATGAGGAAATACTGGGAAGGTTTTTTTTTATTAAATAGGGAATATTTTTCAAAGAAAACAGCAAAAATGAAAACCAAAACAGAAAATGTCATTAAAAATCTCCATCTTAAACATGTATTTTTAATAACCTTAGCCCCATTTAACCACGTTATACACTGTAAAAATCCTTTTCTGCTTCTGTGATACTACCCTAAATGTACTTGAAATAGAAAATACTATAATGTAAAGGGTATTGAGAATGTTTAAACGAATATGAAACCTACTGATAAAAAATAATTTACTGAAATAACAAATCGAATCATACCTTAAATTATTAAATGTCCTTATGAGAGAAATGTTCCTCATGCATGTTCTTTTGTTTTTTGTTTTTTTTTAAATCCCCCACACTTTCAAACATAAAGCATATTATTAAAATAAAAACTCTAAATGTGTAATCACAATTGGTCAAAAAAAACAGATTTGTCTGGAAATTTCTTCTTTTACATTAGAGACTAGACAGCATCTAAAAAAATAAATGTGTGTAAACAGACGTTTCCAAGGAGCACAAATTCAGGCAATAGATGTTTCTTCAGAAGATTTTAAGAAACATCAGAACAGAAGTCTGCAATTGAAAGTAAAGAAGATGAGCTCTGAAAGAAAATTTTAAGGTGATTCAGTTGCTTATATTAGAAATCCAAATTAAGAGGAGTTCTGGGGGGGAACAGTTAGCAGTGCATTGGAACCAGGAGGTTCAGATTTTATGGTGGCAATGTGCTCCCTAGTTTCTCTGTCCTTTAGCGTATAAAACAAACCTACAGATATTATAAACTGCCTTTTCTTTGATTGTAGTGCATTTGGGTAAACTAAGATAAGGAACAAACAACATTAAGAAAGTGCAGCCAACAAATTGTGGTGCAAGAAAAAGGGTGCAAAATGGTAAACAACTGTTATTTTCTAAGTAGAAAAGTGGACAATTCATTCTTTCAGCTGTACAATTAGATCTACTGGAACAGCTGAATAAATTGAACTCTTTATTTGTCTGATATTTTTATTTACTTAATATCCAAGTATTAAACATCCTCATTTTCAGCTTAACCTTTATTTTAATTTAACCTAATTTATCAGTATATTCAGTAGTAATTGACCACTCTATTCAAAATGTAGCACTTAGTGAAACACAAAGATGGTAGCACAGCAAAGTCAATACTTTGATCAATAACATGTCTTACAGAAACTGTCACTCCAAAAGGAGGACACTAAATTAGTTACCATGAGACAATTATTCAGAACTTTTACATGCTTACTTTGGTGCAAACTATTAGCACTGGAATGCCCAAATTGTGCGTGAGTACATTTTCACCAAGAGGAAGGACAACGCTGTCATCTTCTGACCCTGACAATGTAGGTGCTCGTCTTTGCGGAGATCCCTGAGTTGTATCTTCAGGCTCCACGTATTCCTGAAATTCCTTCACCACTGCAGAGATGAAGAAAAAAGCTGTAACAGTTTACTTCTGCATACATGCTCTTACTGATTACATTTTGCATGGGAGTAAATCAATTCAATTTTGTCTAAGTATTCCACAATGATTACCAGCCTCAGAGAATAAAGGCAGTATCACTGAGGCACATAAAAAAATTGTATTTGTAAATTAAACTTAATATAAAAATTACGCCAGACAAAGAGTGCCTATTTAGTAATATTGTGACGTATACTGAATTCAGTGAAACTCTTCCTTGCTTTAAACACAAATTTCCCTATTTACAGACTGATCCTTACACAGGACCCTTTTTTCCTAACCATCCTTTGATCTTCTTCTGTTGGCCATTTAAAATCAGGCTTACTTCACTGTAGCTCACTTCACCAAGGACAGCCACATTTCCCATCAGGCACTTTGAGCTGCAACAGAAGCAAATGTATCACTTGCAATTATGTCACTAACTATATGTTTGCATATGGTCCATCTGTTAAATTCAATGTTAAACAAAGAACCTCATGCCAGTCTAAAAATTGTATTTATTGCATTTGTTCTAGGAAGTGTCTAGGTATCTATGTAGGTGAGACAGGGAGACAACTAGCAGATATTTTCTGGGAGCATGTTTGAGACATTAACTTCCTTAGTGTTAGACCTGAGCATCACTTGGGCTGTAAAAACAGTGCTAAAAGCATTAGTCTCCAGTGTCACTCGGGCAACTGTATAGACGCGTCTTGCATAAGACCCGAGATTTACTCGGGGTGTAAAAGTGCCTAGAGCATTAGTGCCGAGTGTTACTCAGACAACAAAAGCATAAGTGTCAGGTCTGAACTTTACCCAGGTAACAGTATAGATGCATCTTCTTCTAGCCTCATAATGGCGTCTCATAAGAAACACCTCTCATCATCAGTGTTGATGAAGTGAAGCTGTCTTCAGGCAGTAAAACTGAAATGGACAGTAAAATTGAAAGGGATTCTGGGAATCCAAAAGTGACACTCCGTGTCACTCGCACATGAGCAGTGTGCTGTTCGTATTATTATTACTTTTATTTTTATCTTATTATTATTAGTGTAATTATTAAGCTTTCTACACTTCTGACTTTATACTTTTAGTGTTTTGCACGTTTTACAGTAGAAATATGAGATTTAATAAGAATGTAATTTTTCAAGCCAAAAAATGCAATGCTTTTTACATGTTTTTTTGAGGAACAAATTGTAATGCTAAGGAGGTTAAGATCAAACACCTTACAAAGTCTGTTGCAAAGCATTTAATGTCCCTTGATCACAGCCACACTGACCTTTGTTTCTATTCTTTCACAGGGCTTCAAAGTCACTTTTCAAAGAAAAGCCAAGAAGCAGGCAAGCTCATTTTAGCCATATTTCTCCAGGTCTGAATGACTGATTAATATATGGTTCCACTACTTAAACTTCTCTAATGACAGCTTTTCACCGTGTAGTGTAGTGGAGTGTAAAAACTGCCACACAATGCATTTCTATCGGTTGCTAAACACTGATAGCTCTAAATTGAAATTTAGTTAAAAAGATAAGGAAAAAAAAATAGCTTTTTGTTAAAACTCTGTACATTCTTGTTTTAAAAGATGACGGCTTCTCCACGAGTTCAACTGCCAAGAAATGGATAATTTCATTCACAGGTCTGCACCACCACTACCTTGACAGAATAAAAGAATACAAAAGGATATTTGATAGGCCCAGATACACAACTGCATAAGCATTTACATATGTCAGAGCCTGACGTTTAAGAAACTCATGCCTTATGGTTCCTCATCTGACAGCTTCATTAAACAGTACACACTAAATATTAGTTATAAATATCTGCAACAGTATAAATATGATGTGGGAATGATGACCTTGCAAGGAAAGATTCAATTAAAAAACCACATCTAAAACTGACAAAGAGAGGTTAAAAAAGGCACAAGGATTAGGGTTGCACATGAGATAATTGGAATATAAATGTATCCGTACACATGACTAAGCTCAAGATGTCTGCATCAAAGAGAAGAAGATATAAGAGATGGAGAGCATGTGAAAAGATGCTATAAGGCTGCAAGACAACAACAGATTACACATCTGAAAGAATAATGCAAGAGCTGCTGGATGTCTTAGCATCAGATATAAAATCTAACATACTGAAAAATATACACACAGAAAAGTTTTTCAGTATTCTGTGTGATGAAACCACAGATATCTCAGATGTGAAACAATTATTTACATTAAATATGTTTGCCAGGTCACTAAAGAGGTCAGAGTTAGTTTTGTATCAACCCGCAATATGATTGACTGCATAGCGGAGACTATAACCAACACACTGAGTGAGACTATGGATACTCTAGGCTTGAAAACTGCTAATCTGGTTGGACTAGGGTCAGACTGAGCGGCTGTTATGATTGGGAAACAGAAAGGTGTGGCAAAACTGCTTAGAGATAAAACATCTGGCCTCTTGGTCAACTGCCACTGTGTAAAAACACCGATTGGCCCTTGCAAGTGCCCAAGTAGCAGCTGCTGTACCTTATTTAACAAAACTGAACATCTTAAGGCAGCTGTTCTATTTCTTCCAAAATTCTTCAGTTAGGATGGCTGGTTTAACGGAAATTAAAAATATTCTGAACATTCCCCAAATTAAGCTGAAAATGGCCAGTGACACTAGATGGCTGTCTGATGACTTTGCAGTACAGTCACTACGACAGTGTACAAGTGACCTCCTTGACAGATCCTTGGCAGATAACTTTGATTATGGGAAAGCTTCACACACCTGGGCCTCTAGGAAGAAAAGAAGAATAAATATTTAACCAAAGACACCTTCTGCATATGCAAGTTGGCTTTGAAGTATATTTTCAAATTTTTCTTCATTAGGTTTCCTATACTTTTTTTCAATGTTTTTATTTTTGTTCCCGACAGCGATAATACTTGTGCCTGTTGGTTTATGTCATAACAATTGTTATTTAAAATTTGTGTTAGGGTTGCAGGATCCTGAATTGGATACTTCTTAAATTTAATAAAAATATTCTTATCAAACCTTAAAAAAAGAAGTCATATTTAGATTTGGAAAATAATGAATAATAATTAACTAATAAAAATAGTGCACATTTAATTTTCCACACCACCAAATTTCCCCGCCCCGCCCGGCTACTTTTTCTTGCCACCCGGCTGGAAAAAATTTCTGGGGAGAACACTGAATATCCCTTGAATGTTTTGCAATGTTTGCCAATGTTGCTGGTGATTTTGTAAATGGTAGCTAAAATATAAAAAAAAAAAAAATCTGGCTTTCTGGCATCAATCCATCAAGCATATGGTGAGTGATGTTTCTGATGGTTTATGAATGGTTAACTTAGGTAGTTAACAGACTGGGTAATGTTAGAGGTTGGGAGCATGCGCGGATAGCACATTGCTGCACCCACCAGATGACAAACGACCTGGATTGGGACCCAAGTGTAGTGAGTGACACCTTAGCACCACTCTGGAACAGTGTGAGGGTGGTGGTGGTGTTTTTTTTTTTTTTTTTTTTTAAAGTGCCACCAATCCCCAAGTTTTACCTTTTTTTCCTTGTAAGTTGAAGGACCTGCTTGCAGGGATGGATGCAGATTAACGTCATACCCAGGATGAAGCAATTGGAGGTTAAGTGCCTTACTCAAGGGCCCTGCAGAGTACAGTCACTTCTGCTGTTTACAAGATTCGATCCCTAGCCTTACAGCCACCACTCCGCACTAAGTTAGTTAAATGTTATTTCAGCAAACTGAGTCAGGAACTGGGCACTCAAACAAAATTTCTATGCTTTAGTTAAATTGTTTATAAAGACTGCCAACTGTTTTTTTTTGCTTGTTTTAGTATTAACCTCATTCACTATTTTTTTTTTTTTAGTTTTTTGTTTTTCCTAATGATAATAATGATGATATACTTTATTAAGACATAAAGTGACAAAGAAGCCAGATGTTCACCATCTAACTCAATGATTCCAAGATTCAGTCCTAGAGGCCCAGGTGCAGGTTTTTGCCCCAATGTGCTTTTAATTGGGCAAGCTGTTATTTCTCTGCATCCTTATTTTACAGTCGATTCATAAATTACAAAACTGTTTTTTTGAAATTTTAATTACAATGTATCAAGGATTTATGCATGTCATCTGGGGTGAATATTTTTACCTTGGTTTTTAAGATTTTCATTACCATCATTTGTATTCATTCCACTTTTCCTGTTTGTTCTAGTTTTTTAGGCTGTTTAATAAAGGATAAGTATGGAATTTTTTTTTTTTAAGTCAAAGTTATTTCTTCACAAACATAGTAATATATGCAATTGCCACTCAAAACTGTGTTCCATGTTTCAGTGTTTTCTATAAATTAAAAAAAAATATCTTGCCCACATTGGCACTTTACAATGGACGCAATGGGCATGAAGCACCACCGGAAAATAAAAGCCAAAAACTTACAAAATATGTCCTCTTTGAATTTCAATAAAAGAAAGCATGCCATCAAAGTTTCTGACAAGAAGGATCTGGAAATAATCACTTTATCACAAATTCTAGGTACTGTTTTTTTTACAAGGTAAGGTATCTTTTCAGTTTGCTTGTGTTAGTTCTCTCATAAGTACAGAAGTAAAATCAAAAGAAAACAAAAAATGTGGCACGAAAAGTTTCCTGTGGTCGGTGAAAAGCTATTGCAGAAGACTACAAGTGCTGAGGTAGCTCTGCATATCGGGTTGTCTTTTAAAATGGTTAATCTCACGTTGGCAATTTCTTGTTCAAAAATGACGTGTATAAGCTGTTTTACAATGTGTGCGTAATTGCAAGACATGGATTAATAATCAACAACAGTCTTGACTTGAAAAATGAGCATTTGTTTTCCAGCTTTACCCATGCCCTGTTAATTTCAATGTAAAACACCACTGATATATTTTAGGTAATTTATAGAAAATGTAGGACTATATGTACCTTGTTTGTGAAGAAATAACTTAAGACTTGGAAAATACCAAACTTATCCTTAAATGGACACACTAGACAAGAGCAGCTGTAGTCTTTAAAAGTGACTTGTGCTGGTGCCTTCTTTGCTTGTCATTAATTATTTTTAGATTACAATTAAGGCAGCAGACTCCAATAAGGATGTCGCAATAACCGATACTTTGGTACCAAGTCAATGCCAACATCTCAAAAAAGTAACCTTTTTTATGGTATTAATAGTACAGAGTGAAAGTCAGTATTGCACTCATGCATGACAACAAGTAGACAAATTATTTCAAATGGCATAATAATAAGTGAGAAAACCATGGGTAAAAACTACATATGAAAATGGCTCAAATTTGTGAAAATAAAGTAATGCATTAATACAGGTTGAAAAGAGAAACAGCAAAGGTCATGACTACAAATGCTTTGTGTTCGAGGCAGAAGAATTTCAGCTTGTGATGGCAGGAATTCTACTTATTTAAAATAAAAAAAAAAACACACACACTTAGGCTCTCACTAATTGCACTTTTCACAAAGAAAATGTGAAATTTTTCATGCAAAAAGCATCACAATTACTGCAACACTGATCAATTTACACACTGCAAATGAACTGTATATATATATATAAAAAAATAAATAAAAAAAAACCTACTGCAACAATCTATTATTGCTCTGTGAAGCAAATATAGCAGGTTGCGGGGTTCAATGAATGTACATCGCCGAATATACTCGCCCCTTGCATGCTGGCAAATTGCACTGAGACACAACTATAGCCGGATGCAGCATTCAATGAATATACATCCCCGAATATACTTGGCTCTGGCGTGCGGTGAAATTGCACTGAGAAACAACTTTAACCGATTGCGGAGTTCAATGAATGTACGTCGCCGCATATACTCAGCTTCAGCGTGCTTCCAAATTGCACGGTAACCGACTCTAGCCGGTTGCAGTGTTCAACAAATGTACTTTTCCGAACATACTCGGCTCCGGCGTGCTGGCAGTAATTAGCTTGTTACATATTTTAGTCCATTTTTTTATTTTGGCATAAAATAGTACATGATGTGATAAACTAGAACACTTTTCCTTCAGAGTGTTATGATTAAAACAAATTTCTCTGTCTGCAAAATCATTCTTGTGTATTCCTGCTACCTCTACTCCCTCTGAGTAGTCTCTTCTCAGCAGCTGGGAGCATTGTCTCAAAGAAGAGAGCCAGCATCACACCAGAGCATGTCGAAATGCTCACGTTCCTGCACTGCAATCAGGAATATGTGAACTGAATCTTTTATAAACTGTACATTATTGTTTTATTTTATTTAAATTGAAGCTTTATTTAAACTTTTGGACTTTAAGACACACCAGTGGCCATTTTTGGTTAAGTTAAATGTACTTTTTTTGTTTAAAGACTATGCGCACTTTAGTATATATTGTTTAATGTACAGTATTTCTTTTTTATTGTGACTAATATAAAACATCTGATTATTTTCAAATTCATATGTTTCACTGGTTGTTATTTTAATTTGATTATTATTAATTTTAATCGTGTTAATACAGAGACATCAGGGTGACATTCACATGTGGACAGATGTGAGCAGATGAGGTAAGACATGTACTGGAGCCCAGAACAAGATGTGCAACCACTGATTGCAGGCATCAAAATAGTCAGGCATGAAATAATCGTGACAAATAAAAAAAAAAACTGAACAATTAGTTGACTACCAAAATAATCATTAGTTGCAGCCCTAGTGCTTTTTGCTTTTTTCAAATTTCAACTCCAAAATGTAGATGCTACCATATATGGGGCAGTGTGAAACATCTGTGATGGACCTAAGTGAACAAAAGTGGAACTTGGCAGCTAAAACCAAAGAAGCACTTTAAGTAAACAAAGGCATGTGTTAATGTAAACAACTCATATTTGCAATGATAAACCCACAGATTTAGATTTTAAATTACTCTATAACTAATAGAAGCAGTCGGGGTATCTGAGAGAATGTGATTAAAAAACAGTCCACTGCACAGGTCTAATGTATGTATACCTCAGTGGAACTTCAGTGGTACTCGCACTCTAATTTCCAAGCCTAATTTATGCTGCATAGCCTAAATCACCTGGTATCCCCTGGTAAGTTTAAATCAATTACATTTTCAGCTGGGGTATTGATATGCATTTTTATTAATGTGCTAGACAGAGACATTCATATTTATACATGTTCCAATGGGGATTTACAAACCATGCACATCTGTCACTGTCAGCTTTTGTTAGAGTGCATTTTTTACGTGCTTTGATCCCGTACCCTTTATTTATGTCAAGCAGGCAGCCATGGTGCAATATAGAAAAAGTTACAAAGGTAAAAATTGCACTGTCCAAGATCAAATCAATGTCATATCACACAAGTGCTAATTAAGTTATCTTTGAGTGGCACTAAAACCAAATAAGTCTCTAGTACCTTTGTATTTAACTCTACAGTGCACCAGGTAGCTTACAGTGCTGACTGCTCTGATATGACGACAAAAATTCTACGAAACAGAAGTGGGACTCATTACTCCAGTCTACAGTATCTTCCCTAATTTATGCAAAGAACGCAACACAACCATCCAAGCAAATACACTGCGCCAGTGAGATTGCAGCTACAAAGAACTTTTTTAGTGTGCCAGTAGTGAAGATGTAGGGAAAGCAGTGTTTTCCAACCTTTTGTCTGTGGTGGCACAATTTTTGCAAACCAAAACATCCCAGGCACACCACAATTCTATCAACCAAAAAAAAAGCATTAAATCTCTTAGACGTGCTAATGTGTCTGAATGATTGGGACAGGGGGTGGCAAAAAAAAAAAAAAGCACCTTGGAGACTGTGGTTTGCAAAATGGTGATCACATTGCATCTTTTATGTGGATTTCCCCAGGTAGTCCCACCCTCCTCGGACAGGTCTCAACTACCTGAGGAGCATGTCACTCTCAGGTCTGGACCCAGGGGCACTACACTGTTATTTCTATGGTGCACCAGTTGAAAAACACTTGTGTGGAGTATAATCATCAAATCATTGATGGTGATGAGCAATTGAGGATAGCATTTGCAGAGTTTTAACGTAAGATGTAAAGTATGCCCATTTAAGAGATGCATATTCTTTCAATTAAAATCAGTCTTTAGCAGACCATTTAAATTCAACAGTCATTTCGATCGTTTTTTTTACTTTGACACAACTGTGACTCACATGCTATGCCAATCTGAGAATTAATAAATTGGCTTAATTTTCTTATTGCTTTCTTTTCAACTTGCTTTTTAGGAAGGTACTCAAATTCAGGTTGTACTTGCTCAAGTATTATTTTGTTAAAAGTTCAGCTTCAATGTCATTATTCATGTTTAACCATGACATTAATTTTTATTTAAATTCTTTTGTGTTAATTCTATATTAATTTTATGATTAAGTATGTATTTACTTTTTGCTATATGTATTAATTTTATAATTACGTTTTAATGTTAGATGTGATTAATCACTATTAATTACATACATTTATTCGACACACACACACACATACATATACACACATCTTTTATTCAAGACTATAAAAGAAAAGGTTTACTGGGGGAAGAGGGGGGAACACACTACAAATATGATCATGTAGCAGCGGGGTGGGATGAGTACGTTCTCCAATGGGAAAGACATTCTAGACAGTCTAGTTCTGCCAGCATTATTATTAAAATAAAATACGCCATGCTGTGAAGGAAAAAGTAGCTACTAGTGAAAAATAATCTTGCATTAAATTCTAGTGTGAGAGGGACACTTTGGTGCCATAATTGATAAAGAAGTAGCATGGTTCACAGAAAAGTGACTGTTTATGACTGGCATAAAATAGATACACTACAGTGAATTATGACATTGAATCTAAATAGTCAACCTAGACTTTCCTTTAATTAATTTTAATGTATTTTCACAGTACTTTTGCTATATCCTGATGATATATGGTAAACAGTCTATCAGGTGACCACTAAAAACCCAGAATCATGCAGTCTGTTTTTGCACCTTGAATGAAATTGTTTTATCATCACTTTTGAACTGTAACCTGAGAATGTCACTTTATATTAATATAGTGGATAAAGCACATTTTGCAAAATCTAACATATCTATTTAACATACATGACACTAAAATGCTATTCTATCTATTAGATAAAGTTATACTTGGTGACATCCCATAAAAAAAAAAAGCTGCATATACATAGACTCAATAAAGCTCAATAAAGACACAAAATAAAAATGGAAGCCAACCTTTTTGATGCATATCCAAAATTCTCATATGTATTTAGAAAAAATACACAAAATTATAGAGTGAAAAATAGCTATTGAGATTCTTACAACCTTCTATTGTTGGCTATGCTGATTTTGAAGCCTAGATGAGCTTTGCATAAGAATCGAAATGACAATTATCCAAATGTGATACAAGGAATAAAAATATATAAAAATATTTTAGATAAATATATCTAAAAATAAATTTTACTTTGCATTATTTCTGATTATTGAGCATGTAATTCCTAGAACTAGTATCATAAAAGATTACAAGAGAATCTGCACACTGCACAAATTAAAGAAGACTTAACCTTTGTACCTCTTTATCAATCATCATACAGCAAGCATTCTTGGTTTCAGTTCTCTATTTGATATGTTCATTCATAGCTATACAATGATAAGCTCTTACATGTGTAAATGTTACACCTTTCCGCAATCTAACACACCACTATCTAAAGTGGTAAAACAGTTTACTTTACTTGGGTTGTATCAGATTGTGCAGATATTTGACAACTATACTGCTTCCTTCTTGTTTCTGAGAACATAAGAGTACAGCGACAAGGATATTTCTTTTATTCCTAGCAATATACAAAGTTTCCAGTTTGTCATTTAGCGATTTGAGTTTACACAGATATATGAAACATTTTTAAAAGTTTATTTCTTTGTAATATCCATAGATTTTCTGATTTAACTTTTTTGTTCTAGGCTTCTCCAATTTAAAGGTCACTCACTAGGGACCCCATTCTCGCTACACTGCTCTCTTCTGATCTCTTGTGCACAATATCTCTATAAAAAAGAAAATGTGCTTAAGCTAAAGAATTAAAGACATGTTACTGGATAAAATTATTGATCCACTGCTGGTGCATTCACCTTTTAACACCACACACTCTACAGCTTATACAAGTTACTTAGCATACAATACACTTTGCTTTTAATACATAAAACGAAAAACTTGGTCACTAATGACACCAAACCAAAGGCTCCACCTAAAATTTTACTAAACCTTGTCTTTAATCATTGTCTTTAGATTATATTTAAACAATGTATTAACACTGACTAATTATAAAAGGATTTAATTTTCTATATTCTTTAACGAAAAAAATAATTAACTCACAGAACTAAGTACAGTGGAACCTCGGTTCACGACCAAAAAGTTCGCCAAACTTTTGCCTCGGTTCACGACCACACACTCGGTATACGAACAAGTCAGTTTCCCTTTCGGATTGTGCCCGCTGATGATTTCCGCAAGTGTTCTCAGTCAGATGTGGGTGCTTGCACGTGCATGCATGCTTTCGCTGTTAACTCTTTGTGCTCTATTTCATTTCCCCTCCGGTTCTCACGCACCAATTACTGTATTTAAGCATGTGTTGAGTCGCTCCCTGTTCATTGTTCTCAGTCAGAAGTGCGTGCTTTACCTGTGATCTCTTTGTGCTCTACAGTATTTTGTGTGCTTTTGCAGTTAACCATGGCTTCTAAGCAAGTGAAGAGTGGTGAAAAGAAAGTTTTGCAGAAAATTGAAATCGAAGTAAAGAAAGAAATTATTGAAAAGTATGAGCGTGGCGTGTTACTGATCTTGCCGCCGAGTACAAGAAGTCAAAACCTACGATTTCGACTATTCTAAAGCAGAAAGAATCTATTAAAGCAGCTGATGCTGCAAAAGGAGTTACAGCGTTAACCAGGCAGAGGCCTCAAGTGCTGGAAGAGGTGGAAAAACTTTTACCAGTTTACTCATTTACCAATTTGAGAACCCTCGTGCTTTCAAGCAGCACAATGTAAACAAAGCCAGACTGCCAGTAATGTGGAGGGCAAACACGAAGGGTAGGGTCACAAGGACTTTGTTTTTGGAATGGCTGCATGAGGCTTTCACTCCCACCAGCTAAACAGCTAAAAACACCAAAACACCCAAAAAATCACAAGAGAGAAAACACCTGAAGGAAAACACAAGGGGGACTCTCCCTCAAAACTGTAACCTCCTCTCCACCCAGTTCCTCCTTGCTTCATGCCAGAACTCGACTCATGCAAGGTTAGTTGTCTTGGTGGTTTATGGTTTTTGTATTACGGATTTTTCAAATGTTCATTTTTTGGTTCATAGTGTGAATTGTTGCAGTGTTACTTTTCACTTTTTTCAAATGTTCATTTTTTTCCCCCCTGTGCTTAAAACTCATTAAAAAAAAAAAGTTTACAGCGAGTGGTTAGTAGCGTGATTTGATGCAATGTTACTTTTCTTGGTGGTTTATTAAATTACAGATTTTTCGAATGTTCCTTTTTTTCCCCTGTGCTTAAGACTCATTAAAAAAAAAGTGTTTATACAGCGATCGGTTGCAAGGCTATAGTGCGAACTCCTGTAATTTTACTTTCTTGGTTGCTTGTGGTTGGTTTTTAAATAAAGTTCGGATTTGTTCAAATGTTCCTTTTTTCCCCCGTGCTTAAAACTCATTAAAAAAAGTGTTTATACAGCGATCGGCTTGCAAGGCTATAGCACGAACTGCTGCAATTTTACAGAGAGAGAGAGAGAGAGATCGCGGGCGTGTGTGCGAGAGAGAGAGAGAGAGATAGAGAGAGAGAGAGATCGAGAGAGAGAGAGAGAGAGAGAGAGAGATCGCGAGAGAGAGAGAGAGAGAGAGAGAGATCGCGAGCTTGCGCGTGGCAGCTGAGCAGGAGCCTGGGTGTTTGTGTCAGTGTTATTCAATGTTTTTACATTAGTTTACTATTACACTGTGCATTCTATGGTGTAATTAACTATATTTGTGCTTAAAAAATCTTTAAAAAAAATATATTTACATACAGTTTGTATGGTCTGGAATGGATTAATTGTATTCACATACAATCCTATGGGGGAAATTGCTTCGGTTCACGACCAAATCGGTTTACGACCAGAGGTTTAGAACGAATTATGGTCATGAACCGAGGTTCCACTGTATGTGTTTTAACTGTTGTGATATATGAATACAAAACAGACCCGACTATATAATACATATCAGGTATTTAAACCAGTTATGTTCCATCTATAGTTTGACTAAAATGCAGCACCAAAACCATGACTCAGAGCTTGAATTTAATTTTGTACAAGAGGCAGATTCCATAACTCCTTCCAGGCAAGGATTAGAAAAAAAAAAATTATTATTATTTTTTTTTAAATAAGATTTAGGAGGGAATTCAATTATTTTGGACTATCATAAACAACTTAATATTAACAAATGTATATACTGAATTTAATCTGACATTTTCTTTACAGTAATTAATTCAAACTGAAAAAATGTTTAACATAATTAAAATCACTCCAACAAACCACGTAAACTAGAAAAAAGAAAATTTATCAAACTACTTTCATTTATTTTTATTTCTCATCTACAACAATATTTTAAAGCTACTTTGGCCATCAGTATTATCAACAAGTCACTTTGTAGCTATAGTGGCATGCAAACATTTGGGGACCCTTGATTAAGGGTGGGCGGTATGACTAAAATTCCATATCACGGTATTTTTCTAAATTATCCCAGTTTTATGGTATTAAACAGTATTTTTTCCCATGCATGAGTTGATGTTAACCACATTTTCCACAGCAATTACTGCAGTAGACTGTCTAAGAATAACCTATTCCACTGTCATGAGCATTGTACAAAAAAAAAATTTTAATGTGCACACAAGTATTAATACAGGTTTGCATGGCCCCATAAAGTGATAGTTTTCAAAGGGGTGGCACAAATGAAGAGAAGGAATCACATTGCATGACAGATGCAGTCAATATAGAGAACCTTTTTATTGAACAAATTTTGCAAACAACAAACTATAATTCTGAGAACATATTTTCAAACATCCAAAGAGGCATTTAGACTTCGTAAAATATCCAGAGGTGCTTGTCAAAAGCTGTATTGCTCTGAATATGTCTTAGAAAAGGAATAAATAGTAAATATTTTTGTAAACCAACTACACTTTGTTCATTTTAACAATCTCTGTCCACTGACACGTTAAAGTGACTTTTTAAACAACTTTACCATCATTAAACTGAATAATATTTAAACTAATAAATAATAGCAATAAAATAATAGTGCAATTTCCAGTAATAATACTATTACTTCAAGACTTCAAGCTCAGGTGCATTACACAGTATTCACCAAATAAAAATAGAATAAAATAAAACAAGTGCAACTTGGTGATGACATCTTTACCAACTGAACCATCATTTAGGCAAATTGCATTAATATGAACCTTGCTTCAAGCTAAGCTATATACATTAGGCTTGGGCGGTAATACGGTAATATGGTATCCCGCGGGATCTAAAAATAGCAACGGTATCAGTTTCAATACCGTTATACCGTCATAAAAACAATGCACTTATATAGGAGACAAGGATTAAATATTAAATATAATTTATTTAATGCCTAAAAATGCGTATGCGTGGTTGTCATCACGTGACAGCATGGAGGAGAGAGAGAGAGGTGGGGAAAGATGGCGAGTCGCACACCAAGTGACCTGGTCTTGAAAAAAAACACAACTTCTGCAGTTTGGCAGTATTTCGGGTTTCGACCGAACGAGAAGGGAGAGGTGGTAAATACGGATGAGGCAATTTGCAAATTGTGCAACAAAAAGGTGACCGCGAGAGATGGAAATACCTCGAACCTAAGGTCGCATATACGAAACCACCATCCACTCACTGCTGCGAGGATGAACCCGAGTTCACTCAGTGCAACAGTTTCAACGCCTCCCGATGCAGGACCAACAACATCTAGGTCCACCGCCAGTACGCAGCCAACGATAATAGGGGCCGTCAGAAAAGCAACAAAGTACAAAAGGGACAGTGTCTGTTGGAAAACCTGTACTGATGCAGTGACAAAATACTTGGCGAAGGAAATGGTCTCTTTCCACACAGTGGAAAAAAAGTCCTTTACGGACATGGTAAAGGTCCTAGATGCCCAGTACGAGCTGCCTGGACGGAAATATTTCTCACAAACAGCCGTCCCACATTTATATAGTAAAGTTAGAGACAATGTTCAAGTGCTGCTGTCAGCGGCAGACAGTTATTCCTTAACAATTGACATGTGGTCGTCAGTTAACATGACACCATATATGTCTCTGACTGTCCATACTATTACACCTGACTGGAAACTTGAATCCAAATGCCTCCAAACTACGTATTTTCCTGAGAGTCATACAGCGGACAATCTTGCTGCTGCGCTCAGAGCTGCACTTCAGGAATGGCAACTTGACGAGAAAAAACTTTCAGCCATAACCACTGACAACGCTGCCAACATTCATGCCGCAATCAGGTCCCTGCATTGGCCGTGGCTATACTGCTTTGGTCACAATCTAAACTTGGCTGTCACAAATGGATTGCATGACCAAAGGCAAAAAACCGAGCGCGCCCTCAGACTATGCCGTAATATTGTCGGGGCCTTTTCACACAGCTGGCAACGTAAGCATGAACTCCACAAGAAGCAAGTGGACTTGGGACTCCCAAAACATAGTCTCATAACGGTAAGCATAAAACGTGCAGAGAGTTCCTCAGGGGCAGGGGCTCAAATATAAAAAAGGGGCATATTATATATATCTCTATATATACACACTGTATATGTATATTATATATATATGTATATTATATATATATATATATATATCACATAAATAAATTATATTGAAAAGTAGGCTATATTAAGATAGAAAACCATTTTCCGCAGGCTTGATGCGCATAAGGGACTTATTTAGCCTAAAATAAATGTGCATGCAAATTTGACCAAATGGAATAATATACATTAATGGACTTATTTATTCATTCATTTGTTTATTTAGGCCTATTTATTTATTCATTCGTTTATTTATGCCTTTTTATTCATTCATTCGTTTATTTATGCCTATTTATTCATTCATTTGTTTATTTAGGCCTATTCATTCATTTAATCATTTATTCATCATTCATTAATTAATTAAATTCATCCATCCATCCATCGGCAGGACTGCGCAACTCGCTGGGGCTCCAAACTGGCAATGGTGGAGCGCATCCTCGAGCAGGCCCAAGCGATCAGACACGTCCTGTCTGATGACAGAAGGAGCAGCCTGTCCCTGACCTGGCAGGACATGGACGTCTTGAAAGCTGTTCACGAAGCACTGAAACCAGTCGGTGACTTCACTGATATTTTGTCAGGAGAAAATTATGTGACCAGTTCCTGTATCCTCCCCATACTACAGCTCTGCAGGGACAATGTGTTGGCTGCGTCAGAAAAAGACCTCCAGCTAACAAAGTCAATCAAACCTGGAATTCTAACAAAGCTGGAGGCCAAGTATGAATCCAATTCAGTGCGCAAAATATTGCGAAAATGCACTTTCCTCGACACTCGTTACCATGGAGGATATGAGACGGATGACAACGCATTGGCTGAGACCAAGGCTGAATTACAGGCTGAGATCGTGAGCTTAGAGGCAGCAGGTCCAGTGGCCATCAGAGTGGAAGAGGGAGAGGCGCAACCTGCACCCTCACGAAAAAAGAAGACTCTGGGAAGTATGCTGCAAAAAAAATCTGATGCAATGGCAGGTCCCGTCGGCATCGGCACCGTAGAGGACCGAGTCGGAGCTGAAATAACAGCCTACTGTTTGGAGCCAGTTACTCAATGAGACGAGGACCCATGTCTCTGGTGGAAAAATGCTGCCAGGCGTTTTCCCCAGATGTCAACATATCCATACGAAAGTACCTGTGCGTCTGTGCCACAAGCACACCATCGGAGCGGGTTTTCAGCACCGCAGGTAAAGTTGTCGGTCCACAACGTGCCCTGTTAAAGCCGGACAAAATAAACATGCTGGTTTTTATAGCGAAAAATCTTGACTAGATTGATGCCACTTGCCAGTCGTTCCTATTCGCACTGTGTTTATTTTTATTTATTTAATTGATTCAGGTATTTTTATTTGGTTTACGTTAAAAACAATATTGGAAAAAAGACTGGAAAGAAGTTTTTGTTTAGGACTATTGCTTTGCAATACATTTTATAATATGGATGATGTTTATGTTAATTCAACTCTGGTTGACTGTTGTGGGTCTTTTTGCACTTTTTTATAAGCTGCTCTTTGTTATTAAAAGTTGTTCAGGCGGTGTGATTTAATTTAATTGATTTGTGTGCGCGTCTCCGCGTGAAAACTGTTCTGGATGTTTATCTTAATTTAATTCTGTTTGACTGTTGTATTTGCACTTTTTTATAAACTGCTATTTGTTGCTAATAAATGTTGTTAATATTGTTCTGCATGTTATTTTGTTATTGTTTCAGTATTAGTGTTTGATATTCAGTTTCTGAACGGTTTAGGCACAAGCCAACAGTTTGGTGACACTGTCTGAGCCTTACGTCACAATTTTTTTTATTATTCACGGTAATACCGTATACCGAGGTAAAATAGAGAGGAGGTTTGACGGTATCAAAATTTGGATACCACCCAACCTTAATATACATAAATAATAAAACTGCTACTAGCATTTTGTGGTATACAGTTATCCCTCCTCGATCGCGGGGGTTGCGTTCCAGAACCCCCCGCGATAGGTAAAAATCCGCGAAGTAGAAACCATATGTTTGTATGGTTATTTTTATATATTTTAAGCCCTTATAAACTCTCCCACACTGTTTATAAATATTCCCCGCACAGTTATACAGCATAAACCCTTTGTATTCTCTTAGATATTAGGTAAGATTCATTGAAATTATGTACGTAAACACACTGTTTATATACAGTAAAAGCTAAATATTATTTTAAAGATATCGAGCGTCTCCGATATCACATATATTACAGACATTACGATAGACAGGCCACCAGCAATAAATACATGCAATGCAAGAAAAATTGTATACAGTAAATGTGTGTACAGTGACACTAAACGTACGTACATGTACCAAGTACTGTAAGTAGAAAATTAATTATGGTTACTCACCAACAATGACACGACGACTTGTCCGATAACGATGAGTTTAGTTTTACTGCACAACAAAGGAGAGCGTTACAGCTCTTCTAAAGGAGCCTCTTCAGGCGACTGTGTAGCACCGCTGTTGTTGTTCTTCCGGCAGTCTTCAATCCAAATCCCTAAAGCAGATTCCATATAGACTACCGCCTTATTACGTCCACTTACAAATCATTTTGCGCCCTGGTTAAAAGGACACTGCGGCCGTAGATCTTATATTATTTTCCTCCTTTTTAAATAAAAAAGAATCGTGGACTCATTGATGCCGTAATGGTGTCCTACAGCGGTGTAGCTTTTCCCTTCCTTCAACATATCCAAAGCTTTTACCTTTTCGGCAATCGTTAGCATCTTCCATTGGTGCTTGGGCACGGCCCCTGAAGCAGTAGCAGCAGCAGATCGTTTTGGAGCCATAATGAAGGGCTTGATTATGCACAAAGATAAACACAAAAGAGCACAAAAGTTAACTCTTTACACAGCGAAACACGTTGATACTGAATGAGCGAGACGAGACTTCCTGGTTAACGCCGCGGAATCGAATTCAGCGCTCCGTCGCTGAGCCAGTCAGCACACAGGAACTTAACTGCATGCTCTGATTGGTTAGCTTCTCAGCCATCCGCCAATAGCGTCCCTTGTATGAAATCAACTGGGCAAAGCAATTGAGGAAGCATGTACTGGAAGTTAAAAGACCTATTGTCCGCACAACCCGCGAAGCAGAGAAAAATCTGCGTTATATATTTAGATATGCTTACATATATAATCCGTGATAGAGTGAAGCCGCGAAAGTCGAAGCGCGATATAGCGAGGGATTACTGTAACTGCAACACAAAAACTGACTTAATCAGTTTTAAAGCGAAAAGGTGCCGACAAAAGAAGAGAAGAAGCGGGCCACTAGAGTGGAGAAAATATGCTGCTCAGGAAGCATCAAGCGCATCAACCTCTGAGCAAATGAATGCTAAACGTGCAGAGAAAGAGGATGAAAACTATGAATGCTCCAGTCATGTGTATTCACTTCACGTTACAATGCAATGCACCGTATATATTTAAATACCGTACACCCCCAAAATTCGCAGGGGTTACATTCCTAGAGCACCCACAAATTGTGAAAAAACGAGAATTTTGCTTATTTGCTGCACTTTAAGTAAACGTCACAATTTACAAAGAAAAAGTGAAATTTTAATGGAAAACATTTTTTTCATGCAAAGAGCATCACAATTACTGCAACACTGATCATTTTACACACTGCTAATGAACTGTAAAAACTATTTAAAAAACTACTGGAACAATATATACAAAGTGCAACTAACACCATGGATGAAACTCAGTAAATCACTGAGCCAACTGCGCTTGAACTGGCTGCACACAAGCACACAGAGGTAAGCGCTGATGACTGCAGGCTAGTCTAGTGCAGCGGCTCAGTCTCAGGGGCAGTGCTGCAGGGTGTCACACTTGGGTCACAGAATTGCACAGAAATACAGGAGACTGTAGAGGCAGGAACTTTATTCAAACACTTCAAACAAACATGTCTCTTTCAGAAGTAAAACGAGCTCAGTATGCAGTTAGTTCTCAATTAAAGAATAGACAAATATCATAGGGGAGGCACAATGGGAGCAGGACTCCCAACAGGAGCAGAGGATGTCTGGGGGAGGAGAGAGAAACAAAGCAATCAGCCAAAAAGAAAAGGTGCTGTTCAGGCTTTAAAGTATGCATAGCATAGCGTTGCACGAGAAGTATATCACGCGACAGAGCAGCCACAAATAAGCCCAGCAAGTAAGGGAGCAATGTGAAAGAAGTCTATCAGCGTTTTTAAAAGGGGATTGTTGAGCAGCGTCCGTGTCTTCTAGGGATGCGTTCAGCCCCCCTGCTCATAAGGGGCTGGCAGTGGTCATGCACTGGCTGCTCAACGAATGTACGGCACTGACTAATCAGCTCCTGCGTGCTCGCAAATGGCACTGGGAAACGACTATAGCCGGTTGTACCAGCTTAAGGGTTAAAAGGAATAAAACGGAAAACACAAGAACACTCAGCTGGAGATACATCACAGTCAATCAGCAGCAAAGAGAAATAAATAACGCTGTAGCGGTCCGGTGCCGCTAAGATTCACACCGTCGAGAAGACAGCGATTTATTTATTTTTATAGTGGAGATTCCAGGGACTCACCTAGCCTTGGCCCGACCCGCACACACTCACAAACAGAGACAAAAACAAACCAAACCGGTAATCAAACAGCAAATAAAGAATGTAATGAAAACAATTGAAATAAATGAAAACAACAATACCACCCCTGTTCCCCTTACGGCGATTACACATTAAATACAACAAAGCACAAACAAAACACACACAGTAAATCATGAAAAACGACAACGGATGAAATGTAATGATGAAAATAGATAGTCCAGAGATCCGCACATTGAATGGGAATGTAAAGATAGTCCTACCGCTAGTTCCTGAAATGGCGAAGATGGGTGGACGGGTTCAGGAGCGCTCGTTTCTTTGCAGGATGGCCATGAATCCACTTACAGTCTTCATGTACACAGGCAGACGGCAGACAATCCAGAAGACAATCCAGACAAAATGAACAAGTACAGGTAACTCAACAGAAGGCAGACTGACAGGAACTTGAAACACAAGTTACAAAATCTTTTTTTTTTTTTTTTTCTTTTAGTCACCGGCCCCCTTTTTAAAAGCCACGCTGACATCCTTTGACCCCAACAACACCAGCATCCTCAGCAGAAGACCAATCAGAGCCATTGCAGAGACTGCTGGGAGTTGCAGTTTCAAATTCTATTGGCTACTTTCACCATCCCAAGCCACATTTTCCTCTACAGTCGCTTCCTGTTCTCTCTAAAGTGCAGTATTGCCACAATAAAAGCCATAAAAATTGCGGAGGATATTTGCGGTTTCCGCTAACAATTATTAGATAGGTTCTAAGGAAAAATCCCCGAATGACTGAGGCCGCAAACTCTGAACCGCGTCTTCGTGGGGATCTACCGTACTTTGGTTTTCACTTAGTTTGCACACAATCAATTCGCCATCAAAGCTGCAAAGAGTCACCCCAAAGCATGACAGAGAAGAAAGCTCATAATTTCCCTAGCAGCTTCTAGTAATGAAAGTCATATTTTAAAAAAAAAAAAAAAAAAAAAAAACACTATGTGACAAAAATGAATTTGCTGCTTCAAGAACTGTGCAATCCATTTAAATAAAAAGTGTCCATATTCTTTTCAGATCGTACAAGGCTTAGTCTTCCATATCAGCACTAATGATTATTATTCTGGGGAGGGGAATACCAGTATATTTAAGATGTACTGCTGCTAGAATGCACAACTTTATTCAATCATTCATTTGACCTAGCTTCAAACTATATTACATAAGGAGAGTCTGCAATGCTGTACATACCAGTCACATAATAGAATACTTGCTCAAAAAGCACATTTAGACTATTTTATTTGCTTAGGCTAAGCAAACACTGTCTTTATGTTAAGCATACTTCAGGCAATTCGGTAGTTTTCAATTAAATCAAACAACAAAATTAAATAGTCTAGCTTTTCTTATGTTTCACAGATTTATCAATGATTGTACAAAAAATGTGCACTTAAAGCAAAACCACTTATATTTGTGATTGGAATTGCTGAAGGCGGGCGGCACGGTGGCGCAGTGGTAGCGCTGCTGCCTCGCAGTTAGGAGGCTCGGGTTTGCTTCCCGGGTCCTCCCTGCGTGGAGTTTGCATGTTCTCCCCGTGTCTGCGTGGGTTTTCTCCGGGCGCTCCGGTTTCCTCCCACAGTCCAAAGACATGCAGGTTAGGTGGATTGGCAAATCTAAATTGGCCCTAGTGTGTGCTTGGTGTGTCCTTGGTGTGTTTGTGTGTGTCCTGCGGTGGGTTGGCACCCTGCCCGGGATTGGTTCCTGCCTTGTGCCCTGTGTTGGCTGGGATTGGCTCCAGCAGACCCCCGTGACCCTGTGTTTGGATTCAGCGGGTTGGAAAATGGATGGGTGGATGGATGGATGGATGGATGGAATTGCTGAAGGCAATAATGAATTTAGATACAAATTTTACTTAAAAGCAAAATGCAAATTAAGATCATGCAGTCTAAAGATTTACAACAATTAGCATTACTTTGCTTATTTCTACTCCAGTTGGAGCTGTCACTGTTCATTCTACAGTACTAGTAGTTGTTTATTATCATTTCATTCTCCTCTGGCTCCAAGGCACAAAGTTTGCAAAGCCAAATGGTTTCTATGCTCCAATACATGGATCACAATATAAGCTTCTCCCTTTAGTTTCCATGTAGACCAATATAGTGTACTAAAGAAGATGAATTTCCACTCATCACAAGACTGCAAGAATGTTAAAAAAAAAAAAAAAAAAAAAAAAAACAATATCTACTGAACATGTTTACCAGTTGTCTCAGTGCTTCCTGCCATAAAACGCTGATGGGGCCCCAGTGGTTCATACACGGATACTAGAGACGAAAATGATGAGGCACTAATCTATTAAAGGGTGCAGTGCTAATTTCTCTCCCTCACATACTTTAAACACTGAGTACCAACATTCACATCTCTATAATGTGGGAGTAAGACTAGATTACTCAAAAAAACCACTGTTTTACGCATTGTACAATAAACAGCTGTTCGATAAACAATTGCAGACATGAGCGAACATTCCAGGATCATTTATTTTGTGAAATGTACAGTGAATATGCAAGGTTCACTTAATTTTTTCACTTAATTTTTGACAGTTTTAATGTGTGGCCTTGTGTTCTAGACAATTAGCTAACTTTGCAGTTATGGCCGGTACCAAACCTGTAACAGCTAGAATTAAACGTTTCAAATCATTTTACAATTTTAAATACAACCGTCATGTCATCTTAATCTATACCTGTGCTTTTTTTTGGCAGTATGGAGCTTCAACCTGCACACATTTGTCTGGATGATATGCCACAAGCCCACTGAACAGTTAAGGAAAAACCTTCCATGACCATTACTCAACATAACTGTGCTATGTAACTTAATATCTTCTTCACATGCTTTTTTGCCTCAATGCACAGTCTGCACATGTGATTACTTTAATTGATTTGTTACTGATGGATACATGCCATTTCTCCTACAAACTTAACCAGATGATTTAAATTTTTATAAATTACCCTAAACATATTAAGTAATATTCTCAGCACTAACACCCAAGGGACCCCATTCACCTAATTCAGTCACAGACACTAACATAAATTTTAGGAAGTTGAGGGCAGTCACAGTGAGCTCCTATGACCGCCAGTCATGTAGTTTGACATCCCTAGCAACTCAGCCAAGACCAGTTTCAGATTTGCCCACACTAAATCAAACAGGTTTGAGTTTGTCTTAAATTATAAGGGTTGTTCCTATGTGTCCAAGAGGCAACAACCAATGGGTGCTCACAAGTACGAAAACAACACAGCCATGAGGAATAAGGAGTGGTGCAGGGGTTTTGGACTGTGCAAATAGAACAGAGGCTCAACCGTTTGAAGTCACTTATTTATCATATCACAAAAGAATGGAAATGGAAAAATAAAAGGGGCTGAGACTATGGCTGAACTCATATCTAGAAAGTCTGGCATGGTCAAGCAGCACATTAACTGGTTGTCAACTCAGAGCAAGGTTATGATACTTTGGAAATTTAAAACTCTGCTGAAAAGCTGTCACAGAATTGTGTAATTTGTCCACCCCTATGATTCTAATTGTGTATCTAACACCAGGAAAGTGAGGAGATCCAGCATCTGCTGTATTCAAGTTTGACATCCCCTCTGACTAGATATCAAGTAATATGCAGCCAGCTTTAACAGCTTTAATCAGGAACAAGAGCTTCAGACTCTTAAAATTGTACATTAATGTAACAATAAAAGCTTGGCAACCAAAGTACAGAAAAGATTGACATCAGCAAGGCCAAGGTAAAGTACCTGAATGGAGCCAAAAGTAAAGTTACCTGCAACTCTTTCCAGTCATACATACAGAGGCACATTATTTTTAGTAACAAAGCTTAAATAAAAACAAACTTAATGTCACTGCTTAAGCTGTATAAAGAGTAACAGGACTAATTACTGTATACTATACACTGACCCTAATCTCATGGTGCCTGCAAAACACCGATTTTGTTTAAAGAAAACTGTGTTTACGAAACACAAATGCTGCTGGGGCCTGTGGTTTGATCACAAAGAAAACACAAAGTTGGGAAGCTTTTTACAAACATAAAAACAAAATGCTGACAGATGAGAGATAAAGTGGATACAGTTCTTCCACCCCCACTAACAGTAAACCATCACAATCCATGAGGCTTCAAACAAGCACTCAAGTATTTATAAAGACAGTGGAAGCAAAGAACACAACACTTGAAAGAAAATCTATTTAAATGCTGGTCTCTCCCATTTTCTCAAAACACTGCCTCTATTGACTGCTGATAAACACTATTTATTATCCTAACAGTTCAAAATATAAGTGGAGCATGCTGTTACAGTGGTTAGCATTACGGCTTGACAGATCCAGTGTACTTGTTTTTAATCTTAGCACAATAATTACCTGTAAGGAATATGCATATTGTCCCTGTGTCTGAGTGATTCTTTCTCCAGGTACACAAGTTTTCCTTTACACTGGTGATGCTACAACTAGATCAGTATGAGTTAGAGCAGGGGTGTGCAGGAGTGTGCTCTCCATCAAGCAAAGTCCCAATTCACATCTGGCTTCTGAACAAGGTACAGCAACGCCCCAGGTACAAACCATGTGTGCAGATCCCTCAACTATTGCAAGACAGAAATCCCTCTTCCCATCTCTCCCTAAAAAATATTTAAAGACCTAGGCATGTTTCATTCTCTGCTTGAGCAGATGCACAATTCAAATAGTTGATTATCAGGTTCCATCTGTGGCTTCCAACTGTCCGTTTCCCCCCAAGGCTTGATGCATTGGCCAAGGCTGGTAGAATTAATGCTAGCCAAAAAGTCCACTAACAAAAAAATATCATTTTGCTTGCTAATTAAGAACATCGAAGTACAGAAAATGTAAACATGCTAATATAGTTAATAAGTGTTTTCACACCAAGTTAATTTGGAGCAGTTGTTGTGAACTCTGGAGCAATTTCCCCCCATAGGTTCATTTAAGTAGATGCAAACAGAGCAATGGCACTCTGATGTGGACCAAAACAACTAGAAACCCCTTAAAGAAGTGGTGGTCTCATGTGGTACCAAGGGAATCCTGGAATGGTTTGTGTGAGGAATGAATATAAACAAACGACTGCCCCAACAGAAAATAAATGTAAAAATAAAAACAAACATAACACAATTGGCATAAAACAGCTTGCACAAGAACTAGTCAATCAGGGCAAGCTTAGTATTTGATTCAGACTCCCAGCCTCTCTGTCTCACAATCAGATAGAAGTTTACCATGTTAAAAATAAGTGTAAACTCAACATACAGAGGAGGCAAGAAATGAATAGTAGTGCTCTGTGTGATCAACATGATTATAAATGCTGGAACCATTACCTTTAAACACAATAGTAAATGTTAACCAACATTCTAAAATTAAAACTACATTCCCAAAGACAGTAATCGTGATTTAAGATAAACTAAACAGCATTTGCTTCATATAGCAGACTACTGGAGAGTAAATATGCAACCACATATAATGAAATGAAACCCGCTTGATGCATCTATCATCTAAATGACAATAAAGCAGATCACTGTATGCCCTCAACAGAGATTGCCTTCTTCCGTAGAGTCGTGCACATGAAACATGTCTTTTCAGTAGCATTAGACGTGGTGTGTAATTTCTATGCACTCTTCTACTTATTAGATAGGCATTCTACTCAGAGAGTTGTGTCTGGTTAACAAACTGTGGGATTATTGCAAATGCAACCGTGACAAACACAGCCCTTGCTGACACTCCATAATGGTTTTTAACCACAAAATACTTATTTCTGCCCAATGAATGAAGTCCAAAACACACCTAGTAAGTGTGTCTGTTTCATGTGAAAGCTTGCTGGCTTGCTATCTGAAACACAACCAAACTTACTGGAGATTTGAACAAGCCAATCTATCTCCTGCTTCAGCACGAAACAAACAGACTAGGATTGTGAACATGCTGAAATATTTCACTACTAACAGTGGACCCCTCCCGCCCTACTCTCAGTTCCATATGAGTTTCAGAGCTTGACTAAACTGATTATGTTAGGCCCTTTAGTTGGTATTGTGCTGTGTCAAATCTTGCATGCAGGCTTACATGTTATTGTGTGGTTTTCTGTCCCCATTTGCTACAAGGCCGATGTAATTCCAGACACCACTCTGATGCCCACTGTCAATTAAGCACGATGAAGGTCTCAAAGCCACTAAAATTGCCATATTACCACCTTTGAGAGGGTGGAAATGGGACTGGACTGGGCTGCAATGCAAGCCATTGCAAACCTGAACCTGAAGTGCATTCAAAAATGAAGACTGTAGAATTGATACCATAAAAAATGAGTATCAAAGCAATTGTAAATGTTAAAACGATATTTCAATACTTTTAACAACCCCATGTGGAGCACTGTAGGTGTCAGACAAAAACAAACAAAAAAAATCCATTCAAATGAATTATGTGACTTGTTCAAACAGATTATTTAAAATTTTTTTTTTTTACTCTTATTTCAGTAGCTATTTATTTTTCCTGGTATACAAATTAGTAAAGCGGAATCAGAGGAATATAGCCAGCCAATATTATTCTATTCTACTCTGTTCAGTGCCACCATCATCTAAATTTTAAACTTACCTTTTCTTCTTTTAACTTTTCCACCACTGACTCAGAAATATCATGTTCTTAGAGAAAATTCCATAAATCCATTCTCATTACTTCTTCTGCATTTGAAACTCATTTTAAGACTCTTCAAAAGGATCATTTCAACTGCAGTGGTCTTCCAATTAAATACCTCTTCCAGCTCACTGATTTTAACACACACTTTACATTCAAATGAATTGACTGTATGCCAGTAAAATCATAATGGGCTGTATAATAAGAACTGGACCACAAGAGTTAAAAATAATAATCTGTTCAAAAGAATTACATATAGAATGGGGCTCTGTACTATTGAAATACAGAGTCAAGGAAAAAATTAAAATAATTCATCTGAATGGATTATTTTTATTTTGTTTTTTTTTTATTTGCTTGTTACCTACAGGGCTTCATAAATCTAGTTCTCACACATTTTGAAAAATTTTTTCTTCATTTTATTTTATTTATTTATTTTTTCAAGATCTGAACAGACTATTGTAAACATTATGAAACATATTAAAACAATAAATAACTTTTGGATGCACGTTTTGAAAAGTTACACAGGAAACCATATGGCAGAGACCTCCTAACCCACAGTAATCCTGTGGGGTTTTCAAGTGCTGTGGGTGGCTAAGGAATGAAATTTGGGAAGTTGCATTCAAAAAATAAAAAAATACATTTTCTTCTTCTCCAAGCCTCCACATATAACTGATTTACAGTGGTGCCTCGTAGCTTAAACAGCAAGAAAATGCACTTTTCATTATTATGCAGAATTTATTATTGTTTTCATGTTTTAATTTATTATTTAGGGTATTAAATTGTGTTATTTTTATGTTACATTACATGTACTGTATTTGCCAAGTGTGTTGAAATGGGTACTGTTTAAGGTCCAGGAATGGATTAACTTACTTTCTGTTACTTCTAATGGAGAAAACTGATTCAGACTTAGAACAATTCAGAGTTCAAACAGCCTCCTGAAACAAATTAATTTGTATTTGTTTGTTAAACTACAGCTCTACATTTTAGGCATCGCACCACTTAGACAGCAGGACCCACTTCTGTCACACCATACATTATACATACTGTAGACTAGCATTACACTGTGGCATGAGGCAGCAGAATAGACTATCTCTACCTTTACAAAAGGCTCTCAAAATTGCAATTTAAAACCCCTTTAAAATAATAAAAGAAAAACAGATGGGGCAGTTATTTTCCTTTACTGCAGTTTGTCTACCCTGATGGATATGAAATCATTATGCACCGCTCTTTAATGACTATAATATTATATCTTACAAAAATCATGACACTGACAAGAAAGTTAAAAAATATAAAGGGTACAGTACATGTTATTGTTCAGGATGTACAACCATAAGAAAAGGAGAATTGGCAAAGATATTATTTAATTTAAATACAATGGATAATTGACTTAATACTTGTAGCACAAAGCATAATTTTTGTGCTGCAGACAGAAGCTGACGGGGCTGAAGTTGGTTCAGTGCTTAATCAGGGTGAAGAAACCTTTACAACATGGACAGATATTAAAATTAAGAAAAAGGACCATTTCCATGCAGCCTGCTACTCTGCTGAGATACAGGTTCTACAAAGGCACACACGACACTTGTACAGTATATAGTAAGAAATAATTAGGGTATATTTACTTCACCAGCTACAAAATGAATTTAAAAAGAACTTATTAAAAGATAACTTTTAAATATGTAAAATACATCTTTAAAGGTTTACCCATTCATCCAAAACATCTTTGAAGTATTTCAATGCAACCTTAATTTTTGCATATACAAAGATATATGAAATTTACTTACATTTCTGCTCCATTTCCCTCATCTCCTCTGGTGGAATTTTCAACTTATCAATGTGATCACGGAGAACACTAGCCCATTTTTGCAACGACTCCATAATAGACCATGGTCTTGACATGTCTGCAACAAACACAGTCAGGGTGTCTTTCAGCGACTCTGCAGAAACAGCAAACTTCAGAAGGCCTTTGTGGTACAAGTCTCCATCCAGAATCCATACATTGCATCTTGTCTGATCTGTTTAAATAAGGAAAAGAGCTGATTATTCAAATCTTGATATAAAAAATAGAAACACTACCAAAAGAGTATGCTTTACTTTTTCCTGTTTTGCACACCCAAGACAATCCTATAAAGCAGACAAGTCAAGGACTTCTGTCAGTAGATGATATTGAAACATAACTTCTTGCATTATGTGATTGATATTCTCAAAAATATTTTTCAACCATTTCAAAGTGTTTTATTAAGAAAGAAAAACAACCTGTAAAACACATCAATACATAAAATACCAAGGTAAAACAGTAGAATAAATCTCTGGATCCTGGGAGTGGTGATATGATGCATGCAACTAAGCAATTTCACACATGAAAACACACAAACTAACAGTCAAAGGGATTCTCACAGCAACTTTACTATGGATTGCAAAGTTATAATGATACCTACATCTTTACAGGTTTCTCTCATAGTTTATTCTTTAAAACTTGGTTACTTAGGCCCATAAATAAAAGGGCAGCCCAGCAATTCAATACTTGTTTATCCATGTAAAACGGATAGCTGGTTATAACACATAGACCACATCCAGTGACCAATATGACACATTTTGAGGAGTGTTCCATATTTTTTGTTTAACTGAAGTTGTATTTTTCACTGAGGAGTTTGTAGATTCTATGCAGACCAAGTACAGCAAGAATGGCTAGGCTTTGTTCCCAAACCAACATAAAATTAAGTGGGATTGAAAATATATTTATGAAAGTCAGTTCTCACCAACAATACTTTGTATTACCTTAAAGTGCTTTTACCTGTCTTGTCATTGTCTGCTAAAATGTCTAATATAATAGCTGAATCAATGGTTCTACCAAAGGCAAGAACAAATCATTTACATTGCAGTTTCTAATATTGAACACTATTCTGAGAGCTTTTACAAGTACAAATCCATCTAGAATACAACTGTATTAGGCACTTAGCAAAAACGTTTAGATCTTTTTTTTTTAATTAATAGTGGAAAGAGGCAGGTTAAGTGGATCCACAAGCTTGTGGTTTAATGTCCAGTTTCTCAGTCACAATACAGTACACATGGCTTTTGAAGTTTCACAGGGGAATCCGCTCTTCGATCAAATGTTATTAAGTTTCACAAGCAAACGCCCCATCCTCCTTGGTCCACAATCAAATACTAGTGTATTGCCATAAACACAGAATGCTAGTGTACTGATATAGCAGAGTTCTCTAGTAATTTGGTTAAACTTAAAGCACTGTATGATTTTTTGTATCAATTAAACAGAGGTTTAGCTGTATGAGAATACAAGAGAAATAACAAGAAATGTCAGAACAGTATTTCATTTGCTAAACTGCTAGGAGCAGGGAGACCATGTGTTTGTACATAAAGTATGAGTAGTTCATCTGAGCAGAAAATTTTCCACATAGTCTAGAAAACCAAACTTTCTCATTGCATTAAATATGCGTTTTAAGTTGAAGCGTAGCTTAGTTGAATTTATGCTAATAATTCCATGTACTGATATTTATTAAATAAACATAAGTAATAAAAAAAGACCGAAACATATTACTCTCTGAAGTTTAAATAAAATAAATAAAAACTACAAAACTATATATGTGCACAGTTTATTTTTCAAAGTGAATCAAAGGGAAGTAATGATGCAGAATCTGAAAGAGGCCTCAAAAAAAAAAAAAAAAAAAATCCTAAAAAGGGTTAAATCAAAAACCTAATTAAAAGATAACATGTTCTGCAGGAGACAAACTCAAGACTTCTTAAGAGGTTGGTTACTGTGAAACCTGTAACAATTTTTTTCTTTAACAATGCAAAACTGAAAAAAGCCCCTTGGAGAACTAAAGCAACTTACCATCTCGGTCTTCATCATGTACACTTAAATACAAATACTCCAGTCCCCTCCCTTTTTTATTGTGTTCGGCTCCTTGCAACTTTGCCATAATTGTAGTTTTTCCTGAGCCATCTTCTCCTGCAAGAAAAAAAGCAAAATGCATAAATAAAAATAAATAACGTATGATGAAGCTTTGTAATGCAAGAGCTATAAAGTACAAGTTAGTGTAGAAATTCAACTAATTGCTATTTTAAACAGCATTACCCATGACAATTCACCTTTATAAATTCAAAAAAAAAAAAAAAAACTGTTACCATTCTTGAGCTGCATTACATACAGTAGGTGCACAATTATACACAGATTTATAAAACAGATAACAGTATTGATATGAAACTTCAAAAATAGTTACATTTAAAATATATCAAAAATGGGGAAGTGAGTCAAATAGCCTCTAAAGACCGAGAATGAGTCACACAGAAAACACTTCCTAAACACAGATTAAAAGTGTAGGGTGGTGAGGAATATTCACCAAATATTAAATATCCATTATTATGTTTATCCAATTTTTTGGGGGTAGGTCGTTTATTGAAACTATTTCATCAACATCTTGTCAAGCACTTTGGGCTACATCCTGTTTAAGAAAACATGCTGTAGAAATAAATGTCATTGTTGTCCTCAGTAGCACAAGAAATAATTGTTCATGGACATCCAGGCAGGATTTAAGATAGGAGTAAATATCACAATTTTAAGGGCGATGGTTTGGTTTAAATGCAAAACAATGTTCACCTTGAGAAATAATAAAAATTTGACACTAGTTTAAAATGAAAAACACAAACTTTAAATAATTAACTATTGAAAACTTTATTTAAGTTTTGTACATCTACTGTGTCTTTATATTCTTCTCTCAAAACACCCTTAAATAGATCACTTTCGTAAACTCACTGTTCTAATCAGAAATTATTATTACAAAAAATACATCTTGCTTTTTTGTGTCCTTTTAATCTGCGGGTGTACAGACTATGGTACAACTTAGCTATACAAGAAATTGTCAAGTTTAACCAGTCAACAAAATAATGTTTAAGCATTCTGACATCAACTTGACTTACCAAAAACAAGAATATTCTTCCCGGACGGCAACTTCGACCTCGACCTGGTGGACACTTCACTCAGAATAGAGGACCTGCAACATCAATAACATCCCGTTCAGAATACAGGCACCGCTCTGTATGATAAGCCAATGTCGTTTTAAGGCCAATTGAAAAGAACTGGGAACAATCTGAAGCGAAATATAGAAATGCCCTTAGTGAGAGTTTCAGATCGCTCCAAAGCCAAGTCCCGATTTTTCCTGCCTGGCTGGGCGAGCCGAGCTGATGCCGTGTTAGCTGTCAAAACAATAACAAACTTGTCAGTTCTACAGCAAAGGCAGTTTTGACAGCTGAAGGTGCGTTTACGCACAGCCTCCGTACATTAAAGACACGTGTAGCAGCATGACGTTTTTGTTTTAAATAATACTGAATGATTTATTTTAATAAACAACAAAAAGAATACGTATAACAACAGCATTAAGAAAAACTAACGCCCTTGCCTCGTTGGCAGAAGGCAAAGCCAAACGAAGAGAACAGTACAGCCAAGCTTTCTTATAATTTTTATTCAAGTATGCTAGAAACTGAAATTAAAAAAAATCTACTTCTTTAATTGCATGCATCAACAGGAACTCCGCGTCGATTCTTTGCTTGATTCCGGCCGGCGTTTTTAAGATTGGTTACACATGGGAGTGACAAAGCAGATACATCCTTCATTGGCCATTCCACGTTTCGAGGTGGAGTTTGCTATTTGTTTCTAAAACAAAACCGTAAACTTGCCATAGATTTTGTCCTTCTTCGTCTTCATTGCTGTTGTCTAAGGTGTCAATAGCCCCACCGGCGCCTAGGAGCTTCTTCTCCAGCACGGGAGCCATCTTGTTCCTACTGCCACAAAGAGAAGCATCACCTGAGCGCTTCAGGACCCCGCCTGAGCTGGAGGGGACCACGCAACGGGCGTTGCCGCCCTTACAGAGTGAAAAAATAGAATAATGGCTCAAAAGCTGATAAAACAGTACTTGAAACAGTAGAGTGCAAAACGCATGAAATTGTTCCTCGTTAAATCGGGCAGTGCCATAGACGACTATTCCGCTTCACGCGGTCTCCCCTTCTGGAGTATGATGTCATCGGCTAGAGCTGCCGCCCTGGATCTTCACAGCCTCAGGAAATGCGATCCACCCAGGACTGGCTAGGGACCAAACCGTAAATTAGTCATAAGATCAGAATGGATGTTGAGCTTTGATCACAAGCTTTCTTTTCTTCTAATGATTTTTTTCACCCGTTCATAACGACGGTGTATTTCTTTCGGTTAAATATTATGTATTCTAACATTCGAGGGAGTGTGATTTCGTATATATGACTATAAACGGATGACGTTTTTGTCACACATATACATACAATGATGGGGCCAAGCCACGTCGCAGATTTTATTTCTTCATTTCTTTTGACTGTCACGGTCAATGGGGGCCAGGGCATTTTGCGTTTTTAAATTACGCAAACAACCAAAATGAACGGCGACTTGTTTTGTTGCACAAAAAATGGTTCAAAATTGAAACATGTTTCTAGAATAATGAGTCAATTTTCAGTTCTTTTCAGATATGTTGTAGCGAAGAGTTCAACCACTATGTACGCACCTGCGGAGAAAACCTGGCTTGGAACTTAGTACGCAGGACCGAGCTAAACTATGGAATACTATTTATACCAAAACGAATTGCATAAAAAGGAATTTATGAAATGAATAATCATCTGAAAATGTACAGCAGTTTATATAAACCAGTCATTAAATTGGGAACAATTGCATCATTATTAATACATTAATAAATAATTTAGCAGACGTGTGTCAAGAAACATAGAGGAGCTCCTTTATACCAACAGCAATACGTCTACATAATGCCTCACTTTGACTGGGATGGTCAAGTCAAAAGTTTTCTTCCTCTTTAGTCTTTCTGGTGTGTGTTCAGAACATATATACACACACACACACATATATATATATATATATATATATATATATATATGTAGAAAAAGCCTCTGTAAAAAGTCAGATTTCCTCCTGGGAACAAATAAAATTCTATTTATTATGCCATAAAATGTCATTTTATTTTTGTTCAATAATGCATTAACATTAAATTTAATTGGTGTAGATTTTACTACAAAATAACTTATTTTTAAGAAACACTTTAAGCATGCTACATCTAAGTAAGTAGATCTTGGTGCTCAAACCTCCAATCTCTCTTTTCTAGTCAATTTTAATATTGTATAGGGAGAGAGATCAGAACAGAACAGCAGATGCACTCTCTCCTTGGTCTGATCGTGAGGAGGATCATGTTGAACCTAAATGTGTCTTGTGGAAAACCCTCTTAACATAATATCTTTAATGAGCAAGCTAAAGGTAGTGCTCTGGTATTCTCAGAGGTCCCAGAAGGCAAAGTCTTTGATCCTTCTTTGGTGAGCCCGATGCTCTTCTTTTTTTTGGATATCCAGGTATTGTGGCGTAGTGGCTTTGAGGTTAGTGATCTGCGCCAGATTGCTGGTTTGAATCTGGTAAATGCCAGAAGTGATTCATTGAGCAAGACCCTTAACCTGCAATTGCTCCATCCAGGGTATGAAGTTAACATGAATCCAGCCTTGCAAGCAGGTCCTCCAACTTGCAGGGAGAGCTCAAAGGTTGGTAGCAGAATTGATACTCCTGCCACTGTAAAAAAAAAAAAAAAAACCCTCACACTGTTCCATTCCGTTCAAACTGCTGTGGTGCTGAAGTGTCAACCATTGTACGCCTGCACTTGGGTCCAAATTTTTAATCCTGAGATGGTTTATAGTGTGGTGGGTGCGGTAATACGCTGTACCGATCAATGCCGCCAACCTGTTCGCTCCTCTAGGTATTTCACATATTAGAGAGCTTATCAGTGTGCCTCAAGATAATTAAACAATTAGTCTTAGCTCATACTGTCTGCAGTAAGACACCTCCAGTGGAACTTCTTCAGCTTATACGTCCTCCTCACTCAATGGAATGCCTCCTAAAAACTACTAGCGAAACTTGTGAGGCTTTCACTATATTTTTTAAACACAAAATTAAAGACATAAAGAAATAATATAGTACACCCCCCAAAGTTAATCCAACTGTACCTCCATATTCCACTTTAAGCAAGTTAAATTATTTCACCAGAATAGAGCTAACCAAACTACATAGATCTACATTTCTCTACTGAATCTCATCATTAGGTACGGGAGTCTTTCCTGATTGCCTTAAGACTGCAGCTGTCAAGCCCCTGCTCAGAAAAAAATAATCTCAACTCTACTGTTTTTGTGTTTTTGACAATTTTAGACCAATGTGTAACCTGCCTTTTTTAAGTAAAATTGAAGAAAAGGCAGTATTTATGCAGCTAAATGACTGCTTGAATAAACATTCTATTCTTGAAATGGTTCAGTCAGGTTTTAAAACATCACAGTACAGAAACTGCATTCATTAAAGTAGTAAATGACTTGTGGGTTAATGCAGACAGAGGCCATTTATCTGTTCTTGTTCTGTTAGACTTAAGTTCAGTATTTGACACCACTGATCACAGTATTCTTATAAATTGCCTTAGTTGGTTTGGGGGGGGGGGGTCTCTGGCAGTGTCTTAAATTGGTTTCAGTCTTACTTAACAGGCAGAAAATGGTTTGTTAGTTGTGATGATTATACCTCGGAGGCCCATGATGTTTTATATGGTGTTCCACAAGGATCAATTTTGGGTCCGCTGCTCTTTACAGTCTATATGCTTCCATTAAGTCAAATTATCTCAAAGCACAAGGTGAGCTACCACAGCTATGCAGGCACTCAGCTGTATTTATGGATAACACCTGATGCTTTTGGCTCTCTGATATGGGTATTAGAAATAACCTTGATCCCTTAGGTTTAAAAGTCAAGTCAGAGGTAAAAAATTTAGGAGTAACTATCAACTCTGACCTAAATTTTAAATCACATATTAATCAGATTACTAGGACTGCATTTTTTCACTTAAGGAATATAGCTAAAGCTAGACTTTTTATAACTTTACAAGAAAAATGAATTCACACTTTTGTTTTCAGTCAACTAGATTACTATAATGCACTCCTTACAGGATTACCTAAGAAAGACATCAATCGGTTACAGCTAGAGTAGAATGCAGCAGTAAGAATTGTCTCTCTATTATAAAAAAAAATCTTGGGGAGGGAGACTAGGGAGACAAGACATGATCTTCGGGAAGACAATTTGAAGTCCCGTGAGAGACACTTTAACTTGCTCCCAGCTCTTAAAACAACGACAAGTGACAAGCAAAACACGCAGCTCACCAGCATTAGAAAGCCAGCAGATGATCCGACCGCTTCTCCTTGTGTGCATTCAGCCACCCTAACCCCCTAAAACCCCGCACAACGCGAGCATTAGAGACGCGATGTGGCAAAAGGACAGCTGCTGTACAGGCTTTTAAATGATCGGGCAGCACGACAAGTGGAACAAGCAGCTTGCCAGCAGATGATCCGACCAGTTTTCCTTAGCGTGTATTCAGCCCCCTTTCACAACGCGCGTGGCAGAGACACGAAGTGGCAAAAAGTACAGCTGCTGTACAGGCTTTAAAATGATTGGCGGGCAGCGCAACAGCAGCAGCAGCAGAAAGACAGCAGACAATCCGACGGCATCTCCTTAGCATGCGTTCAGCCGTCCCCCCTTCACAACACAAGCAGCATTATACGTCCTAGAAAGAGATTTAACCACATCACGCAAGACAAGGCAGTGAGACATCATTTAAAACAAGTCCACGGACATCTAACCTAGCAGTTGTTGGACTGCTTTTGGCAGACACGCTTCATGTAATCCCAGGTCTTAAAACAACAACAAGCAACAAGCAAAACATGCAGAAAGCCAGCAGATGATCCGACCGCTTCTCCTTAGCATGCGTTCAGCCACCCTAACCCCCTTTTCTAGGACCCTACACTATACTTAAACATGTTGGTCCTGTCACATATAAAGTGTATCTGCCAGTCCGTTTTGAGAGCCATTCTTTTATCTATGTGTCCCTATTAAAACTCATTTGTATCAGTCCTTATAGACGATATCCTTCTCCTATTCTGATTGATGTGAATGGGGAGCAAGAAGTTGAAGTCCACAAAATTCCAACTACTTGGAGTTTTTGACTTGGTCCATTGGTGCATTAGCAGTCTGGGGGATTGTTCATGGGTGCTGTTTCAGGTTGTTCATGCTTCTAGACTAGTGTGTCACTTTCACCTTAAACATCTAGTAAAGCCAGATGGTCGCACCCATAGAATTATGTTATGACTTGAATGTTTCTGCCGTCATACTTCTCTTTTTTTTACCCTTTGGGCAATTTCTGTTTCATTTATTAAGTGTTATAAAATTGTACTTTTTTATAGATTTTTACTGCAGTTTTGTCTCCTCTGTTGTTAGCAACTGATTTCCATTGCTACCATGTAATCTTCAGACGTTTTGCCATGTGATGTCATCCTCTAGAAAGTGTTTAAGATAGTGGCTACTGTATCTCTGGCATCCAATTGGATTCTAAATAAAACTCGTTTGCAGTTCTGACCACAAGTGTGTGTCTCAGACCCCCTAATTCCCAGTTGGAACTACAAGAACAACATTCCTCGGTTCAAGTACCTTCTTTATTAACAGCAATACATTTACAACAGGAAGTCATTTACTTCAATACAACAGCAAGGAGGAAGTAAGGACATCTATGAAGAAGATGAAAAATGGAAAAGGCTGTTGGTCCAGATGACATACCTGTGGAAGCATAGAGGTGTTTTGGGAGAGATGGCAGTGGAGTTTTTAACCAGACTGTTTAATAGAATCTTGGAAAGTGAAAGGATGCCTGAGGAGAGGAGAAGTGTACTGGTGCTGATATTTAAGAATATGGGGGATGTGCAGGACTGCAGTAACTTTAGGGAGATAAAATTGATGAGCCACAGCATGAAGTTATGGGAAAGAGTAGTGGAAGCTCAGATAAGAAGTGATGTGATGATTAGTGAGCAGCAGTATGGTTTCATGCCAAGAAAGAGCACCACAGATGCAATGTTCGCTCTGAGGATGTTGATGGAGAAGTATAGAGAAGGCCAGAAGGAGTTGCATTGCGTCTTTGTGAACCTGGAGAAAGCATATGACAGGGTGCCTCGAGAGAAGCTGTGGTATTGTATGAGTAAGTCGGGAGTGGCAGAGAAGTATGTAAGAGTTGTATAGGATATGTACGAGGGAAGTGTGACAGTGGTGAGGTCTGCGGAAGGAGTGACGGATGCATTCAGGTTGGAGGTGGGATTACATCAGGGATCGGTTCTGAGCCCTTTCTTATTTGCAATGGTGATGGACAGGATGACAGACACGAGATTAGACAGGAGTCCCCGTGGACTATAATGTTTGCTGATGACATTGTGATCTGTAGTGATAGTAGGGAGCAGGTTGAGGAGATCCTGGAGAGGTGGAGATATGCTCTACAGAGAAGAGGAAAGAAGGTAAGTAGGAACAAGACAGAATACATGTGTGTAAATGAGAGGGAGGTCAGTGTAATGGTGAGGATGTAAGGAGTAGAGTTGGTGAAGGTGGATGAGTTTAAATACTTGGGATCAACAGTACAAAGTAATGGGGATTGTGAACGAAAGGTGAAAAAGAAAGTGCAGGCAGGGTGGAATGGGTGGAGAAGAGTGTCAGGAGTGATTTGAGACAGACGGATATCAACAAGAGTGAAAGGGAAGGTCCACAGGACGGTAGTGAGACCAGCTACTGTATGTTATATGGGTTGGAGACGGTGGCACTGACCAGAAAGCAGGAGACAGAGCTGGAGGTAGCAGAGTTAAAAATGCTAAGATTTGCATTTGGTGTGACGAGGATGGATAAGATTAGAAATGAGAACATTAGAGGGTCAGCTCAAGTTGGACAGTTGGGCGACAAAGTCATAGAGGCGAGATTGCATTGGTTTGGACATGTGCAGACGAGAGATGCTGGGTATATTGGGAAAAGGATGCTAAGGATAGAGCTGCCAGGGAAGAGGAAAAGAGGAAGGCCTAAGAGAAGATTTATGGATGTGGTGAGAGAGGACATGCAAGTGGTGGATGTAACAGAGCAAGACCCAGAGGGACACTGACATCTAGTGCTTTGGGGTCTCAAGAGGTAGATTCTATCTGTAATTCATTATCCCTGCTTCCAAAGGCAGAGAACAGCAGCCACTCTGGTCATTATGCTCATCCATACTTGTTATGGCCACCCAGCAGCCAGACAGTATGCCTGTCCTTTTATACCATGCATTATATTGGCAATCCACAACAGCCTCCTGGCTGGGGAAGGAAATGCCAAGCATCTTCATTAGGATGCTCCTCCATACCCTTGGATTGTTCGTTACACTGGCTTTGCAGCTGGGTAGGTACATATAGTCCATCCAGGCCAGGGCGCCTGCCCATCCATGACACCGTGTTAGCTAGGGCAAAAATTTTCCTAGAGAGCTGGGACTTTGTATGCTTTCCACCTACAAGTTTGGTTTGCATTTTGGTTTCTTGGTTCATTTCGACCCTATCCCTAACCCCAACCCCAAGTCTAGCCCTAACAACTACTAATTGTTGACACACTTCAATTTCCAGCCTCGCTGAACAGTACCTGGTAAGATGTTGAAATTTGTGGTTGTTCATCCTCTTTAATAAAACACTCAGGACCTGCAATGGCTGTGAGGTTGGTGTGTTGGTTTGCTTTTGTTTTCTGCACTTAATGAAAAATGCTCAAATGAATAACTAACAATATGCAAAAATCAAAGCAACTTTTCCTTGTCAAAAAGGTAAGCTTACAGTGCATAAAAAACAGAAAAACTTGTGTCACATCATGCTGAAATATTATTCTGCATACATTTTATTAGTTATCTCTTCACCCCAATGGCATGGTGGTAGCACTGCTGTCTTGCAGTAAAGAGACCAGGGTTTGCATCTCAGGTCCTCTCCGTGTGAGGTTTGCACGTTCTCTTGGTGTTTGCATGGGTTTCCTCCCACTGTCCAAAGAAATGCCAGTTAGCTGAGTTGGTGATGCTACTGTAAATGCAACCTAGTGTGTGTTTGCAGTGTGCTTGTGTGTGTGTGTGTTTTTGCCCTGCGATGGACTGGCGCCCTGTCCAGGGTCTGTTCCTGCTCCAGGAGCCCCCCAGAACCCTGGTCTGGATTATGTAAGTTGGAAAATGACATGGCATCAGAATCCATCATGGCAGCCCTGGGCATTGTGCGTTGTGAGTCAGGACTCAAGCCAGAGCCTGGCATGCCAGTCTGTTGTAGGGCACTGAGATGTTTTGATTTTCTAATATTGTGTAACATTTCACAGTCCAGTTTTTAAAATCTTTTTTGTATTTGTGTATATTTTGCTTGCTGTAGCTCCTATATTTGATGGGTTTTCCAGTGTGCTGTTCATTATTTCATGTAGTTATTGGCAAATAATTATAAATCTGCTTCATTAACAGCCAAATATGTTTGTTATATTTTAGTACAAAATCAAATGGAGACACACCTTATTCTGCATTTCAAGAGACAAAACATATCAGTGCTTAAAGCCATTTAGTGCAATCTTCTGTGATTTTTACCCTAAAGGAAATTTGCTTTCCTGGCATGCATGCTAAAATAACATTGAACTTCAGAAATGCTGCACACGATTCCAGCATTTATTAGTTAAAATGTGGTGTGGGGCGCCCACACTGCTGCCTCCCAGCTCCAGAGTCATGGGTTCAAATCATTATTTGCACATTCGGCTTGGATTTTTTTATATACTCAGGTTTCTCACCCAGTGACGCAGGGATGTGCAGAACAGGTTTACCCATGTCTGAATGATTAAGCCCTGTGGTAGGCTGACATGCCATCCTGAATCAATTCCTGTTTTGTAGCTGGGAAAGGCTGCATGTCCCATGACTCTGTAATAGAGAAAAGTAGAACAGTTGTATACTCAAAAAAAAATGTTGCAAATGTGCCATTGTGGTGTAACGGATAGGATCGGTGGGCTTTAAAGCAGAAGGCCCCTGCATCAGTTAGTGTTTCTGTTTCTTTAAACAAGTTAGTTAAACTTCAGCTGTAACAATATACAATTTAATGACTGACAACCAAATCTGCTGTATAAATATTCTCAGGCACACCTAATTCAATTCAGGATCATCTAGAGCCAGAGCCTACCATGGCAGCTGTCATATCTCTGCCAGCCTGGGGTTCAAGTGCTTGTTTTGTGTCTTTGTATTAAATTTTTGATTCATTTCTATGTGATACTATTTCTTTTGCTTATCATCTGCAGTATTCTTTATGAATCTGTATCTAAGCCTGTGTTATGTTCCATGTGTGTTCCGGGTGGTCCCCCAAGAGGTGGCCAATTACCGCCAGGGACTGCCATCCACCCTATAAATCTGGAGGGCCTCTCATAATAAACAAAAGAAATTCTTGCTTTGGCATTGCTGCAGTAACAAAAATCAATTTTCTCTTCCATAGGGGTCACTTTGATCGATAGCTCTGTCCTGCGATTCACTCTTGCAAAAATTACACCTCCTTCCAAGAATCCAGGATTCTTATGAACGAGGTATTAAACAGGGCAGAGTCGGGTGCCGTCACCTGTTTCTTGGTGCTGAGAAAAAGAAGATAATGTTAACCAGATCTCCCAATTCAATGCATATCCAATGCCGCGAGTGGACAACCTCCAATTCTTCACCACACTTGACATGACGAAGGGGTACTGGTAGATTATTTTAATGGACACTGCGAGGGATAAGACTGTGTTTAGCACCCCTAATAGGCACTGACAGTTTCTTGCCATTCCATTTGGGTAACATAGGGCACCTGAGACCGTCCAGCATCTGGTGGATAAAGCGCTCTGTCCTCATAACTCATATAGTGCTGCCTACCTGGATGACATAGTCATCTATTCCAACACTTGGAAGGAACACCTTCAGCAGGTCCAAGATGTATTGTGGGCATTAGGGGAGGCCAGACTTCGAATTAACCAAATTAAATGTTTCTTTGGATTAATCAAAACCAAATATTTGGGCTACCTCGTGGGCCGGGGTACAGTATAGCCACACTGTTCCAAAATAGATGCCATATTGAAATGGCCCCGTCTGAAGACCAAGAAGCAAGTCCAAGCCTTTCTTGGATTTGTGGGCTAATACCGCCGGTTTGTACCCCAATTCTCAGAGAGAGCGGTGCCCTTGACTAACCTAACAAAGAAGAGGAGCCCAAATAACGTTGTATGGGATGCGAACACTGAAGCTGCATTTGATGACTTGAACCAGGCCCTTATGCCAGTACCAATCTTTGAAGCTCCTAACTTTTCTTTGTCTTTCATTCTCCAGATGGACGTTTCAGACACAGGTCTTGGTGCCGTGCTGAGTCAAACTGTTGACAGTGTTGAACACTGAGTCGGAAACTGCTGGATCGGGAGACCAGGTATGCAGTGGTGGAGTGGGAGGCCTTGGCAATTAAATGGGCAAATACTTAGCTGAGGTACTACCTCTTGGGCCACGAGTTCACCCTGGTTACAGACCATGCACCATTACAGTCGATGGCCTTACACAAGGAGTCAAACCCATGGGTCACAACTGGTTTTTAGACCTACAGCCTTGCAAGGTTTCGGTCATTTACCACCAAGGCACCCTTCATGCCAATGCTTGAGTTCACAATCTCTCGGTCAGGAACATCTGACCCAATTGATCTCTTGGGTTGTGTCACACATGTGTGCATGGCAGGCGGCTGAAAGGCTCAGAAGAAAGTAATTCCATGCCAGGCCATTGGAGCAGAGTGCAATAATCCTTTCTCTTTTATCCCTGCAGACCAAACACTGGAAATTATGCCTGGACCCAATGACACAATGTCCGGTTCCAGGCTTGAGGATGTCACTTTTGGGCCTGATGACGTCACCTCCAGTTCGTGGCCCAATGACAGCATTTCCGTTTTACAGTCCAATGACATTACTTCCCCTGACCGATCTTAAAATCCTGCCGTCTTCCTTCTGTTAGACCGTTCTGTTTTGGACTCAAATCTGTACACAACATTGGATCTAGTTGTCTATTTTGCAGCCTTATATCAAGTATACAGGTGGCTGCCCCCAAACCTTTTTCCTGTGTCAAGGCGTATTCTTCCACAAAAAAAAAAAATAATAATATATATCCATCCATCCATTATCCAACCCACTATATCCTAACTACAGGGTCACGAGGGTCTGCTAGAGTCAATCCCAGCCAACACAGGGCGCAAGGCAGGAAACAAACCCTGGGCAGGATGCCAGCCCACCGCAGGAAAAAAAAAAAAATATATATATATATATTTATATATTGTGGAGACTGGCCTGGACACAGACAGGCGGACATCGTAGGTTCACCCACAACACGTTTATTATACATAATTATAATTACAATAAGTGCACAAACCCCAAAAGTCCCCCAAAGTCTTGGCCAACACCAAAAATGCCTCACTTTCTCTTCAGGCCGCCTCCTTGCCTCCTCCAGGGACCTCATCCTCTTCCACCTGGCTCAAGTCATTGTATGAAGGGAGGCGGCCCCTTTTATACACCCCCCGGATGTGCTCCAGGTGTGTCCCGGCAATCTTCCACCGACACGCCCCCGTGTGGCGGAAGTGCCACCTGCATCCCCAGAAGCACTCCGGGTGTCCCTGCTCCTCTTCCCCCCAGCTGAGGTCCAGGGCTCCAAAGGTATAGGGGTGCCCCCTGGCGGTGACCACAGGTCCCTACAGGGTTGAGCTTCAAAGCTCTGTACCCGTGCCCCCCAAAGGTACCAGGGCGGTCGCCCCCACGTGGTTTGGGCAAGGCGTAAGCCCTCCTCCGGTCCTCTTGGGTGTCCCGGCCGGGTCACCCCCCCCAGCTATCTCCGGCAATATATATAGATACAGTGCATCCGGAAAGTATTCACAGCGCATCACTTTTTCCATATTTTGTTATGTTACAGCCTTATTCCAAAATGGATTAAATTCATTTTTTTCCTCATAATTCTACACACAGCACCCCATAATGACAACATGAAAAAAGTTTACTTGAGGTTTTTGCAAATTTATTAAAAATTAAAAAATGGAAAAAGCACATGTACATAAGTATTCACAGCCTTTGCCATGAAGCTCAAAATTCATGCATCCTGTTTCCCCTGATCATCCTTGAGATGTTTCTGCAGCTTAATTGGAGTCCACCTGTGGTAAATTCAGTTGATTGGACATTATTTGGAAAGGCACACACCTGTCTGTATAAGGTCCCACAGTTGACAGTTCATGTCAGAGCACAAACCAAGCATGAAGTAACAGGATTGTCTCGAGGCACAAATCTGGGGAAGATTACAGAAAAATTTCTGCTGCTTTGAAGGTCCCAATGAGCACAGTGGCCTCCATCATCCGTAAGTGGAAGAAGTTCAAAACCACCAGGACTCTTCCTAGAGCTGGCCGGCCATCTAAACTGAGCGATTGGGGAAGAAGGGCCTTAGTCAGGGAGGTGACCAAGAACCCGATGGTCACTCTTTCAGAGCCCCAGAGGTCCTCTGTGAAGAGAGTAGAACCTTCCAGAAGCACAACCATCTCTGCAGCAATCCACCAATCAGGGCTGTATGGTAGAGTGGCCAGACGGAAGCCACTCCTTAGTAAAAGGCACATGGCAGCCCGCCTGGAGTTTGCCAAAAGGCACCTGAAGGACTCTCAGACCATGAGAAACAAAATTCTCCGGTCTGATGAGACAAAGATTGAACCCTTTGGTGTGAATGCTATGCGTCACGTTTGGAGGAAACCAGGCACCGCTCATCACCAGGCCAATACCATCCCTACAGTGAAGCATGGTGGTGGCAGCATCATGTTGTGGGGATGTTTTTCATTGGCAGGAACTGGGAGACTAGTCAGGATAAAGGGAAAGAGAACTGCAGCAATCTACAGAGACATCCTGGATGAAAACCTGCTCCAGAGCTCTCTTGACCTCAGACTGGGGCGACGGTTCATCTTTCAGCAGGACAACGACCCTAAGCACACAGCCAAGATATCAAAGGAGTGGCTTCAGGACCTGATGGAGCTTGAGAGGTGCTGCAAAGAGGAATGGGCGAAACTGGCCAAGGATAGGTGTGCCAAGCTTGTGGCATCATATTCAAAAAGACTTGAGGCTGTAATTGCTGCCAAAGGTGCATCGACAAAGTATTGAGCAAAGGCTATGAATACTTATGTACATGTGATTTCTCAGTTTTTTTTTTAATAAATTTGCAAAAACCTCAAGTAAACTTTTTTCACGTCATTATGGGGTGTTGTGTGTAGAATTCTGAGGAAAAAAATGAATTTAATCCATTTTGAAATAAGGCTGTAACATAACAAAATGTGGAAAAAGTGATGCGCTGTGAATACTTTCCGGATGCACTGTATACTGTATTTGTGTGTGTGTGTGTAGGGCAGAGTGGTGGCTCTGAGGCTAGGGATCTGTGCCGGCAATTGGAAGGTTGCTGCTTTGAATCCCGTAAAATGGCAGTAGTCACTCTACTCTGTTGGTCTCTTGAGCAAGACCCTTAACCTGCAATTGCTTTTCCTGTGTATGATGTTAATCTGCATCCAGGCCTGCAAGCAGGTCCTCCGATTTACACTAAAAACCTGGGTGTTGCTGGCACAATTGCACTCCAGTCATCATAAAATACCTCACATTGTTCCATTGTGTTGCACTCGGGTGCCAATCCAGGTGATTTGGTGTGTGGTGGATGCAGCAACCCTCTTTCTCTCTCTCTCTCTATATATATATATATATTGCTGAATTCCAGCAAAGCCTCATGGACCTTGTAGTTTTTATAAACAGCCCTGCTGGATACCATGGGGGCCACCAGGAGCCGCTATAGGGAGGCTTGGGGAGTGCTATGTGCCCTATAACCCGGAAGTA
>JANRMT010062806.1:79052374-79082754 GCA_026402145.1 Polypterus bichir lapradei
AGCGAAACACGTTGATGCTGAATGAGCGAGACGAGACTTCCTGGTTAACACTGCATTCAGCATGCAGGAACTCAACTGCGTGCTGTGATTGGTTAGCTTCTCAGTCAGGAGAACTTAACTGCGTGCTCTGATTGGTTAACTTCTCAGCCATCCGCCAATAGCGTCCCTTGTATGAAATCAACTGGGCAAACCAACTGAGGAAGCATATACAGGAAGTAAAAAGACACATTGTCCGCAGAACCCGCGAAGCAGCGAATAATCCGTGTTATATATTTAGTTATGCTTTCATATAAAATCCGCGATAGAGTGAAGCCGCGAAAGTCGAAGCACGATATAGCGAGGGATTACTGTATATATATATATAAAATTGCATTCTCACTGTTCCAGTCTTGGGGAACACATTAGCCATGCAACAATGTGGAAGCCTGTTCCTTTGTTGGGGGTCCCAGTACCGGGTGTCATTTGAATGTCTTTATTTTCCGATGTCTGTGCAGATGGTTTCCACTTTTTTCTTCGAAGAAGAACATAGAATCGCCTTGTAAGCAGTAATGGACTTTTCATTGTTATTATTTCACTTGTTTTTTCTTTCTCAGGGATGGAGAGAGCCCTTGTAATGCTTGCTTTGCAATTGTTGCAGGGTACATGGCTAACTATGCATGCACAATAGTCACACAGCAGTGCTTGGTCTCATTATGATCAGCTAAAGTTCTGCTCAAATTAAAATGCTGAAGGATTTTTTTTAATTTACTTTAAAACACTTGCAGGGTGAAATGCTGGAGTACTGATTGGGTGGTGACATCATGTGTGTCCAAAAGCAGTTCCCCAGTGATCCTACAATGCATATGCATGACAGTTCTGCGCACGGCTGCTACAGCTCTGTGATGTCACGCTAGCCTCGCAAAGCATCATGGGGTGCTTGAGGAAAAATATGTTCACCTAAAGCAGCCACACAAAGTGTAAATTTGTAGGAAAATATTGAGCAAACAAGATCACCATGTAAAAACAGTATATTATCTGCAAAAAAAATTGACTTTTTTTTGGCCCTTCTTTTTCTGTCCTGCTTAGATCCAGTTCACCCTCTTCTCTCAAGACAGTAACAGGCACCTTTCTATGAAATCTTCAGTTTTTTGGCATCTGTCACATGAAATAGCCTCCATTCTGCAAAAGAAGCAAAAGACTAACATGTTTCTTGAGAAAGCTGGTTCATTTTGGTCATTTTGGAACCCAGAGCTTAACTTTAGGAATGCCAGTACCTTGCAGCCCAAGTGAGCAGAATAACAGGTTTCAGTGATGCTAATATAATTACAGAGGTTTCTCTAATAACAACTTAGCATGTAAACATAACTAATGAATGATAAAGTAAGGAAGTTTACCATTGGGTCAATGAAGGAATTTGTGGTGAAAGTGGGGTTTTGCAGCTCTATGTGAATAATGTATTAAAAATCAGTCATTTCAAGCAGTAATGCCCATTTTACACACTACTAATGTCTTGGCTATATTTTTAAAACAATTTAGTGGTATCTTTTTCAACACAGGCGGCCCTGATACCGTCCAGTCTTAGAAATGCCCCTGTTCTATGCAGTATTCAGTGCAAAAAGGAACATGAACCCCAGTTCACAAACTGTTGAGCAATGCTTTATTTTGATTTCCTATTTTTGTACTTACAACCATTTTTAATTTTGTGCAATCTTCACTGAAAAGAAAAAAGTGAAATTGATGTACGAATAAGGTTTAAAGATTAAATACCAAAGCGGAGGTGAAAGCAGATGCACTGCCATTACAGGAATTAGGACGGCCAATTTCGCCACCTAGTGGTTCAGATCCATACTGCAGCCGAGCCACACACAAGAGCCAAGTATCATGCTGTGAAGTCCAGCATTGTTGCTGTTATGACAATTCGTTCAAATTGTAGGATAAAGTTATGCAAACAACTCAATGAGCAGACAAATATGGCCTTCGTATCTTCGTATTCTCTGTGCTGGTGATTTGGTGGTAATTGAAAACTAGTGCTGATGACCCTGCCATGCAGACCTGACCACCAGCAATGATCAGGCAACTTCCATAGAAGAGATCTGACTTCTAACACAACAGTGCCATGGAAATAACCTCTCCCTGATGTTGGAAAATCCAAGCAGCTGCTTATAGCAGTGGTTCTCAACCTGTGGGGCGGGCCCCCCTAGGGAAGCGCGAAGTAACAAAAAGGGGGGTGCGAAGATGTGAAAAAAAGAAAACAAGAATCAAAAATATGAAAAAAAATCCTTTTGAAACCAAAACAAATTAACTTAAACTACATTCTGATACTAGAACGATAGATATAGAGTTAGATAAATGTCGATAAAATTTCATTACATTACAATACATTTCAAAAAAATGTTAGGGGGGTCGCAAATACTTAAAGGAGGAGAAACGCTGGCTTATAAGGAAGGACTTAAGGAAGCAGGAGGCAGACCACATGGATGGGGAGGACTGCTGCGGAGAGGATGAGCACAGCACATCTCAGCTGCCATCCGTTTTACAAACACAACCAAAGCAGCTTATCGTTCAAGCCTCACCTAAAATAAAACACATTTGTGTGACATGCTTAGGTGTCACTGTAAATGTTTTTGTCGTGATCCTGTCACGTCATATTTACGGAGCATTTTGTGAAATAAACCTTTTTTTTATTTTATAAAGACTAGGGGGCTCCGCTCGCCAACCCCCGGTTTTGGTTAACCGGGTATACAATTTAAAGAGATTGTTATTTTCATTGGAATTGTTACAAATTCATTACTTTCACTTTTACTTCAGTAAAAACAATATTTGGACTTAACTTTTCTTCAAGATCGCAGTGCACTTTGATTCCGTGTTTGGACTTGCATCGTGACAGCGCAATGTATAACTGCCCGTGAGTGAGTTTAGTTTCTTTATTTGTAATAAATTACCCGACTTTTGTATGTTTGTCCCTGTGATTTGTTAATTGTCTTTGTAAACGCCCTTCTCACAGGAAACTGTAAACGTTTTAATACGAATGGCACATCAAGATCTCCTTTGGTGTCTAATGTTTTTCACGGAATATGTACTACATTACCTTTCTTGCCGCCTGTTAAAATGAAGTTCTACTTTGTCTTTTACTCTTTGTGTTTTATTCCTGACCCCGATTGGACCTGCGAGGTTTTCAATTCCACTTGGTCCGGGCTGATTACTTTCCTTATTGTCCAGAATTTGCACATAGATTATTATTGTTCTTTTTTGCATGCTTTTCTCTCCAATGCTTTTGGGTTTCTTTTTGACGCGCTGCTCTTTCTTCTTCGCTTAGTCATTGACGTGTCATCTAGAACGTATAAAATTATTGTCCTGATAAAATGAATACGAGATGAGAGTGCAGGAAGTGTGTCTGCCAAAAGCATTCACACGACTGAGAGCTTAGATGACCGCGGTCTTGTTTGAAAATAGTTGTAAGTATGGCGTGACTTGAAAGAATCTCATGTTAAAAGTGTCCGCCTCGCGGGACTTCATTCCAAATAGTCTCATCAGAAAATCACGTCTCGTCCCAAGATGTTTTTATTATAATAGAGAGATTTGGTACTTGTCCTTATTACTAGTCATAGTTTGATGGTGGGCATTATTGGAAGTGCTTTGGAACTCAAAAAATCACGACACACCCTTGGCAAAAAAATATTTGAAAATTTCGCACACTGGGGAAATTTCTGGAGGCCAGCAAATATTATGTTACTGAATATTAAAAGGGTTTGATTAGGCAGATCCAAGTAACTATAAGGCAGTAAGCGTAACTTGCTTCACAGGTCATTTACAGTAATAGAAGGAATTATTAAGGGAAAGACGGAGCAACGATCAGCAGGGGTTCAAACGAGAGAGGTCATGTTTTACTACCATGCTGGAATTCTAGAAAGAAACAAGAAAAGGATATGATCGAAGTGGAGCATAAAATATTATTTATCCTGAATTTCAGAAAGCATTTGATAAGGTGCCTCATGAGAGGTTGGGTATCAAACTAAAAGAAGTGGGAGTTCAGGGTGATGTTTGTAGATGGGTGCAGAATTGGCTCAGACACAGGAAGTAGAAGGTGATGGTGAGAAGAAGCTCATCAGAACTGGCCGATGTTAAGAGTGGTGATCCACACGGGTCAGTGCTGGGGCCGCTGCTATTCTTAATATATAGACATGATTTAGATTGGGATAATAAGTAACAAGCTGGTTAAGTTTGCAGATGATACCAAGATAGGTGGTCTAGCAGATAATCTAGAATCCGGTGAATCATTATAGAGGGACTTGGACAGCATACAGGCTCAAGCAGATTACATTTAATGTAAGTAAATGTATTAGACATACTGTAGAAATTGAGAATGTGAGATTTCAATACACAATGGGAGGTCTGAAAATTGAAAGTACCCCTAATGAGAAAGAGCTGGGAGTCATAGTGGACTTGTCATTGTCTACAGCCTGGCAGGGTATAGATGTGATCAAGAAGGCTAATCTTAATGTTGGGTTATATAGCGCCCTGGCCTGATCTGTGGAGTACAAGTCCAAGGAGGTTCTGCTCAAGTTTTATAACACACTGATGAGGCCTCATCTGGACTACTGTGTGCAGTTTTGGTCTCCAGGCTACAAAAAGGAGAAAGCAGCTCTAGAAAAGGTCAAGAGAAGAGCGACTAGGCTAGCTAAGAGGTATGAGCTATGAGGAGACATTGAATGAGTTGATCCTTTTCAGTTCAAGCAAACTGAGATTAAGAGTATGAAAGGAATTAGTACAGTGGTTTCCAGTTGTTACGTTAAAACCAAACTCTGCATCAAGAACATGGAAACACAGTTGGAAACTTGTTAAGGGCAGATTTTGCACAAATGTTAAGACAATTTATCTTCACACAAAGAACCACAGACATGTGAAGTAATTTACCGTGTAATGTGGTGGGGAGCCAGACTTCAGGGCCCTTCTTTTGGACAATCTAGGTGAAGAGGATTGTCAGGCTTTGTAGGGCTGAATGGCCTGCTCGTGTTTCAATTTTTCTAATGTTCTAAATTCGTGTGTCTAACGTTTGCCCCTTTCCATTTCAGCCACACATTAAAAGGTTTAGCGAATCTTAAATTATTCGTCTGCTACTCGTTGGGCAGCATGTTCATATTGGGTCCTTCACTCTCTTCAGCCTTGTCTGATGTGTCATGTCCGCACTGCCTCTCTCCCATTCGCTCTCAGCTCGATCCTCAGCAGAATTTGCTGGCTTGCTTTCGCTTTTGCTTTGTTTCAATGCCAACAGGAGAGTTCTGGGGATTTTGGGGGCTTTGCCAAACACATTTAAATATTTTTCTGCCGCTTGGCCATTTTGTGACTTTCCTTTAGCAAACCGACATTTTTTTTTTGCAACTACAGCCTGTGATGGGAAAGGTGACACAAGTCTTTAATTAAAAGCAGTGGGACTCAGGCTTCATAGGGCTGCCGTGTGGTGTTCATTGTGGAGGTATGCTAACTGTTTAAGTGGTCTGCTGCTCCACAACCGCACTGCGCCCACAAGAGCAGAAAACAGGGAGCCAGAGTGAGGGAAAGGGTCAAAGAAGAAAAGAAAGCCTGGATAAGGATGAGGCATGTAGTGTGCTAAGCCCCAGATGGAGCACACGAGCAGCTCTGCCGAAATCAGGGTCACTCCTGCAGAAGCAAGAGCGACCAACCGCTGAGTGCGCTCCCACCCGAAGGACGCCCGGTGGCACCAGGTTCAAGACGCAGCAGGGCTCCCACCCGAAAGCCAAGGAATGGCAGCGAGTGACAAGAGTTGGGCTTGTGGCACCCCAGCGATGACCGAATGAGGCGGCTGGAGGGAGAGCCCACGTGATGGTTGACTGCGCTTGGGTGGGCAGCACAGACGTGGTGGTGAAGGAGGCACCGGAACTCATATTAGTTTTTTTTTTTTTTTTTTTTTTTTTTAAAAGGATGACCCCTGCCAGTGATTTTAATCCCATTTTATTGATGGGTCATTTATTATGGATCTTTTAACCTCTGCTTCAACACTTTATTATTTTATTATTTATTATTAAGGAAGACTTTGCACCACACTATTTGCAATTTGTGTATTTGAGCATTAAAAAATAAAAGCATAAAGCTCTTTGCCTCATCTCCTGCAGCGTTATGTGTCCTCATTGCACTCTCAGCAGTTCTGGGTTCAAGGATGCTGTGGCTGCTGGAGCCAACCTGGACCATCACACAGCCACCGGAATTTTTATTTCCATTTGGTTTTTTTTCCCCACATCAGCCAAAAATCAAACTTTTATATAGTTTAAATGAACTCTGTAGAGAAAAGCCAAGCAAAATGACACCTTTTATTGGCTAACTAAAACGATTACAATATGCAAGCTTTCGAGGCAACTCAGGCTCCTTCTTCAGGCAAGATGTAATACAGAAACTGGAGTTCGAAAGCTTAAATATTGTAATCTTTTTATTTAGCCAATAAAAGGTGTCATTTTGCTTGGCTTTTCTCTACATTCATAATGGCTAACACAGTACAACACCCTAGTACAATGAACTCTGTATAAATCCATCCATTATCCAACCTGCTATATCCTAACTACAGGGTCACGGGGGTCTGCTGGAGCCAATCCCAGCCAACACAGGGCGCAAGGCAGGAAACAAACTCCGGGCAGGGGCACCAGCCCACCGCAGGACACACACACATGCACACCAACCACACACTAGGGACAATTTAGAATCACCAATGCACCTAACCTGCATGTATTTGGACATTAGACGACTGCCTTCACGAGAACACACTGCCAACTGCCTCTGACTTGCTACGACTAAATGATGAAAGTCACTGGAAGAGTCGTCTAATGTGACATACGCTAGCCTTAAGTGTGCCAAAGGTCAACAAAATTGGTCCACTGAGACTCATGTTGCTTAATGCAGACAGACATGGCAATGGCAGTGGGTGCTTTTCAAATTACATGTAAATGTACCTAAAATAAAAAAAAGATAATTCTATACAGGTAAAAAAAAAAAAATAAAACTTATGTTTCAGCTGTCATACATGTGCGACTGGGAGGCAGCAAAAGGGCCTGAATAATAGTAGTACCACACCAGACCAGGTGGTGATGAGCTGCACTGACTTTCTCTCTCAATCCTCTGCAGACCATCCATGGGAAATCCTGTTAGGTCCTGGCGCTATTGATGACATCACTTTCCGGTCCCGAAGATGTCACTTCTGGTTCTGCTATTGATGATGTCACTTCCTGTTCCTTGGCTGTTAAAGCCGCCGTATTTGCACCCTTAAATCAGTTCTGTTTTGGACTCCAACCTGTGAACAACTCAACCAAAAATACCCATTTGCACCCAAGGCATAATATACAGGTGGCTGCCCCAAACCTTTTTGATGTCTGTGGTCTGTTATTGTGACAAGCATCATGGAAACCTTTACCTACCATCATCTTGTTTTCATATACAGTAGAACCTCTGGTCACGAACGTTTCCGAACACGTACACATCGGGTTACGATCAAAATGTTTGCCAAAATTTTGCAACTGTTCAAGACCACACGCTCTGGTGGCGAACAGAAACACTGGCGGCCAGTTTCCCTACGCGCGTTCATAAGCGCTAATGATTTCCCATTCTCTTTTTTTCCATTTTCTTTTGTTTGCGTATACCGGGCGTAACAAAGCAGCTGATGTTGCAAAAGGAGTTACAATGTTAACCAAGCAGAGGCCTCAAGTGCTGGAAGAGGTGGAAAAAACTGTTGTTAGTGTGGTTGAACGAGAAGCACCTTGCAGGGGATAGCGTAAGCGAGGCGATCATATGCGAGAAAGACAGAAAGATTCATGGTGATTTGCTGAAAAAAAATCCTTCTTCAAGTGGCGAAGGTGAGGAATTTAAAGCCAGTAGAGGACGGTTTGAAAAGTTTCACAAGAGAAGTGGCATTTCATTTTTTTTTCCTTCTGCTTAAAAGTCATAAAAAAAGTGTTTACAGCGAGCGGTTTGTAAGGGTCTAGCACAAACTCTTACAATGTTAGTTTTCTCTGTTATTCAATGTTTTTACATTTAGTTTACTATTACACTGTGCATTCTATGGTATAATTAACTATTTTTGAGCTTAAAAAATATATATATTTACATACAGTTCATACGGTCTGGAACGGATTAATTGTATTAACATACAATCATATGGGGAAATTACGTTCGGGTCGCGACCAAATTGGGTCCCGTCCAGAGTTTTGGAACAAATTACAGTCGTGACCAGAGGTACCACTGTACATGAAAGGCCAGGTCCATCTAAAATCACGTTTAAGTGGCTTGCTCCAAACTTGGAATTTTGAAAAGCTCTTGATTATCAAAAAAAAAAAATCTGCTAAAAATGTGACTAACACTATTACGGGACAGTCCCTGTGTCTCTTCCTATTGGTCTTTTGTGTCAAACTCCTCTCTGCTCATATTCCCTACGTATGTCCTGGACTTTGCCACATTCTCTCTCATGCTGGCACAGGCCTTTCACTGGAAAGCCCCTCTTTCTTCCTCTGCTGACTTTTGGCAATCTTATGTCAATAATAGGATTCCTCTGGGAGGTCTCAGGAAAATCCTCTGGAAACGACATCAGGTAAAACAATCTTCAGATCCCAATCTTCTGGGTGTCTGCTGAGATCCTAACCTCATCGTTTCCTCTTCTTCTTCATTCTGGTCATGGACGCTACCCTCTTTGGTCTGTCTCCAGGGCTCCTTGTACCCATTGCTCTGGTCTCTGTATGGAATTTTTAGAGTGGTGGGGTGTTTTATGTCTTGTTTCTTCCTTTATTTTCATTTTGTATAAGATATTTATTATCACAGAACACAAAAAAAACACACAATGGTGGTAAAGTTAAGAAGGCAAAGCTTTAAAAATGCTTACCGATTGTTACATTTAAGCTTCTCAGTTATCATCTACTTGGCTTTGGTGTCAGTCCTGACATTTTGTGACCTATGAGGTGAGTAACAGAGCCCTAAGTCCCCAGATACAAGTGCACAAGAACAGTCCCAGGTTCAGATGACCCTTTTTACTTGAGAAAATTAAAATTTACCAGCTTTCCACACAAAATATTGGCCAGTTTCTTTTCTTTTTCTGTTTTCTTCCTCCACTCCTCTCAGGCAAGTTTTGTTCTTTCTCCATCTTGGGAGTCGGGAGTTACTTCCACTGCTAGAACATTGGACTCAGGAAGCAGGTCCAGGTCAGGCAGAACAGGCATGAAACATGCGAGTCCTCTCCAGCAGAAACCCAACGGGATCGTTCTCACGAACTACAGGCCAAACCAGAGGCACACCAGAGAAGCATGGTCATCTCACATGCTGGTGGAACACTCGCTCCTGAGGGGCAGACCCCCTATGTCCATCCATTATTCCTGCCATGCACCTGTGGCAGTAAGCAGCACATACTCTGTCCAGTATGCCCATCCATTCCATTGGCAAGTAAGTCAAGACGTTCCATCTGGGTGGATATACAACACTGGCTTTTCCGAGATGCTGTTTCTCATTCATGCAGATTCACGTTGTACAACATCCACAAGATCACACCTTATTTGATGGAATATGCAGTACAATTTCTGGTCCAGTCTTTTCACATCTGGACTACTGCAACTTGCTCCTGGCAGGAGTACCCAAATGTTCTATCAAGCCACTGTAGGTCCAGAATTCAGAGGCCTGTCTTGTATTTAACCAGCCGTGTTGAGCACATATCACTCCTCTGTTCAGGCCTTACATTGGCTTCCTGCAGCAGCACACATTAAGTTCAAATCCCTGATTCTTTCCTACAGAGTATTCAGTGGGTCAGCATCTGCGTACATGGAGACACTGGTGAGGTGCTATGCTCCTTCTCTCCCACTCAGGTGTGCTAGTGGACAGTGTCTGGTGATGCCACCTCTGCGAGGTATCAAGTCTCAGTTTAGACTCTTTTCCTGTGTAGTTCACACTTGCTGGAAAGAGCTGCCCACCTTCAATGGAACTGCTGACTCCCTCAGTGTATTTAAGAAGCGACTGAAAACCCACCTGTTCTGTGAATCTACTCCATATATATAATATCCTAAACTTAAAAGTGCAACGATTGTGTGCAACGATTTTATGTGATGTTTTTATGTCACTTTTTTGTCACACATTAAATTGGCTTATTTTAAAACCTACATATATATGTTTGATATCATTCTTTTCAGAATTTATCAATCTTTAATGTGATGTTGTTAGATTTTTAGATTCTTATTCAGTTTTTAAATTATAAACTAAAAAATATCAAGAACTCACATCCCGCGAGACGAGACTTTGTACCAAAAGATTTAACCACACCTGGGGCCTGAAATAAAAGACAAGCAGTAGGACAGCTGCTGTACAGGCTTTTAAACGTTCGAAGCGTTGCATGAGATGAAGATCACACAGCACGGCAGCAGCAGCAAGCCAGCAGCTGACTGAGCACAGAGGAGTTATTTGTTTTCATTGTATCACCATTTAAGAGGGGGTTTCAGAGGAGCGACTGTGTCTCCTTGGGGTGCGTTCAACCCCCCTGTTCACAACGTGAGCAGGAGAGACGCATGGGGTTTGTTGTGCGTAGTGAGCAGGGGCAAACCCCCTATAAATAATAATTTTTCTTTTGTACATTTACAGATTTTACTAATATTCTGGCAACAACTGGGGGTTGGCGCCAGTGGGACTTTCCCCCCTAGTATCTGTTGTGGTGAATGGCCGGCCCATTATCCCGGCCAATACCCCCAAGTCGCCAGGTAGAGCCCTACTTGCAGCATGGAGGTCCCCAGAAGGCCAGCAGGGCATCATGGACAATGTAGTTTTGATGCGCAGCCCTGCTGGATGCCATGGGGGCCACTAGGGGACGCTGCAGGGAGGAATAATGGATATTTTCCCTACGCCCCGGAAGCACACGTGGACAAGAGGAATGACGTGCTTCCGGGGTGAAGAAAAGATCTTGTACCTGACCCGTAGGTGATTGAGAGTCACATGGACTGGGGATGGAGAACACTTCCAGGTCAGGAGATATAAAAGGACTGTGGGAGCTCCCAGACGGGGAGCTGAGCTGGGTGGAAGGGTGGCAACGCGTCTGGGAGTGGAGGATTGTATTATTGTGATTTATATGAGTATTGTGGTGGAGAGTGTGCTTTGCGCACTGTGGAAGATTAATAAAGTCAGCATTTGGACTTTTACCTGGTGTCTGGAGTCGTGGGCAGGGGTTCAAGGGTGGGAAAGCGGCCCCTATCAACCACACTGTATAATTGATAGAAAAAAAAACAAACTCTGTGATGTTTTATTCTTGGTTAGTTTGTTGTTGGACTTAGTTTAATTGCTTTATTGATTGTAATCCATGGTTGTATATTTATTAGTTATTACATCTTGTTCACTTGTGGCAGTCAACTTTTTGTTACCTACACTTGCTGAACAAACAGGCTCTAGTCGAATGTTACTCAATTATGTTTCCCTGCTTTGGATAAAAGCGTCTACCAAGCAAATAAATGAAAATGCCATCTTAATGCAAGTGCTCGTCTTTACTTGAGATCATCTTTATCATTGCACAGATCTGCACTTTTAGGACTATCGCTGTTCTGGAGCTGCTCCGTGGAATACTCGAAATCCTTTACCAGTGTTCTGACCGACACTCCAGAGTGAACACTACATTCCCTGAACTCCTCACAGATATAAACTCCTCCTTTGCTACAAAACTTGGTCCTTCAAGCGGGTTGAGTGTTTACAGTGGAAGAAGGATGTTGGAGTATCAGTTCTACAATGACTGCAGTCAACACTTGACCTGTCCACCAGCCAGTCTAAAAGACTTTGAGGTCCACTATCCTGGTCAACATTCCTTTCATGACTGTGGTCCATACATCACACCGATCATCAGAACAGGAAAGGTATCAACAGCATGCCAGTAAATGCTACACCTGAATGAATTCAACCCTAAGTAACCCTACAGCCTGATCTCCTACCAGTGCGCACAGGTCCAATGGAGGAAAGAAGAGACTGCACACCACCTTAGACCAGTGGGGATGTACAAATAATGAAAACACCTTTACTTCAATCAGAAGGAGCTGACTTCTTACCACTGAGATACAAATTAGTTTTTCATAACCTTGAAATTGAGAATCAATTGTTGAGATGGGGATTAGATGATTATGGGAGGTGCAGGCAGGCATTCAAGAGCAACTACTGTACCTTCAACCCATAAGCAACTAATCCAGCATGAAGAACCAATATTTTGTAGCAAAGGAGGACTGTCACTGGTCAACAAGCATTTTGCTACTGGGATTCTTTCACCTGTACTTTAACAAATTTCACTTGCTGACGCCAAATCTGAAAACTGTTTTCGTCCAGCACGTCCCATTTTTTACTTATGATGTTCCAGGTCTTGGACAACTAGGGTGACTGGTGATGCGTTTCAGCATTTAAGAAATAAGTTTGGTCTTGAGAAAAGTGAAACCAAAATCAAGGAAGGTGTTTTTGTTGGTCTTGAAATCTGTGAACTGATGCTTGACGAAGAGTTCAAAAGGAAACTGAAGGTAAACTGAATCAGCACCTTCATTCGTGCAGGTTGTCCAGAATTTTCTTTCCAGTCACAGAGCAGAGAATTACTGTATGCTGAGCTTGTGGAGAATACGCTGAAAGTATTTTAGCTTACGGGAGCCAGAATGTCACTGAAGACGCATTTTTTACAATCTCATCTCAACTTTTTTGCACCAAATCTAAGCGATGTCAGCAATGAGCATGGGGAACGATTTCATCAAGACACAAAGGTGATGCAAAATTGATATCAGGGAAAATTTACTCCGAGTATGAAGGGTGACTACTGTTGGTTCATGCAAAGACAGACGGATGTGCAGTACAAGCGCAAAAGCAATTGCCTCAGACAATTTTGAGCACACTGACCTTGCTTTTATATTGAGGTAAATTGACATAAACCTGTTTTAAAGTGTCTCTGGTATCATCTTCTGGTATGTTTTCAGAATAAACGCATTCAAACAATTTTGGTGGGACATACAGTAGTCCAAACTCCAGATATCGTGTTGATATATTATATTGATATTCAAAAGTGTCAAAACGGCAATGATCTGTATATCAAAAATCTGATGTGCTAGATTAATTCTGATTGCATATATGAAACCAGTGTAAAAAACTTAATAGAGAGCTGGTCAGAAGTTCTCAGTAGCAAACAAAAAATACTTTTTTGTAGACCAGTGATATCGGTGAGGAGTTTAGGTCACACAGTGTTGACGCCAGAGTGTCGCTCAGAGCACCGGTAAAGGATTCAGACAATTCTACACAGCAGCTCAGAAAGAAATTACAGCTAATTTATTGGATGATATAAAGAGAAGCAGACATGTGTTTGAGTAGGTGTGTGGTCTACAACAGGGGTCACCAAGTCCCGTCCTGGAGGACCACCAAGGCTGCAGGTTTTCATTCTAAACCTTTTTTTTTTTTTTTAAAATGAGTGCCCCGTTTGTGCTAATTAACTTCTTGTGGATTCTTTTTAATTGACTTGTTTTTTAAGTTTTCTTCCTCTGAATTGCTTCATTTCTTTCCTTAAATGGCACCCAAACAGAAATGAAATGTGAAGTGAGGGAGCCAACAGAAGACCAACTAAGTCAGGGTCTCAAACTCCAAACGAGTTCTTTAATTCCATGGCTTGTTGCTGCTCTCGTGGTGCATTACCAGACATTTCCAAAATTGTTGATTTTCTCTTTTCTGTTAAAATGTTTTGTGGACCTGAGCAGATCGACATTCCTCAGACCTTCATCTTTCTTTATTTTCAGGTATTTTATGATGGACACCAGTTGTTTTGGCTCATTTTGTATCTCATTATTGTTTGGCTGCTAATTAAGGAAAAAGAAACAATGAGTCTTCAAGAGCAAGTCAATTAAAATGAATTGAAAAGAAGTTAATTAGCAGCAAAACAGGTCACTAATTAAGAAAAGGGTGAGAATGAAAACAATACAATACAATTCATTTTTTTGCATAGCCAAAAATCACAAGAAGTGCCGCAATTGGCTTTAACAGGCCCTGCCTCTTGACTCTCTAAGAAGACAAGAAAAAACTCCCAAAATAAACCCTTGTAGGGAAAAAGTGGAAGAAACCTTGGGTAAGGCGGTTCAAAGAGAGACCCCTTTCCAGGTAGGTTGGGTGTGCAGTGGGTTTCAAAAAGAAGGGGGTCAATACAATACAATACACAGAACAGAACAAATCCTCAATACAGTATAAAAACAAAAAAAGTACTGAGTAGAATTTAACAGTAGATGATATCACATAATATAATTTGGATTTGTTTATAGAGTCCTGGAGACCTCATCCATCAAGCTGCCTCCCCCATTTGGCCATTCCACAGTTGAAATAGCGCTAATCCGATGACAGGACCCCTCTTTCCCATGATTCCTGTGATCCTCCATCAGGGATGACTTTACCATAGGCAGACAAACAACTTGGCAGGTGGGCCGTGGCACCAAGTGCCACATTTGAATACCAAGAAGAGAAACAGAATAGGTGAGGGTTAGTAACAAATCATAACTATCATATTACTTATGTTTTAGTGCTAATGACTAACAACAGAGATGCAGTATGTACAGTTAATCAGCAGCTCTAGTCAGGGTATGCTAAACTGAAGTAGTGAGTCTTCAGCCGGGATTTAAAAGCTGAGACCGAAGGGGCATCTCTTATAGTAGCAGGAAGGCCATTCCACAGTTTAGGGGCCCTGTAACTAAAAGCTCAACCTCCCGCTGTTATGTTATTAATCCTTGGAATCATAAGCAGATCGGCATCTTGAGATCTTAATGTGCGCTCAGGTTTGTAAGTCATGATAAGTTCAGACAAGTAAGTCTGACCTTGGCCATTTAATGCTTTATATGTTAAAAGGAGGATTTTGAAATCTGCCCTAAACTTAACCGGGAGCCAGTGTAAGGATTTAAGAACTGGAGTTATGTGTTTGTTTTTTCCTGTTCTTGTAATGATTCTTGCAGCAGCATTTTGGATTAACTGGAGGCTGTATAAAGAACAGTTTGAACATCCAGTGAACACCGCATTGCAGTAGTCAATCCTACTAGAGATAAATGCATGAATTATTTTCTCAGAATCCTGTTTATTTACAAATCGCCTTCATTTCCCAACATTTTTAAGATGGAAGAAACATGATTTGGACAACTTCGGAATGTGCACTTTAAATGACCTGCTAGAGTCAAAGATAACTCTTGTTAGATTGCGGGCTGATTCAGTAAAATTAATAAAACCTGCAGCCACGGTGGTCCTCCAGGACCGGAGTTGGTGACCCCGGTCTACAATAAAGGATACAGAAAACCCATTAGCAACTTACACAAAAGTCCACTAGATGTAAGCATTAGTCAAATTAGTCCAGTTGTTGGCAGTATGAAATTTAAAGCAATAAAGTTTATCAATAAACAATATCAACAAACTTAAAGTATTATATTAACGTAGCAACATTATTGAAATAAATATTACTGTATGTAAATAAAACAGAGACAAATATTCTTAATAGGAAAATGCCTAATAGTACACTTTAAACACCATTATATCTTAACTGTATAAAAAACAGGTAATGCAAGTTAAATCCTAATGAACATACTTCTGGATATTAAGCGCATACTTTCTTATGGATTTGGCATAATACGGACTGTTCGTTATTACAAATTACTATTTCTCCATGCAGAAATAACTACTACATGCATCTCTTTCTCTCAACGAACATCCCATAATAGTATGTGCTGTTCTCGTGCATGCTGGGACCTGCACCCTGAAATGTGAGACATGTATCCCGATTGGCGCTGTCTCTCCAACACTATGTGCATTACGGTGGCGCAGTAGTTAGTACTGCTGGTCTACAGCTCTAAGCAGCTGTGCTTAACATCCACGGCCTGCCACAGTCTCCCCTCTGTCCACTTGCTTTGACTTGATTCACACCTCTAAATTGTCTCCATATGAGTGGGGATGCCACGTTATCCTGGCCAAGGTGGCTTCCCACCTTGTACCCAGAAGTTGTCAGGGTATGCTCTGAAAAGGAATTTAGGTGTGGAGGATGAAATGAATCATTAACAGATGCAAAACCTCATGTTTGCCAATTCACGGCTCCTGGCACTATGGACCAGCTCATCAGCCCAACCAGACTTGTCACTTATCCGGGAATTAAACTCTCCTGGCATTTGTTTCCACTGCTAGCCAAGCATCATAAGAAAGAAAGAACAGCAATGCAAAGCAAAAAATAGAAAATTAAGATAAATGGAGCCAGAAGTAGAAATGGTTGATGCAGGCACCAAAAACAGAGCACTCCCCCCATGACTGGAGCTCTGTAGGTGGCATTGCCCTGTGCACTGGAGACCTTGAGTAACTTAACTTTACGGATTATTAACATTTCTGTGAAACAGCAAGTTTACTCATCTGCCATGTCCAGTAGGGAGCTCTGCAAAGAGACCAGGCTCAAAATTGAGAAATGCACTGAGGAAAGGTCATCTGCTTACAGTGCCACCTCAAAGCCACCACGGGGACAACAAAAAGCAGTTGTGACCCAAGTAATAATTTATACCTGATTGAAGAATCATTCTGCCCAGTCCACATCAGTCAAGATTTCCTCTGTACGCTGAGCATGGAAAGTTATAGAAGGCCACAGTAGGACTTCAATGTCCAGAAAGAGGACCACGTTGCTAAACTCCCACTTGTTTTATTAAAATCATATGGCTGCTGTGCTCTGACCGCTCCTTCTATGGCCTACTCTTGAATTTTGTAGCACAGTGTTATGTACTCAAGAGATCCACACGGAGATGCTGGGCTGTATTATGGCTGCACTGCACGTTTCCTGTCAGTCGTCCAGATGGCCGTACCTCTTGGGTGAAGATGACATAATGTGCCAGCAACCTTTCTTGTATCTAATGAGAGCATGAGCAATGACAGATGGGGCAAAATGGCAGCACTTGTCCTGAGCCAGCCCAGGAGTTTGTGGGGGACGCAGGACAGTCTATGCAAAAATGCATTGTTTTTATAATGGCGGCATCACTAACAAAACTGGCAAAAGTAGTGACGGGAATGCATGATGACTTGAACCAAATGCACACCACTAGTGGCTTCCCACCTCAGCCATATTTCATCTACAGTGGTGGCCAAAAGTTTTGAGAATGACACAAGTATTGGTTTTCACAAAGTTTGCTGCTTCAGTATTTTTAGATCTTTTTGTCAGATGTTTCTATGGTATACTGAAGTAGAATTGCAAGCATTTCATAAGTTTCAAAGTCTTTTATTGACAATTACATTAAGTTTATGCAAAGAGCCATTATTTGCAGTGTTGGCCATTCTTTTTCAAGACTTCTGCAATTCGCCCTGGCATGCTGTCAATCAACTTCTAGGCCAAATCTTGACTGATGGCAGCCGATCCTTACGTAATCAATGCTTGGAGTTTGTCAGAATTTGTGGGTTTTTGTTTGTCCACCCGCTTCTTGAGGTTTGAACACAGGTTTTCAATGGGATTAAGGTCTGGGGAGTTTCCAGGCCATGGACCCAAAATTTCGACGCCACTTAGTTATCACTTTTGCCTTATGGCGCAGTTCTCCATCATGCTGGAAAAGCCACTGTTCGTCACCAAACTGTTCTTGGATGGTTGGGAGAAGTTTCTCTTGGAGGATGTTTTGGTATCATTCTTTAATCATGGCTGTGTTCAGGCAAAACTGTGAGTGAGCCCACTCCCTTGGCTGAGAAGCAACCCTACACATGGTTGGCATGACACAGGACTGATGGTAGCGCTCACCTTTTCTTCTCCGGACAATCTTTTTTCCAGATGCCCCAAACAATCAGAAAGGGGATTCATCAGAGAAAATGACTTCACCCCAGTCCTCAGCAGTCCAATCTCTGTACCTTTTACAGAATATCAGCCTGTCTCTGATGTTTTTCTTGGAGAGAAGTGGCTTCTTTGCAGCCCTTCTTGTCAGGAGGCCATCCTCCAAGTCTTCACCTCACTCTGTGTGCAGATGTACTCACACCTGCCTGCTGCCATTCCGGAGCAAGCTCTGCACTGGTAGTGCCCGCAGCTGAATCAACTTTAGGAGACGCTTGGTGGACTTTCTTGGGTGCCCTGAAGCCTTCTTCACAACAGCAGTGGGAATGGGTTTTTTGGGATTCAGTTCGTTTTTATGGTAAAAAGGGACTTTGCAGTTAATTGCAATTCATCTGATCTCTCTTCATAACATTCTCTATGCAAATTGCCATCAAAAAAACTGAGGCAGCCAACTTTGTGAAAATTAATACTTGTGTCATTCTCAAACGATTTGGCCACGACTGCATTCAACAGTGCCTGCCTGACTGAGCGGTCCTTATAAAGAGAAATGACTTACTGAGGCAAATGATGTACAAAGAAAGGCAAATTCTTGTCTGGGTGGGAGCTTAGGCAAATTTTGTGAATTTATGACTTTGCAATTGTAAAAACTTGGAGGTGGATTCTGTAAAAATGAGTGAGTTAAAATAAGACGTTATTTACTATATTTGTTTTATACAGATTTTGAAAGGCTATTTTGATGCATTTGGTTTTCATTCACAAGACACAAGCTGATAACACAGGTCCGGAAATACATGTCGATAATGCTGTTAGTAAAGGTGTTGTTAAATGGCGAATGTGTTATAAGGGTGAGGCTGTTAGTACAGTTCTGTCTCAGGCTGACACGTATAATGGTTCCCCTGTCAGCGAGTGTTTTAATAAGTAGTGGTGACCTAGAAATGATGTGATAGTCTGCCACCATTTATGCCTTTAGCTTTTAAGCTTTCTTGAGGAGCGGTTTTTAATTTGCTACGCAATTATTAGTTTATTATTTATATCTCACACAAATGATTTCACCGATTATGAAATAAAGTGATCAACTGGTACAGAGGTAACTCTGGGAAAAATCCAGGGAAGAGCCACTAGGCTGATTCCAGGACTACAGGGGATGAGTTATGAGGAAAGATTAAAAGAGCTGAGCCTTTACAGTTTCAACAAAAAAGATTTAGAGGAGACCTGGTTGAAGTGTTTAAAATCATGAAGGGAATTAGTCCAGTGGATCGAGACTGTTATTTTAAAATGAGTTTATGAAGAACAACAGGACACAGCTGGACACGTGATAAAACTTGATCACAGATAAAATAACAGACAAATGAAATAAAGTAGTGTGGTAGACAGTAGGTCTTTCAAAACTAGACTTGGATGTTTTGTTTAGTAGAATTACATGGATGGGACAGGCGAGCTTTGTTGGACTGAATGGCCTGTTCTCCTCTAATACTATCTACACTGCTTTGTACACAATTTTCACTTTACTATACAATGTCTTATAGATAGATTAATCTCTCTATTATAAAAAAAAATCTTGCAATGTGACAAGACTTTTTTCATGTGACGGGATGTGATCTTTTGAAAAGCGACAGAGAGACGCTTTCACATTCTGCGAGGTGGTCAAGTCACATCATACTTACAACCTTTGGAAGCAAGTCCCGCGATACACATGCAGAGCAGGTTAGAGATAATGGAAGTAGGAATATTCGAAAGTCTCAAAAAAATGACAGCAAAGATCACATTACCGCAAACAAACGACAAATGTTACTCGGTGAAATAACGGAAGAGCGATAAGAGACTGAATGGTGTTTGAAGATGTCTAGGGGACAAGAGAGACAAGGCAGTGAGACAAAAGGACAGGTGCTGTACAGGCTTTTAAAAGTTTGAAGCACCGCACAAGATGCAGATCACTTGGCATGGCAGCAGCAGCAAGCCAGGAACTGATCGAGCAAAGAGGAGGTAAAAAAAATGTATTTGTTGCTCATTGTATCACCGTTTAAGAGGGGTTTCGGAGGATCGGCCGCATCTCCTTGGGGTGCGTTCAGCCACCCTCTTCACAATGGTGCGTATCGCTGGCAGGGGGTAGAAAGGGTTGCCAAGTGAAGAGGGCTGGGGGCGAAGCCCTGCAGTTCTTTTAAAAAATAAGAAAAGGCCTAAAAAGGGCACCTAAGCCAACAAACTCAAGCAGCCAGCCAAAACAAGCTCTGCCTGCTTGGTGACAGAAAGTGCACTGTGCAGAACGGATGCAGGTGAAATGTAGGTGTGACCGGTTATCTAAGAAGTCAACCAGACTTTGAGAATTTCATGGTCACCAAACAGAAATGCCCTCGCCATACTTTTGCATCCTAAAGCTATCATCATGAATCTTAGGCACAGACCTCATATGATCAACAAATGATCCCAGCAACTTGGTCGGCGCTGTACTTTCAACAGGCTGCTCAACTTGCTGCCAGAGATGTCACCTGGGATTTTTAACTTTCTTATGCACACTAAATAAACAGCCCAAGTAACTGCAATCTTAAATCTCCAGCACACACACATACACAGAACTGAAATAATACAAACTGGTTCCTAGGAGAAAATGCTGAAAAAAAGCAAATTTCATTTCCACTACTGTCTTCACAGCATTTAACAATCAAACACAGACACATAATGTTTTGCACATTTAAGTGTATTTTAATAAAAAATAATTCTGTCAAAATACAACAGAGTACAATATTTTTTCTTTACTATATTTCCAGTACATAGGTATTTGATAATTTTTTTTTAAAGATTTAAAATTTTCATGCTAAGTAGAGATTAATGTATTTCACAAATACTAAACTAAATCTGGGGAAAAAAAACAAAAAAAAGAACATGGTGCACAGATTGTTATGTTCCATAAATAACTTCTCAGTCTTCAGCTTACTGAAGAAATTGGCGTCATTTTCTGCTCCGGTAAAGTAAGTGCAAAATTATGTGCGCCGATAGTCAAAATGATCCCAAGTCCTCAACGGGTATTGGTGTTTATATAAATCAGCGGAAACTGACCAGTTCATAGAATAATGACTTTGTAGAGCTGCCAGGCTTAGGATCAAACTGGATAGCTGGCATTACCTTATTTCCTTTTAACTTAAACTATTATGGTTTAAAGTGGATGAATAATTAAAGAAAGATAAAACTAAATGAACATGTTTTGCTGGAATATGTTAAAATATTTTTATATCTCAAATAAATTAAAAAAATATATCAGAAATATGTGCCAGGTGTGTGCACTCACTGACCAGTCTAAGAGTCCGTTTTAGCCGTCTTAGTGATTTACTTGCTAAAACTTGCCTGTGTTGTTGACCGAGACCGAGCCAACGGATACACCAGTTCACAAGGAGAGGATACGTTGCATTCAGCCTGTCATTTGTGCTGGATGTGTGAGGATCAAGAAGCAGCTTAGTCTGAAGGGGGGGAAAGGAGACAAGAACACAACAGCTAAATCACTATGAGAGAGCTAGATGGTATTTTTTGGTAATAAGATTCAACTTTGGCTCAGGATATGCTGTATGGTCATAGGTCAGCCACTGCATATTCTTTCATACTCTTCCAAAGTTTGTGATTTTCTGTATTACGAGTAATGCAAAACTACTTGACTTTTCTCCATAGTAACAGCAAAAGTAACACTTTCCATCAGAACGTATTGAACTGGTCAAAAAATAAATAAATAAAACTAAAGCGGGTGAAAAAAAAAATAGTCAACATGATTGGTATAAAAATCGTAAACTATTAAAAAAAAGCATAAATAAATTAAAAAAAATTGATTGGGTCAAGCTGAGATGCTGCTCTCTGGAAACTTCTCTGTGAAATCTCACAATCACATAAGAGACATACTGACACTTGCAGAGACACTATTTCAAATACTTTGAAGCTATATTTAACACACTGTATGTTTTCTGGCAGTTTAACTATTTCCAGGTTATCTGAAATGTTGTTTTAAGAGTCAGAACTCAGCAAGTCATAATTTGTTTATAAATTAAAAGCATATCACCACCACTGGAGCACCCCAGAGGGAGCCTGCTAAATATTGAAGCGCTGGAAGCAAATGTTAAGAAAAAAAACAAACATTGTGCTAGTTTGGCAGGAAGAAGAAATAGGAAATACAGTTGTTTTACTCAATCCATTATTTCCAGCTGGTATAGAATCTTGGATAGGGTGTAACCTTGGAGGTTTACATGAAGTCAGTTGTGATCACCCAAACACAAAACTGGAGCTCCATTCAAATTGTTACAATGGAAAAAGGCATTCAGTCAAAAGAGATGTCCTGAAAGTTGGGGACAAGTACAATTAAAACTGGAACACGGGTGCTGGAATTGTAGGAGAGCTCGGGAAATGTGTCAGGTAGCAGCCTGTCAAAGCGGGTGAGAGTATTTGACTATTCCATCTTCATTTTAATGTTAAAACTTCAAAGAAGTGATGCAGAGACATTTCTGTTGGATTTATTCTGTCCTTGTAGATGTCAGCATTCTGTTTTAGAAAGCAGGGTTATTACCTTCTAGTTCAAAGAATAGCTAATTTAGTCTTCCATATGAATAACCTAATAATGGCCTATTGTCTCACATTTATGTGCCATGTGAATGTTTGGAGGGAAGGAACAAACCTGTGTGCAGTTGAGTACTTCTGCAGCAAGTGTTTAATATTTACCACTCCCAGTATTGTGCTTTCATTAAAGCAAAGATCATTAAATGTGAGAGACCAAAACAATAAAATGAATATTGCAGTTATGATTCAGAGAAAACACAGCGTTATTTCTCTGACAGCATTTTAATGTTGTATGTTTTAACAGATGTATGGACTGGATTGCTTTATTGCACTATGACCAACACATCAGTAGTCATTATAAAGAAATACTGAAAACTAATGTCTTGTGACTGACAGCTTAAAAACAGTTGTCCCTTGGAAAAAAAGACATTACTGTTAGTGGCAATACAATACTAAAAATAATGATGCAGTTAATGCAGCTTTTGGCATACAACTGTCACCGAGAGATCAATGTCATTGCATGATCAGAGTAATTAATGGCTTACATGCCGGCCATTTAACTGAAGGTGATTCTGTGTATCTTAACAGCAAAGATGCGACGAGATTCAAAGTTTACCATATCTCCACATTATCCACATTTTAAAGGTTAGAAAACATTTAAAACATTTGAAACATGAAGTTCTGTAGCAGGTAAACATTTTTTCTCCACAATCCATGCGAAAGTATGATGTATCATATACCTGAGTTATGAGCCACAAAGTTTTGTCTGTGTTTAATAACAATGTATACTTTGCAATGTATACAGAAGTTTTAAAATATTTGAGAGGGTTTTACTGTCACCCTTGAAAATAAAAACGGAGGGAAAAAAACAATTTCAGAGATATACATAACAAAAATACATAAAATAAAAACTAAAAATAACTAGCTAAACATAATAATTTTAAATAGTGTCACACATTTGTATTAGATAATGCTAAATTAAAAAGACGCCTTCTTTACTCATTGTCTGTCGTATTTGTTTTCCTCCAAATGCTTCACACACACTGGAAAAACAGCACGCAAAACCAAACCCTCAGCCGTGTGGAACTCTGGTGTGTCCTTGCTGCCAAGTCCACGCATTGGCTGTCCACTAAAATGCCTGCGGTGAAAAAAGACATAAATTAAAAGTCAGGATAAAGATAAGAGCATTAGCTCAAAAGGTGGGTGTACAGGACCCCGTTATTGAACAAAATAGTGCATCACCGTCCTCAACCAAACAACAATGTAACATATTTTTGGGTCAGCCCTGCTATCAGAACTCAGGGTTGCAAGCCATGTAAAGTAAAAATAAATCTCATTGTGAGTTCATACAGAAGTTGATCAACATGACAAAAAGTTATTTTAAAGACACACTACAAATTATTTAGTACATTGCTTTGGCAATGATCCCAAGTATAAATCAGCTGTCTACAAAGTTGACACTCAGTTACAGACTAAATTACACTTTACATACAGACAATAAAAATATCTGAGCAGTACAGCATAATGTACATTTTAGTTTGGAACCCATCTATATACATATTCATATGAAAATTAAATAGACTTGACTAAAAGTGATGTGTAGTGTAAATGTTAATCCTTTAGTTTCACTTACTGTGTCCATAAAAGTATTCACCTCCTTTGGAAGTTCCCCCACTTTATTGATGCACAACACTGAATCATCACTCATTGGATTTAATTTGCCTTTTTCACTGATTAACAGAGAAAGACTCTTTAATGTCAAAGTGAAAACTGATCTCTGCAAAGTGCTCTAAGTGAATTACCAATATAGAACATGGCGCATCCGTTTTTTTTTGTTTTTTTTTAAGATTTCAATTTAATCACCACACCATTTCCTTTATCCCCATCTAGGTCTGTGATGATACTATTATACAAGTGTCAGGTTCGCACTCTGATTTTTAGTGCTATTTTGTCTTGTGCTCTTGGTACATTTATGTTTGGCAAATCTGTCTAAAGAAAGATCCCAAACAAATACAAACTGAAACTTCACCCCCATAACAGCTCACATATATATTTGAGGTTAGGTGCATTGGTGATCCTAAATTGTCCCTAGTGTGTGCTTGGTGTGTGTGTGTTCTGCGGTGGGCTGGCACCCTGCCTGGGATTTGTTCCTGCCTTGCGCCCTGTGTTGGCTGGGATTGGCTCCAGCAGACCCCTGTGAACCTGTGTTAGGATATAGCGGATTGGATAATGACTGACTGACTGACTTTTTTTTTCCGGGAAATGGACAGTTGGAAACATTTCAGGTGTCAAATTAGGTGCCCCACTTAGCATGGACAGGCCAGGCCTAACAGAGGCAAAGAACAATGTCTATCAAGTGACGTGCATTTGAAGCTCTGCTCAAATTGATTAAACCGTGCCAATGAAAACAGACTTATGACGGGAAGGAGTCAAAGCCTATGCGGGATGTCAAGAATTATAAAAATACAGCTTTAAAAAAATAAATGTCTGCTGACTTGGTAGACCAACAGCAAAAATTCATATTCATAACTCATTTTTAGAAAACTGACATGATTGAAGGGTCACAAGCGAGATGAACGATCTTTATGTAAATTCACACTTGTGAACAGTAATGGGATTTTTCCTAGGCATGGATTATCCTCACTTAAAGCATTTTCAAACACCAGACAAATTTGTACTACTGTACCAATGGCCAAAGATTTATGAAGAACTCTGTAGCCAAATTATTTGTGCTGAGGCGATATGTCCTGGACCCCAAGGTAAATATAGTCATATGAAAACGTTTGGGAACCCCTCTTAATTCTTTGGATTTTTGTTCATCATTGGCTGAGCTTTCAAAGTAGCATCTTCCTTTTAATATATGACATGCCTTATGGAAAGTAGTATTTCAGCAGTGACATTAAGTTTATTGGATTAACAGAAACTATATATCATAACAAAATTAGACAGATGCACCCCAAAAGAGATATTACATCAATACTTAGCTGAGCCTCCTTTGTATAAATATTACAGCCTCTAGACGCCTCCTATAGCTTTTGATGAGTGTTCTGGATTCTGGATGGAGGTATTTTTGACCATTCTTCCATACAAAATCTCTAAAGTTCAGTTAAATTTGATGGCTGCCGAGCATGGACAGCCTGCTTCAAATCATCCTATAGATTTTCGAGGATATTCAAGTCAGGGGACTGTGACAGCCATTCCAGAACATTGTACTTCTCCCTCTGCATGAATGCCTTTGTAGATTTCGAACTGTGTTTTGGGTCATTGTCTTGTTGGAATATCCAGCCCTGTGTAACTTCAACTTTGTGACATGCATTTATATCAGCAAAATTACAAGGGGACACAAATTTTTGCACAGCCAGTTTTTCACATTTGACTTAATTTCATACAAATAAATACTGCTTCACTAAAAATCTTTGTTCGGAAAACACCCCAGTACTCAGATGTTACTAGGAAATGAAAGACATACCACTGTTATCTTTTTTGTTGAAAGTAGAGTAAATTATTATGCAGGCTGAGAGGGGTTCCCAAACTTTTTCATATTTGCTGAGCTGTCAACTGATCACCACCTGACCCAGAAAGACCCAGCAAAACTAAGGAAATCTATCACCTATCAGATGCTTTTGTTCTATTTAGGCGCAGCTCAAATCTCACCTTGGAAAAAGCTTTTACCTCCTTTTAGGGGAAGTAGCAGACATGAAGTCTTAAAAGTATTTTGCTAGCGATCTCAAGCTTTTTTCTGACTAAAAGATGATCTGTGCATGTTATGGGTTACTGTAGGAGCAACTGGTGGAATTAAGCAGCCATCATCATGAATAGGGAAGTTTTCCATGTAATGTCAAATATTAAGCTGTACCTCTGAAATGAGGAAAGAGCAGCTGCAATAATATTCATTACAAAGTCTCTAGGAATAGTTTTGTGAGATAATAAAGGTGAAAATGGACCATATTTGGAAACTCCTGTGCCCAGTGGAGGCACCCTCCACAGAAGTGCACCGATATATATTCAGGCAATGCTGTGGCCACTTCAGTTTTTAAGGAGCTCCACAGTGGTGGCAGGGATGCAGCACTACATGGAAAAGGGCCAGAAATGTTCGGGTAGTTGCTGGCGTTTCTCAATTCACTTTTTTACTGTTGCTGGAAGGTGGGGACAGTACCTCTAAGTTAGTAGACTGAGGCAACAGCCCACATTTTCAAACAATGAAGAACTGAGAGATCCTCGCTGTTCACAGAAAATTCTTGAACAATCAGAATGATGGGTGGGGGCAGGAGAGATTCCACATTATGTGGAATTTTCATTGGCAATGTAAAGATGAGACTTGGAAAGCATAAAGGTAGTGAAGCTGATGACAGCATCAATTTAATTTCCACATGATGTTTTTCAGTCTCACATAGCTAATCTCAAATGTTTACCAGAGTAATTCACAGCCAAATGTAAAGTTGGAATGTAGTTCAGTACTTTCAACTATGAGTTCAGGATTCTCTCCTGAGAAGGGAGTTAGTTTGTTCTCCCCAAAGGATTTCGAAGTAGTGACAGAACAACTGATGTTATTCCAAACTGTCATTTACCAGCATATATGTCCTTGAGGGAGGCTCTTGATTTATCAATATAACTAAACCCTCCTCTTCACGTATGGTTTTGAGTTCAGGGCAGAGACCGAAAAAACAAGTTTACAGATACAATTGGTTGATATAATGGCCTCCTGTGTTGAGCTGTGAGGCTGATTCTCTGTCAAAGTCAAGGGTAGTGACAATCTAGAAAGGCCTTAAAGGTGGGTGCTCCACATGAGAGAATCCAGGTGAGGCAACTTTGGGACTGAAGGTGCCTCTGGGGCCATTCCACAGAAGATGTACCAGAAAACGCCCACTGGAATGAGATCTAGGAGTAAAGCCTGAACTTCACATAAAGGGTTATGTTAATCTAGAACAAGCTACTGAATCAAACAGATGAAGTCGACATGTTGAGAACTTTTAAAGAGCTCTTAAAAAGCATGTGGATTGGATACAGGGATAAATATGGTATCAATAACCATTATTCACTAAATAGTTTTTGCATTTGTAAAAATGCTGAAAGGATTCTCTCTCTCACACTCAGCTGGCTTGGAAACTCCTGTGGAGAAGGAACTTCTGACAGAGTCCTTCAACCTTTCTCTTCATTCAGTTCCCTCTCTTATATTATGAATTAACAATGTTTGAATACCATTAAAACAATATTTTTACTTAAGATTTTATAGTTTTTAAGCCACATATACAGAGAGATTTTCATATTAAGGACATCATTTAAATGACGAAGGTACTGTTTTTCTTTCATGAGATTTAGTACAGGTCTATATACACAGTATGTGATGAAGATAAACTGAAACCAAATTCGTATTCTTCTAATGTATATGTTGATTTGTTGTTTGACTGATCGGATATTCATATGTAAATGTTTTTGGTGTATAGGTAACACTTTAGTTTAGATACTGCACAAATGCATCTATTACTTATTTACTATTAAGAAACAAACAATTCTTTGGGTATTCCGAACACTGAAAACTCATCTATAATATGTGACCTGCTAACAAAACTTCACTTTGGAGTGGTCTGAGGTGGCCTAACACAGACAGATTTCTCTTGATAATATATATTTAGTATAAGACCTTCACATTAACAAATAATTTTGCCATCATGTCAATAAGCCACACTGCTCAGAGATGAATAACCTATCTACTGATGTTCTATACATATAATTGTTGTAAATGAGCAATACATGCATTTTTGCAGTACCTAAAATGTTACTGGTAAAATGATAAGTGACAGATCCAGCAACTAAACTGTGCCATTATTATTGTCCAAAATACTAGTCATTCATCCATTTTCATAATTTCCCTAATTTATTGTTAAGAGTTTCCACTGGCCAAAGCCTAACCCAGTGGCATTGTATAGAAACTACCCCTTAAAAGGGCACACTCAAGCAAACACACTCGCTCATATTGGCACAATTCATGTCCACAATTGATCAAGCAAATACATCTTAGGGAGGTAGTGGAAAACTGGAGTACCTGGTTTAAAAAAACCAGTAGACAAGAAAAAGAATCTATAATACAAATTAACCAAAAATCTGTTCCTGTTTCATTTTATGCGTGAAAACTGAAGTTCAGCATTGTAGTTCCATTACTGTTTAGTTCAAAATAGATGGGTAAAAACTTGCTTTTTAATGAAAAACTTTAAAATATGTTTATTTAGCATCTAAAAATTGTATTAATGGAAAAGTTGAAAATTTACTTCAATATCCAGCCAATGTAATAAAAAGCTGGACTTGCCCATATTTTAGACACCATAATTTTTATTCTGTTCATCTCTGAGCTTCACGTTTGTGTAATAATGATGACTTGATATTTAGTACTTCTGAAGGTTTAACGTAATTATGATTATTCCAGATACTTTAAGATTCTTTGTGCTTGTGAACTTTCTTGAATGAAAGTCTTGAGGTTAAATATCTGTAACTGAAGTCTTACAAAAATAGAATTGTCTGTGATTGCTAAATGATACAAGTATATTTAGAAATATACATTAGATCTTAGATCTTAACAACAGGCAAAACTTTTGGACATGTTCTAAAAAGGAAATCTGTATTTTCTTCTTTTCAAGTCTGGACCAAAATCCAAGTATTCAACTGTAAGGTTAGCAACATAACCAGTAGGGGGCAGCAAACACGAGTACAGTATATGACTTGAATCACCAGCAGATTTAGTATTTCTCAAATGGACAGCCAAGTTAATTCAGTGACAGTATATTATGGAGAGTCACAGTCTTCTGGTTGGAATTCCTAAATTCCTGTTGTTAAATTTCTTGTGCTGTTTATTCAGAATTAGTACTCATTGTCTGGAAAGGCACTTGCTCCATGCACAATTAAACTGAACTAAGTGGTTTGAGAATGTTATGTTATTTTTAAATTTTTTTCAGTATTATAGTAGATACCAATTAATAATGTATAGAGTATTCATGCTCTATACATACATTATAACCAGTGTACTGTAAATACACTGATTCACTCTTCTGATTAATCTCTTTGAAATCTTTCTAAATTTACTTACTTGCTCAGTGGTTACATCTCAACAGCTATATCCTGCTTTATACAAGTTAAAACACTACTGCATGCTTTTGTTGCCTCTTTAGTACAGAAATGTAGTAGTGATTACTGGTGCTGGTGAAATAAACTAAACTCTATTTATTGTATTAATGAGCCTTACTGGTAACTGCTTAACTATTTCTCAGTCAGTGCAAAAAGTTGTCAAGTCTGGCAAAGGAACAAGAGCCGGATCGGGTCCGGGCCATCAGCTGCAGGCACTCCGTGGCTTGGCCCAAGGCTAGCATCAGTGGAGGCTGTTTTGGCAGGTTCTGTGACTCTGGAAAGACACCAAAAGGAAACAAACATTTAGGTTTCTTACAAAATGCAAGCAAAACATTTCAAGCAAATCAAATGCATAATAATTCTCACTTCATTTTAAAATGAGTATCTTAATGTAAAATCCTAATTTACCGTATATGTGCACGCGTAAATCGGGTCTTGAAACCCAAAAAATTGATCATAAAGTCAGACCCTGACTTATACGCCCGTTCAAAAATGTGACACTTAAATAATTTTTTTCTTCTTGCCTCTTCCAATCTTGTATCAGTTTCTCAGACGCATTGAATTTTGTTGCAGCAGTGCAGTTACCAATTTCTTTCGCTAGTTAAACGACGTTTAATTTAAAACCAGATTCATATTTTCTTCTGATTGAACGCTCCATTGTAGATAAGGGATGCTCTTATGATAAAGGTGTATGAGGGTGTGAGTTACAAAAAACACAAATCAGTGCAAACGTGGCTTCGGAACAGTTCAGGTACTACTGTGTGGTCACGTAGGCACAATACATAGAACAAAAAAAGGCAGTGGGCTTCGTGGTTACTGTCTCAGGCGGGCGTTAGCATATCATAATCTCTTGGACTAAAAGCGTGAGTTTTCTGCATTTGACTTATATGACCGACATTATAAAATACGAGAAATTATACGGCAAAATCAAGTCCTGACTTATCTTATATATATATATATATATATATATATATATATATATATA
>JANRMT010062806.1:79082854-79105589 GCA_026402145.1 Polypterus bichir lapradei
TTATATATATATATATATATATATAGATATATATATATATATATATATATATATATACACACACACACACACATACATATACACATTGCCTTCCATAACATTTGGGGCAAACACAAATTTTTCCTTGATTTACCCCTCTTCTCCAGTTAAAAATTAGAAATCAAACAGTTCAGGTGCGATTAAAGTACACATTGCAGACTTTAATTTTAGGGAATGTGCATACTTTTCGGCCACATCATGTGGAAATTCCAACATTTTTTTATACATGACTTCCTGTTTCACTGGGGTATAAATATAAGGTGGCACAGAGGTCAAATTCCCTTATTCATTCATCAACATGGGAAAGATAAGAGAACACACACTTAAAATGAGAGAAAAATGTGCTGACCTTCATAAATCAGGGAATAGCTATAAAAAAAGTGCTATTTGCCTGAAAATACCATATCTACAGTTACGGCAACAATTTAAAATTTCAGATTAACTGGAACTGTTACCAACTTGCCTAGAAGACGACCCAAGTTTATATTGCCGCCACACACAGTGAGCAGGCTAGTAAGAGAGGTAAAAAAACACCACATAATATCTGCTGGAGAAATATAGAAAGAAACTAGCATCTTGGAGTTGCCAAGTCTCAAACTACCATCAGACACCACCTCTATGTTACTAGATTATTTGGAAGGCATACCAAAAAAAGCCTTTCCTGCCATTAAACTATAAATGCAAGTGCGTGGTATTTGCTAAATGCTACAGGAACTTTGATTGGAACCATGTTCTGTGGTCAGACAAAAAGAAAACTGAGCTTTTTGGCAACAAACACTCAAGAGGTGGGTTTGGTGTAAAAAGAAGTATGACTATGCTGAAAAGAACCTAGACTACCACTGTCAAGTATGGTAGACATTCTGTGACTCTGTGGAGTTATTTTTACTTTAAAAGCCCTGTGAACCTTGTTAGGGTACATGTCATCATGGACTCAATGAAATACCAGCAAATTTAAAATTAAATATGGCTGCCACCACAAAGAAAATAAAAACTGGTTGGTCACCGGATCTTCCTGCAATACAATGATCTAAAACACATGTCCAAATCAACAGGAAAATGCATAAAAGAGCACAAAATCAAGCTTCTTCCATGGGTGTCCCAGTCTCTAGACCTAAATCCCAATGAAGTCCTGTGGGAAGACCTAAACAAGAGAGGACTTATGACCCTGGATGGAAATATTGTAAGTAGCAATGGTCTCCAATGCCCTGCTCTATACTCTCCAACCGTATAAGATGTTATAAGAGAAGACTCAGTGCTGTCTTATTGACAAAGGGAGGATGTATAAAGTATTAAATGCGAGGATACTAATAATCATAGTACATGTAGTTTTGTTAAAAATCACTGTTTCTTGATGAGAATTTATTTTTCTCTGGGTAAAAATACTTCAGTGTGAAATAAAGGTAAAAAAACTATACAGTATATATATATATATATATATATATAAAAATATACATCCACATACTGTACATACATCCACATACTGTACATACATATACATATATATATATATATATATATATATATATATATACAGACAGTAATCCCTCGCTATATCGCGCTTCGACTTTTGCGGCTTAACTCTATCGCGGATTTTAAATGTAAGCATATCTAAATATATATCACGGATTTTTCGCTGGTTCGCGGATTTCTGCAGACAATGGGTCTTTTAATTTATGGTACATGCTTCCTCAGTTTGTTTGCCCAGTTGATTTCATACAAGGGACGCTATTGGCAGATGGCTTAGAAGCTACCCAATCAGAGCATGTATTACATATTAACCAAAACTCCTGAATGCTATAAGATATGCATCCCGCGCGGTGTTTGTTTGCTTGTCTCTGCCTCTATCTCACCCTCTCTGACATTCTCTGCGCCTGACGGAGGGAGTATGAGCAGAGGTGCTGTTTGCACAGAAGCTGTTTGCTTAAAAGATACTGACGCTCCTCTAAAAAATGCCGCTTTATCTCGGCATATTTAAAAGCACAAAAGCACACGTATTGATTTTTTGATTGTTTGCTTTAATCTCGCGCTCTCTCTCTGACGTTCTCTGCGCCTGACGGAGGAGATTTGAGCAGAGGGGCTGTTTCAACAGAGGCTGTTTGCTTAGAAGATACTGACGCTCCTCTGAAAAGCGCGCGCTCTCTCTCTTAAATTCTCTGCTCCTGATGCAGAGACTCATTTGAAGAAAAGATATATTTGCATTCTTTTAATTGTGAGAAAGAACTGTCATCTCTGTCTTGTCATGGAGCACAGTTTAAACTTTTGACTAAAGGGTGTTATTTCATGTCTAGAGGGCTCTAATAATGTTAACAGTGTGGGAGAGTTTATAAGGGCTTAAAATATATAAAAATAACCATACAAACATATGGTTTCTACTTCGCGGATTTTCACGCAACCCCCGCGATGGAGGAGGGATTACTGTATATATATATATATATATTTATATTATATATATAGTATATATATATATATATATATATATATATATACTAATAAAAGGCAAAGCCCTCACTGACTGACTGACTGACTGACTCACTCACTCATCACTAATTCTCCAACTTCCCGTGTAGGTAGAAGGCTGAAATTTGGCAGGCTCATTCCTTACAGCTCACTTACAAAAGTTAAGCAGGTTTCATTTCGAAATTCTACGCGTAATGGTCATAACTGGAAGCTGTTTTTCTCCATTTACTGTAATGGAGATGAGCGCGAAAGCCGTGGGGGCGGAGTTTCATGTGACATCATCACGCCTCCCACGTAATCACACAGTACGTAGAAAACCAGGAAGACCTCCAAAAAGCGCTGAAGAAAACATGCATTATATAATTGAGAAGGCAGCGAAACAATAAGAAGCGAGCGAGTGACATACAACCATATTCATGAGTGATGCTACTACGGAAAAAAGCACGGTGTAAACCTAAACTTTAAATTAAGTTCATAGACAGGCTGCCGCTGGCGTTTGTAATTTAGTGCCTGCCCATATAAGGCCGTCCGTCAGCAGCAATCAAGAAACATTGCCACTAAATATTCACGGGTGAAGGACTGTGCTTATGCAGAGGAAGATGAGATGGTCAGGGTGGTGTTTGGCACAAACTCAGCGAAACTGCGAGAGAAAGTTTTAAGTGCCGGGACTTCGGTAACATTAAATACAGCCATGGACATAGCACGAGATGGCACCAGCACAGCTGGGAAACTTCGATGCATGTACACCGAGCGGCTCACGTGAACTGACGCAGTGCACAGACAAAAAGCAAGAGTTCCAAAGAGCGCTGAACAAAAACCGAATTACACAATTGAAAAGGCAGCAAAAAAATATGAAGCGTCTGATACATACAAGCATATTCATAAGTGCAGCTACTGCGGAAACAAAGCACACGGTGGAAAAAGTCAATGTCCCGCTAAAGGAAGACAGTGTAAAAAAAAAAAACCGTGCATGCAGTGTGTCAGGTCTCAGATAAAGAAGAAGACGAGCTGTTTATTGATGCAGTAAGAAACAAATCGATGAATGAAACCTGTTATCGGTTATTAGGCGTCCAGCTCTAAAATGACATATGAGCAAAGACAACTGAATGATTTGATTTGTTATTGCTGAAAAGAACACATTTTATTTATATTTCCAGGTTTTGTTATGCAGCATGTTCATATTTGAATTTGTATAATTTTGACAGGATATATTTTTATGGAGAGCAAAATCTTTTGGGATATTTAAAATCTAAGTTTATTTTTTATATAAAATTACATAAGAGTAAAGAAATTTGAATGTTTGTTCTTTTAACGTTTACTTTATTTCTAACTTGTATAATTTAGACAGGATATATTTTTATGGAGAGCAAAATATTATAAGTTATTTAAGGTTTGAGTTGATTTATTCAGGAATAATATTCCTGTCTGTTTTTACCATTCCTACCAAAGATATTTCTGTCGACTAAATAAAAATTCCTTCTATTTAAAATTTAAATAGAACTTGAACAGATACGATAATATCCACGCAGACTTGCACGTAAGAACGGGAGTCATCCGTTTTAACAAACAGCGTATTGCACTGATACGAAATAGCCTGCCCATTTAATTATTTAGGAATGGATAAATAAATTAAGATTTTGTACAAATAATGTTTTTCATTTTTCTTCCTTGATGGATTCTGCCACCCCCAGCAACAGTTGCTTGCACCCCAAAGAGTGTATGTGTATATATATATATATATGTGTGTGTGTGTGTGTGTATATATATGTAGATATGTATGTATACGTTTATATATGTGTGTGTGTGTATGTATATATATATATGTATTTGTGTGTATATATGTGTGTGTGTATATATATATATATATGTGTATATGTATAGATATGTATATATATATGTTTATATGTGTGTGTATATATATATATGTTTATATGTGTGTGTGTATATATATATATATATATATATATATATGACAGCAACATTCATCACTCACAACAGTGACAAAACAATTACATTGACAATCATGTTACTTTATTTTCAAAATGTTTCATTTTCTTTTTCATTACTTCTTTAACACACTACTTCTCCGCTGCGAAGTGCGGGTATTTTGCTAGTATATATATATATATATATATATATATATACACACACACACACACATACTGTATATACACATATATACATACACACATACACACACCCACCCACCTACACCAGTCATAATATTAAAACCATCGACAGATGAAGTTAGCAACACTATCTCATTTTAATGGCAAATGTCAAGGGATCAGACAAACAGGCAGCAAGAGTACAGACAATTCTTGAAGGTGATGAGCTGAAAGCAGAAATTAAAGGGGAAAGAGTTAGGATCTGAGCAACTTTGAATAGGGCTAAATGACTGGGACAGAACATCTCCAAAATGGCAGGTCTTGTGGGGTGTTCCATGTATGCAGTGCTTAGTACCTACCAAAAGTGGTTCAAGGAAGGACAATCAGTGAACCAGCAACAGGGTCATGGGCACCAAAGCTCACTGATGAGCCTAGGGAGTGAAGGTTAGCCTGTCTGGTCTGGTCTGATCCCACAGAAGGGCTACTGTAGCACAGATTACTGAGAAACATAATACTGGCCATCAGAAAAAATTGTCAGAACACACTGTGCATAGAAGTTCACTGTGTATGGGGTTGCATAGCTGCAGATTGGTCAGAGTGTCCATGCTAACTACTGTCCACCACTGAAACTGCCTACAATGGGCACATGAGCATTTGAAATGGCCCATGGAACAATAGAAGAAGATAGCCTAGACTGATGAATCACGTTTTCTTTTAGATCACCTAGATGGCTAAGTACATGTTCCTCATTTATCTGGGGAAGAGATGGCAACTGCACAATTTGAAGAAGGCAAGCCAGTGAAGGCAGTGTGATGCTCTGGGCAAAGTTCTACTGGGAATCCTTGAGTCCTGAGATTCATGTTCATGTTACTTTGACACATACCATCTACCTTAAGACATAAACACCTTCATGGCAACAATATTCCCTGAAGCGAGTGGTCTCTTTTATCAGGATAATGCAATCGGACTGAGCTTCTGCGGGATGTGCTGCAAAAACAAGTCCAAACCATTACAACCCTAGCTTGCAACTTACTGGACTTAAAGGATCTGCGGCTAACATCTTGGTGCCAGATACCACAGGGCACTATCAGATGTCTTGTGCAGACCATGTGGTGATGTGTAAGAGCTGTTTTGGCAGCAAGAGGGGGACGTATGCAATATTAAGCAGGTGTTTTTAATCCTGTAGCTTTTTATAAATATCAATATATCTATATATATATATATATATCTAAATCTATATCTATATATGCACGCACCCACACAGATAAACACATCAAATCATGCACACACTAACAGGGAGAGAATTGTTAACACAGTTTGACTACTTCTAGAGTCAAGTCTGACTCTGTGTATCTAACTATCCATATGTAATGATGCAAGAATGTGGGCAGGCTAACTGAAAACACATCACTCACTGCAAATGAAAACTGGTATAATAATTAGCATTGTAAAATGCCAGAGTAACATCACTTTAGTAGATTTAGTAGAACTAGCAAATGTGAAAAAGTTCCAGATGCAAATAAAACTTAAACTCATACATATACTGTAGCTAATTGAAAAGTAAGTTGGAAACAATTAATTCTCAGAACCAGAAATCCAGCATTGAATATTTAAGAAGGCTGAAAAAGCATGTGTTGTTCGTGCACCATAGCATATTTTATGAGCATACTATGCAGGAGTCATTTATGATCTCATAGGTAAATATCCATCCATTATCCAACCCACTATATCCTAACTACAGGGTCACGGGGGTCTGCTGGAGCCAATCCCAGCCAACACAGGGCGCAAGGCAGGAAATAAAACGCCAGGCAGGTCGCCAGCCCACCGCAGGGCACACACACAAACCCACGCAGACACGGGGAGAACATCCAAACTCCACACATTTTGCAGTACCTCAAGGGGCTTGAAATCCTGCTATTATTCTGTACAGACAGATGTTGGTAGATTAAATATTACTAGCATATTTGACAGTACATGTGGACTTCTATAGAAGGAATCATATTTTTCATGTTGAATCATTGCCTTAATGAATTCCTCTACATGTAAAAAATAGTGCAAATCAGCCACAGGAATTATCTATAAAGAATGCAAACCTTGACAACAAAATAACCAAGCACAATTTTTGCTTTTAGGCCAAATGTAACAATATGGTTTTCCTACTCCACCTGTGACAAAGTAGCCAACATGTTAATCTGATGAAGAAACTTACCTAAGATTGCACTGTTGAGAGCTGCACAGACTGGCTCTCTTTGCATAGGATCCAGCTGTTGTCCCACCGGGCAGTTCCAAGGGTCAGAATAGGCTAGTAAACTAAATGCATCCTAAAACACAAAATAATAAGGAGGCAATAAACCCAGAGCTCAAGTATAGTATGCAGAAGAAGAACAACTCAGAGTGGGGAAAAAAATCTAACTTCGGGTATTATATTTATTTTTTCTTGATTTTAATTATGATAGTACTGCATCAATAAATTACAAAAAGAAGCAATATAAGAATTATTTCTGCATGGAAGCTATTGTTAGGGGTCAATCAAAATGAATAACATGTTAATGAGTCAGTCTGCAAAGCTATATTTAAATGTAGTTTTCCCTTTGTGGAATGCAAATTCAAATTCATTGTGGTATAGTGCATTTTCCAAATTACTGCCAAAAAAACTCCAAATGTCTGTTAAAAAAACATCTGGTTTGAAAAACAGTACATTGAATGCACTACCAAATGCCTTGTAAACAAGCAAGACATAAATTTTGTGGTCTGGGGTAAGACAACGGACACTGCACTGTCTCTTTTTTTTTTATGTAAGCACAAAGTAATTTGGACCCTTAGACATCATCAGTGCTTTGAGTCTCATGCCATGACATGACTTCAACAATTATTCAGGCATTTTATACTGCAAATATTAGACTTGGGTAAGATGATGCAGTCTGAAGTATGCAATAGGCCGTACCTGAAGCATTTTTTTGTGCGACGAGTTTCTGCCGTACTCTTTGCCCAGCTGCTCGTTAAGAGACTGTAACTCTCTGCCAAACTGAATCATTCTCTCTGTGGCTGCCTGATTTCCTCCACATAACTGCCTTGGAGCACCACTGTCTTCTGCAGAATATAAAAAGAACACATGGAGTTTAAACAAATGAAAGAAATTATTACAGAAGGTCTGAGAAAAATCTGCTACCAATATGGTCATTAATACGAGATACCAACAACATCTCATACATTAGTTCATTACACACACTTACCAGAAGTATTTTGTTATTTATAACCCTACCATCAAATGTGAATTACTTGAATAAACAACTGTTAAATGCAGCAGAGGGAAACACACAGAAAGGCAGAAGTATGTACTGGCAAATGGTATTTTTAATTACCTGTACCAATCAAGCATTATTTTACTGTTATTATAATATGCTTAGCATTACATTGTTGTCTCTGAAAAGAAAAGTGAATTCAGCTGAAATTTATACAGGGAACGCTTTAATTTAAGTGTGCCTCACAACTTCCATTAAAAAACACAAAAAGGTGCTATTGTTGTCTTCAACTAATCATACAGTATTTATAGTCAGGGACTTCAGATCATATACATCTTGTTTGCAAATGGTTCGAGACGCCTGAAAGATTGTGATAATTTTAACTATGCAGCGCCTATAGGGTGCTTTAGCTATCAACTGTGCCCAGAAATTGTGAAATGCATTACTGAGTGTCCCAGATGCCTAGTCTTTTGTTAAGAAATAAACTGGGCACATCATTTCACAGACCCAAGTTATCAAGTATTATCGTATTGCCTCATAATAATTTAGCATGCTTAAATTACAGTAATGGAATTGTTTGATTGCTATCTGTGAGTAGTAAATTGGACAGATGTTTGAACTAATCTACAGATATCTAGCAAAAGTGCAGTTAGTAGTTAGTTTCAACAGCAGTGCATAGCATCACCTAGGCTGGACTCATCTGTTTGTAGGATCTCTTCATGCTTGTAGGTACCATTCATGATTCGTGTAGAGTTCTCCAGAACTCCATTACTGTAGTATTCTTGCTCAATCTCCATCTCGCTGTCACTGGGAAGTTCATGTGAAATATAAGAAAATAAACAGACTTTAACTTCTTATCCTATTAGTTATTACCTGACTGACTAGGGATTTGTAAGACTACAAAACCTTCCTTAATACTGTTAATTCATTTTATAAGATAAAGCATTTATACTGTTAATCATATGTATGGAAATACAAGCCCCACTAACAACATATAGGTCCTAGTATCTAGCATAGTATCTAAATAAAACAGTAAAGAACCACAGCTGTTACATTAAGTACAAAACAAAGATAAATACAGATGCAGGCCTATAATATGGCAAAGGTACTGACATTAATGGTATTTATCACAAATCCTGCAGACCTGTTTCTTAAACAGGTAGTGATTTGGGGGAGAACAGGACTCTGTCCACTAATATACTAATTTTATGTTGCTCACCCTCCCATTACCTATTCAGCAAATGCTTTGTTTGCATTAAGTTTATTAAAACAGATCTCAGAGGTAATATGTACTCTTGTTTTGACTTGTATATGTTGTTATTATTAGGGGATATTTACTATTTCAGTATTTAAGTATAATCAATTTTCACTGATATAATAAACTGATACAAAAGATATTCAGCTTACTTAAAAAAGAGGCATATTTTCTTCTGTAGTGTCAGTCCTAACATTTTTCTTTCATTTATTTCTTTGTTATGTAATTATGATTGGTATATTATGTGCCCATGTTTTCAAGTTTTTATACATATTAAAAGAAGCTTATTACTAAATGCAATGCCTTTTACCTTTACCATGATATTGTTATTTATTTGTAAACTACCTCATCATATTATTTACTGCGCAAGTAATGAGTATTCAAAGTAAACACAAATTTTGACATTTAAAATCCCTGGTGGTTTTGAAGAAAATCTGCTGAAAGGTCACACAGTTATGTAAACTTAATTTCCTTTTAATTTTATGAAACCCTAACTGAAATACAGTATATGCTGCTTGTGAAAAACTAAAAACAACAAAGTTAGCAATCTATACAATATATTTGAACTCATATTCCATTGATTTATACAGAACCTGTGATTCAAGGATCAAATTGGAAGTGCCTGTGATGAAATACAGTTTCATAAAGTAGCTAATGTGAAATCCAGCATGAGAAATACACCAGGTGGTAACATGATGAGGCAGAAAAATAATCAGTGGATCCCTGGAAAATGGTAAACTGCCTCAGCAAAAATCCTGGCATTAAGAGAAACAAAGACTGTAGGGATAAAAAAAAAAATTCCATAAAGTATCAAGAGCTTACATGTACTATATTTTACTTAAAAGCACTGTGCCCATTCCTACATATATTTTAAATTTGTAACAATAACAGAAAAGGCAAACAAAGTAAATGCAAACAGCATAAAAAATAAAAGTCCTGTCTCACTATACAAATACATGATGTCATTATGGTTATGAATGTGGCCAGCTTTTACCAAATCTTAACCCAGAAGAGAAAGTCAATCAATGTATCGAAGACTCAATAATGACTTGCGGCAGAAGAAAATACATGAGAATAAAGAAATTGACAAATGTACAGGTGGTTAGACTTTTTCCATGATAGTAATCCTTTGCAAGCTTGACTATTTAATATCTCAACATTCTGTGAATTAATCACAGACCTTCTGAACATCAGTAAAATATATGTTATATTATCTGATATGTACACGTCTTTCAGAAAGTCAATCAATTTTCATACAGACACTGAAAAGAAGATAGGAGCTGAAACGGCCTACAATATTGTTGTTTTTGCACTAAGGCAGCAGTAAAGACAATCTGGCTAATGCGATCCTTGCGTTTGGTATTTTGCCTTTAGATTCTCGACTATACACTTTGTTTACAAACACAAGACTCAGTATGTTTACTTGGAAATGGGAATTGCAGGGAGCCCATGATACAATACAAAAATAATGCAATATATTACAATTCTAGTTTGCAATATACTATTACAGTTTGCTAACTTTTTTATTTGGCTAATGGTGAAGTTGAAATTATAATGCTGTGGGCAAAAATGTGCCAAACTGATAGGCTCCAACCCAAAAAGACTGAGTGCCATAATAAAATCAAAAGGTTCTTCAACTACCGTATTGGTTTAGGGGATGTGCACACTAATGCAACCAGGTTTTTGTATGATTTTTTTTCCTTTTTTCATTAAACAGTTTGATTTGTTTTCACCTTCATATAGATTGCAATTTTGCAATAAAGATGGAGTAAGTTCTGACAGGATTTATATTGGCTTCATTTTTTATTACACAAAATCTCTGATTTTGGCAGGTGTGTGCAGACTTTTTATATCCACTTTATGTAACTAAATTCAGATGCTTTTAACTGGACAGGGTTCCCCCAACAGGCAGACCTTAGGTCATACCAAACCATTAGCCAACTGCCAACAGGTACACTTATTTAATTAAGTGTATTTTGGCTAAGCTTACAGTCTTGGCCGAAATTATTGGCACCCCTGGAAGTTTTCCAGAAAATTGCTGCAATTACAAATGTTTTGGTATACACATGTTTATTTCCTTTATGTGCATTGGAACAACACAAAAAAAAACAGAGAAAAAAAGCCAAATCTGACATCATGTCACACAGAACTCCAAAAATGGGCCACACAAAATTATTGGCACCTTTTCAAAATTGTGGGTAAATTGTTTTATTTCAAGCATATGATGCGCGTTTGAACTCACCTGTGGCAAGAAACAGGTGCTGGCAAGATAGCAATCACACCTGAAGACAGTTAAAATGAAGACAAGTTGACTCAACCTTTCTGTTGTGTGTCTGAGTGTGCCACACTAAGCATGGACAACAAAACGAACAGCAGAGAATTGTCTGAGGACTTGAGAACAAAAATTGTGGAAAAATATCAACAATCTCAAGGCTACAAGTCCATCTCCAGAGATCTTCATGTTCCTTTGTCCACTGTGCGCAACATAATCAAGAAGTTCACAACACATGACACTGTAGCTAATCTCCCTGGACGTGGAGGGAAGAGAAAAATTGATAAAAGACTGCAACGAAGGATAGTCCGAATGGTGGATAAACAGCCCCAATCAACTTCAAAACATATTTAAGCTGTTCTGCACACTCAGGGTGCAACAGTGTCAGCTCGAACTATCCGTCAACATCTGAACGAAATGAAACGCTATGGCAGGAGAGCCAGGAGGACCCCACTGCTGACACAGAAGCATGAAAAACCAGACTGGAGTTTGCCAAAATGTACTTGAGGAAGCCAAAATCCTTCTGGGCGAACATGTTATGGACAGATGAGACCATGGTAGAGCTTTTTGATAAAGCTCATCATTCTATTGTTTACAGAAAACAGAATGAGGCCTACGAAGAAAAGAACACGGTACCTACAGTCAAACATGGTGGAGGTTCTAAGATGTTTTGGGGATGTTTTGCTGCCTCTGGCACTGGATGCCTTGACTGTGTGAAAGGCATCATGAAATCTGAAGACTACCAAAAGATATTGGGGTGCAATGTAGGGCCCAGTGACTGAAAACTGGGTCTGTGTCAGAGGCCATGGGTGTTCCAGCAGGACAATGACCCTAAACATACCTCTAAAAGCACCCAGAAATGGTTGAAGACAAAGCGCTGGAGAGTTCTGAAGTGGCCAACAATGAGTCCGGATCTAAATCCGATTGAACACTTATGGAGAGATCTCAAAATTGCTGTTGGGAGAAGGCGCCCTTCAAATCTGAGAGACCTTGAGCAGTTTGCAAAGAAGAGTGGTCGGAAATTCCAGTTGAGAGGTGTAACAAGCTTGTTGTTGGTTATAGGAAGCACTTGATTTCAGTTATTTTTTCCAAAGGGAAAAAATGCAACCAAATATTAAGTTGAGGGTGCCAATAATTTTGTCCAGCCCGGTTTTTGAGTTTTGTGTAAAATGATGTCAGATTTGGCTTTTTTTCTGTTTTTTTTGTGTTGTTCCAATGCACATAAAGGAAATAAACATGTGTATTCCAAAACACTTGTAACTGCAACAATTTTCTGGGAGAAATGTTGCATTTTCTGGGAAAATTCTAGGGGTGCCGATTATTTCGGCCATGACTGTATTTACCACATAAATAAAACCAGAGCAATAAAGGTGGCCTACTAATTACTATTTCACTATAGCAACTAGGCTATTTATAATGAACTAACATAGCACATTCAAGTGTTGCCAACATAAATAGCAATGGCCAGTGTTATAAATCACAATGTTAATAACAAAAATATTTCAGTCCTGAGCAGATCAGTTAGTTTTGCTTTATTTTACCAGAACATATTTTATCAGACTTGTTTCCTAGGCTCTCAAACAATAGCTGTCTGCAGTGAGGCTAATATAAAGCAGCTCTTCAAAACTACCCTGTAAAAATCGAACAGCCACAAACAAAAGACTATAAATTTGAAAGGAGCGTATAATTATCCTATACCATTATTAAACTACATTTGTGTAAGACAGGCGTTTCAAGGAACTTCCAAGTGAAACAGTCAAAGAAGTTTTATAACTCAAAGAAAAAAAAACAAAGAAAACAATTGTGGATCTGTTGAGACACTACTGCCATGAGAACAGTAGAAGTTCTGATGATGGAGTGACTGTCACCTCTGCTCTGTGATCTAAAGAATGCAGATTTCATGTCACTCAATACCTTGTGACAGGATTGACACGGAACAGCTGACTGTGTTTGTGAGATTATTTTAATGCAATACCTTTTCAAGAAGACCTACTTTGTTTGCTCCCTATATGCAGGCACACAACTGGCAAAATCATTTTTAATGGACTGACCAAGCTGTGCTGAAAAAAACTGGCTAGTATATGAGCAAAACTATGTTAACACAGGAGCCTGGAAAGTAGCCTAGGTGCTGTAAAACCAGGAATTACTAGCAATACATTGTATTATCCACAAGCCAGTATTATGTCCGAAATTGTATGGAAAAAAGAAAGACAACACAAATACCATGATGAAGCTTGTAAACTTTATTTATGAGAGCTCCATTGCCTTTTCAGAGCCTTAACAGAGGAAACGTCAGTAGAACATTATCTACATTTGCTGTGTAATAATGTGCACTGGATTAGTAAGGACAGATTGTTCGAGAGAGAGAGAGAGAGAGTAAAAACTATGAGACAAAGTGTTTTTTTTGTGTAGCTTGCACAGTTAAAATGCCCACACCTTGCTGAACTTTTTGAATGACATCAACAACATGACCTGTGTGATATAACGTCTCACCTAAATCAGCCTTAATTGTAGCTACAAGGCAAAAATCATACTGTTGTGAGCATGAATGATGGCTTTCTACTTAAAGCTGACCTAGTCTGAACAACAGGGGTGAAAGTTGTACTGCACCAGTATTGTGAGAAAAACTAAATGGAGCATTCTGATGCATATGTTCATGGCAAGACTGAGAGATTTTAAGGAATGGTTTCAGAACTTCTACCTCTCAAAAGAAATCCTGCTGTTTCTATGACAGCTATCCTCTCTTTCTGCAGACATCCAATGGACTGCTGGAAAAAAAGGCTACTTTCTTTCCTGGATGAAGCATATCTTCAGTTGTTGTTCAGAAATGACAAAATCCATTTTGCCTAAATAGCAACACAAGTTAGTGTGAGCAACTTCTGAATATACATAGTTCCTTGATTCAATTGCACAAGTGCAATGTCACACTTCTTTCCATATTTCCCTCCACCCATATTTGTCAATCATGATTTACTTCCAGGAACAGACTCTCCAAAGCACATCTAGATCAGTGTCTTTATATTAGTAAATCAAAGAACCATCTCATCCACAGCTCTCCTGTTTCAATCCGTTATAACCACTTCTACCACTGAATGGTCAATAAGATCAAATTTCTACAGTTACACCTATCTAATTAATTACACTTAATAATAATATGGTGTTTGCAATAAAATGACTGTAGCAATAATTACGAAACAGTATAAGGCTGGTATACTGGCCCTTGGCTTGGTTTTGTCTGCATTTGCCTATTGTGGAAAAGTAATTGAGAACACCTCATATAGACATTTCTGTTGTGTTGCCAGCTTTCATGTCTAAACTCAGTGAATATATTATCTTTCAAGTTATTTCGAATATATTCCAAGTTCTCACCTTTTTTAGCATCTAAATAATAAATGCCTGTTTGAATCTTTGCAATCTGATTTCCAGTTTTTTCCAGTGTAAACACTCTACTCCTCACTACTGAAGACAGCTGAACCTATTTATTGCTGCTGCTTCCAATAATGTTCAGAACAATTTACTCCTGATTTGTGTTTAAATAAAAAAAAAATGCAAGCCTAGGTTTACCTCTCTGCTGTGGCATACTGCAAGGTTCTGTCTATACTTGTCCCACTTGTTTTTGACATTTACATGGCGTCACTGGGCTACTAGCTGAATGACCGCAAATTCTAATTTTATACCAATTAGTCTCATTTTCTACTTGAAAATCTTATAAAATCAGTATGGTTTTATAACTATATCAGACTATAACAACTCAGCAGTCTCTTTTCAACTTATGTCTGTGAATGTATTCATCCACTATGGCCACTATGTTGAAAAATGTGGTGAAACCTTCTGGTCACTACAACAATTCTCTGTTTTAACTCATACACTACTGCTTTTTCTTTTAGGGGGACGGGGTTTGCTAATGCCCCACTTTTGTCATTGTCTAGCTATTCAGGTCTTTTATTTTAAAATACATCTTAAAAATAAATTTTAAATATAGAAGGGCCTGATTTGTATAGGAAGGGTTATTGTCAGTGGCGAAAAAAATCCCATGGTAATCAGGGGAACCCATTAATTCTCCAGGGTTGCCTGAAGACTGAAATGCTACATTGCACTATAGGATATACAATAAATAATAAATAAATGAGCTATATGACATGTAGTTAGGATATGCATACCTTAAGTACATGAATTATACCATACATTGGTATGTAGCTTCGAAACAAAAGCCATGCCACCTTGTTCTTTGATTATCAACACATAGAATAGCCTCTTGTTTAGAGACACCCACACTTAGGTGCCGAGTATACAATCTGAAAATTATCTATTTCATCATTCAGATAAAGGAAATTGAATGCCATGGACCAACAGCAGAACACAATGTCAATAGTAAGGCAGTGCGGCAAAATCAAGGTATCAGTTATCTATGTTACTTTCTGCTGTCTACCGTCACGTCCATAAGTGCACTTAGTGCCAGGATGCCCAAGGTTGCAGCTCGATGATCGACTTTGTAATCGTGTCATCGGATCTGCGACCTTATGGACTGGTCACTTGGGTGAAGAGAGGGGCTGAGCTGTCAACTGACCACCACCAGGTGATAAGTTGGATCAGATGGTGGGAGAGGCTGCCAGACAGACCAGGCAGACCCAAACGTATAATGAGGGTATGCTGGGAACGTCTGGTGGAGGAACCGGTCAAAAAGGTTTTTAACTTTCACCTCCAGCAGAACTTCAATCTCATTCCGAGGGAGGCGAAGGACATTGAGTCTGAATGGGCCATGTTCCGAGCCTCCATTGTCGAAGCAGCAGAACGGAGGTATGGCTGCAAGGATGTCGGTGCCTCTCGTGGCAGCAATCCACGAACCCGGTGGTGGACCCCTAAGGTTCGAGAGGCCGTCAAGCTGAGGAAAGAGTTCTATAGGGTCTAGTTGACCAGTGGGACTCCAGAGGCAGCTGAGGGGTAGCGACGGGCCAAGCATGTGGCGGCAACGGCTGTTGCAGAGGCAAAAACTTAGACATGGGAGAAGTTTGGGGAAGCCATGGAAAACTCCTTTTGGTTGGTACCGAGAAGGTTCTGGCAAATTGTCAGGTGCCTCAGGAGGGGAAAGCGGTGCTCCACCAACACTGTGTACAGTGTAGATGGGGCCCTGCTGACTTCAACTGTAGATGTTATTGACCAGTGGAAGGAATACTTCGATGATCTTTTCAATCCCACCAGCATGTCCTCCTTAGAATCCTAATCTCTGATTCAAGAGGAACAATGCGGATTCAGTCCCAGCCGTGGAACACTGGACCAGCTCTACACCCTGGCCAGGATCCTGGAGGGGGCATCGGAGTTTGCCCAACCTGTCCACATGTGTTTTGTGGATTTGGAGAAGGCATTCGACCGTGTCTCTCAAAGCATCCTGTGGGGTATGCTCCAAGAGTACGGGGTACAACGCTCATTGTTACGAGCCATTCAGTCCTTGTACAGGAGGAGCAGAAGCTTGGTCCGCATTGCCGGTAATAAGTTGGACTCGTTTCCTGTTGAGGTTGGACTCCGCCAGGGCAGCCCTTTGTCACTGATTCTGTTCATAAGTTATATGGACAGAATTTCTAGGCACAGCCAAGGAGCAGAGGGGGTCTGGTTTGGTGACCTCAGAATCTCGTCTCTGCTATTTGCAGATGAAGTGGTTCTGTTGGCTGGAGCGGTTCGCAGCCGAGTGTGAAGCAGCAGGGATGAGAGTCAGCACCTCTAAATCAGAGGCCATGGTTCTCAGCCGGAAAAGGGTGGAATGCTCTCTCCGGGTTGGGAACACATTACTGCCTCAAGTGGAGGAGTTCAAGTATCTCGGGGTCTTGTTCATGAGTGAGGGAAGAATATAGCAGGAGGTTGACAGATGGATCAGTGCGGCATCCGCAGTAATGCGGGCTCTGCAAAGGTCCATCGTGGTGAAGAGAGAGCTAGCCAAAAGGCAAGGCTGTCGATTTACCAGTCGATCTACGTTCCTACCCTCACCTATGGCCACAAGCTTTGGGTAGTGACCGAAAGAGCAAGATCGCGGATACAAGCGGCTGAAATTAGTTTTCGCCGCAGGGTGGCTGGGCTTTCCCTTAGAGATAGGGAGAGAAGTTCAATTATCCGGGAGAGACTCGGAGTAGAGTTGCTGCTCCTCCACATTGAGAGGAGTCAGTTGAGGTGGTTCGGGCATTTGGTTAGCATGTTCCCTGGACGCCTCCCTGGGAGGGTGTTCCGGGCATGCCCCACTGGGAGAAGGCCACGGGGCAGACCCAGGACACGTTGGAGGGATCATATCTCCCAGCTGGCCTGGGAATGCCTCGGGGTCCTCCTAGAGGAGCTGAAGGAGGTGGCCGGGGAGAGGAAGGTCTGGGCTTCCCTGCTTAGGCTGCTGCCCCTGCAACCCGACCTCAGATTAGTGATGGATAATGGATGGATGGAAGATACTTACAGGAGCAAAACTGTATAGCTGAGCAAAACGAAAGGAAGAAATTACCCTTTTTTCAAATAATTCAAATGCATCTTTTTCAATCACTTTATTATTAGCAGACTAGCCAAGCAAAATGACACCTTTTATTGGCTAACTAAAAAGATTACAATATGCAGGCTTTCGAGGCAACTCAGGCCCCTTCTTCAGGCAAGATGTAATATAGAAACTGAAGTTCCCTGTGTTTATATCCACACACTAGGACAAGAAACAACATTGGTAAATCTTTAAGTGAAAAATCTTAAATGTAAAAAATTAATAGGTTCATTCAGGCTAAGATTAATTTAACAAGAGAGAGAAGAACAATGTATGGTCAAGATCTTTGGATAAGATAACTGTCCAACAAAGTCCTTTGAAGTCTGTGATGAGTTTTTCAAAACAATATGGGTCTGTAGACAGGTTATCTGTGTCAGTCCTCGAGATGCAAACAGTCCTCATACATGGCTATAAAACTCTTGTCTCTGTTCAAGCCATGTTGTAATGTATTAAATTTTAACATGAGTTTAACTTCCCATTCTTTTCTCTCTTGCTGTGTTTTGAAGTTGCCCATAAACACTGTGCCTTTAAAGTCCCTCTCACAGTGTCCATGGCTGTTGAAGTGGGCCACTACAGGAACATCTGTGTTGCCATGTTTAATGTGGAACCTGTGTAAATTCATTCTCTGCCGGAGTATTTGTCCAGTTTCTCCCACATAGAGTGCAGTGTCAGGACATTTCATGCAGAGAATTAGGTAGACAACATTGGATGATCTGCAGGAAAATGATCCCTTTATGTGATGTTCAAATCGGCAGTGTCGTATAACTATACGGTCTGTATTGTAGATGTGGGCACACGTTTTACATCTTTTTTGTAGGCAGAGAGATGTGCCATTTTCTGTCAGTTCATTTAGGGAGCTTCGGACAATTAGTTGCTGGCTAAAGGTTTGGAGGTTGTCTGTATGCCAGGAGGGGAGGTTCAGGAAATACATTTTTCAGTGTTTGGTAGTTGTTTAGCACTGGCTGAAGTTCTTTTATAATTTTTCGAAGTGTTTCAAGATGTGGGTTGTAGGTGACAACAAGGGGGATGCGGTTCTTGTTGTCTTTGTTTTTATATTCCAGAAGGTTGTTTCTGGGTATGGCAGTAGCTCTTCTTATTTGAGTGTCTGTTGTTTTGGGGGTATAACCTTGTCTGATGAAATCTTGTCTGAGCTCCTGCAGTTGTTGATCCCGGTCTGTCGGATGTGAGCAAATACGACTGTACCGTATTGCTTGGCTAAAAATAATGGAGCGCCTTATATGCTTGGGGTGGAAGCTGTCACTTCTTAGGTAGGTCCGTCGGTCTGTTGGTTTGTGAAAAACAGAACTTACAAGTGTGTTGTTTTTCAGTTGAACGGTGGTGTCAAGGAAGCTGACTTCTGTTTTTGACTAATTCAGCTTCAGCTTTATGTTGGGGTGAAAGGAATTATATTCATTATGAAAATGGAGGAGGTCCTTCTCACTGGCAGTCCAGATTATGATGATGTCATCTATGTAACGGAGATACAACATTGGTTTTAAGATGCACATTGACATGAAATCTTCCTCCGATTTTGCCATAAATAGGTTTGCATAGTGAGGTGCAAACCGACAGCCCATTGCAGTTTCCATTTGTTGCAAGTAGGAATCTTGTCAAAAAGAGAATAGATTATGTGTCAGAGTGAATTTTATCATTTCTATTACTGACTTTATAGGTAAATCATGTTGTCTGAGTAACGTTTCACATGCCAATATGCCATCATCGTGGGGGATGTTTGTGTACAGGGCCTCAACATCCATTGTGGCCAGTAAGGTTCCCTCAGGTAAGGGGCCTAAAGCAGACAGTTTAAGAAGTCAGTGGTGTCGGGGATGTTGTTTCTTGTCCTATTGTGTGGATATAAACACAGGGAACTTCAGTTTCTGTATTACACCTTGCCTGAAGAAGGGGCCTGAGTTGCCTCGAAAGCTTGCATATTGTAATCTTTTTAGTTAGCCAATAAAAGGTGTCATTTTGCTTGGCTTTTCTCTACATTCATAATAGCTAACATGGTACAACACCCTAGCATTATTAGCAGACTTTAATTTACTACTCAGATTAATCCTGACTGAGCCAAAAGTGCAGAGTAAACCTTACCTTATAATGCCTGATACATTATTTAATATTTTTAAAATACCTTAAAAAGGTCTAGTATTTAGTTATTTAAAAATAATAGCTGTGCTTATTGTTCAGTTATGTACTATGTTTATTTATAAAACAAGTAAATTTTAAACATCTATAAAATCAGTGCAGAATACACAGACAAATGAAATCTGAACTAAAATAAATGTAAACCATTTGGAATGAGCACACTAGCAATCCAGCTACACTGGTCTTTGTTAGTTCAATAGAATGGATTACTAAACTACTACTATTACTAGTATAATGTCAATTAATTAATTTTCTGTGAAAGCAAAAAAAAACCTACTTGGTAATTAAATCGCAAAAAAAATATCAGTGCAAGAAACATCATTAAAACATAACAACTAAAACCATATGGTAGTAATACCTCAAAATTCTGAGGATTTTCATTGTGGAAAACAGTTATACAGACAACATCTAAACAGCAAGGTAATTTCATATTCCAAAGGAAAACAATCCCCAGAAATATAGATCACATTCTCTTAAATCTTCACCTTGTTTCTTGGTTGCTGGCGCTGCTGTTTGGCTGTGACTTTGTAGAGTCAGTGGAATTAGATTCTGAATAGTTGACGGAGGAAGGAGAGGAAGAGGAGGAGGAGGATGAAGAGGATGAGGAGGAGCTCAGGCCATGATATTTACTGCGAGACTGTTTGTTTTTCCCTGGTGTCACCCCATTACTGCACGTAGGGCTATCAGAACCTGTCAAAAAATTCAACAAATGACTTAATCAATGACACTGAAATCAGAAGAAAATTAATTTTAAAATAAAAACTCAACTAATTTTGGTTTCATTTTATAAATGCTGTATTCATTTTTGTTCATTTTTTTATTTTTTGGAGAGCAATACAGTATATCTATATCATATAACACTGACCCCAATGAATACACACCTTCTACTATATTTTATGGCCTTTATATAATGACCAGAGACAGGCTAAAATGCATGCAAAAAAGTGCAATCAATTCTACTACCAGGTATAGATAAAATCATAAATATGGATCCTTTAACAATAAAACTCAATACAAATCACATCAGACAAAGTACCTGACAATGAGTTCAAGAAAATATTTTGCAGGAATACTGTACCAGCAAATATAAAAGAAAGAGTATAATTAAATGAATGATGTGGCAAATATGCACAGATGATTAAGTACCACAGATAAATAGCATGAACAGCCATCTCAAAGTAGGCTCTTAAAGCATAATACCTGTACTGTGAAGATGGGGGTTAGTGGCTCCATGCCGGGGACTCAGGTTGGGTGATCCAGGATAGCTGTCTTGGGATTTGGGGGAGCGAGAACTATAGCAGCGAACTTCACTGTCTGTACCATTTACCATTTCTACAAACTGCCGACATCTAAGTAAAAGAAAAACCACCCAATCAATGAATTGCATGAAAACAGAGTAGTTTCTATTAAAACAATATCGAAAAAGAAAGTTTAGAAAGTCTCAGTGGGAGATGCCATTAATCACACTCAAAATATTCCTGGGAATATGTTGGTCCATGTGGAAGTCCAAGTACTTTCTTAATCTAAATATTTTCCTGAACAGGAAGCATTAGACCATATGTACAAGTACTTGAGCATTACTTTATTGATTATACAGTATATTCAATTGTAAAATATTATTACTCTAATCCAATTAACATTAAACATTTGTTATTAATTTAAGGTTTTCCAGTTATGTTTCCATAACATTAACTTTAATAACAGTTAAGTAGTCTGCTAAAACCTGGAAAAAGGAGACTTAAGTATCCTACTAAAACATTGGAAAAGGAGAATAAGTTATTATGTATGCGAGCAAAATGAAGGTTAAGAAAATATTACTAACAAAGGTAGAAACAATGATCATTAAATTTACCTAAATTTAAAGAAAACATAAAATAAGCTACAGAACATGAGAAACTTGTGAACTCCAAACAGCAAGTATATAGGGCATTCATGTAGGAACAGGAATATGTTTATACGGAGGTAAATAAGTTTTTACTGTTCTGTATTTGCACATTCTAGTTCTTGTGGTTGTCCTCAGTAGAGAGCACTATATAAGAATAAACTGAAATTAACTGAATTGAAGAGGTTTTGTTGCAGCTTGAGTGACTGATGCTGGGTGGGTCCATTTTCATTTTGTTTTTCAGGATACATAATATGGCCTAAAAATGAAATAGCATTGTAATTAATGAAGTATGTATCCAGTGGAGTATGAGGAATAACAATCTACAGCCATGGCCGAAATTATCGGCACCCCTGGATTTTTCCCAGAAAATGCACCATTTCTCTCAGAAAACTGTTGCAGTTACAAAAGTTTTGGTATACACAGGTTTATTTCCTTCATATGACAAAGGTACAAGTCTCTGAGAAAATGTTTGCAGTTTATTCTGATTGTTTATCTCAGTACAGCAACAACATTGAAAAATACAAACATATTGCTTTTAATTTTTTTCTCATTTTCTGTTACAATAGAGATTGTTTTATATTGACTTAATAACTAACCAGGAGCTGAGGCTCAGAAACAGATTTCGAAGCTAATTATTTTTAAGGATGATTCTTTTAGAACTCCTTGAGAGAGATGCTTACTTTAACATGAACAGTAGATTAGGATTATGTTCTAGAAGTCCTGGATACAACTGCTGCGTTGCTTCAATTGCCTCTCCAACTCTTCCCGCTAATACTAACTTTTGTATTCCTGGAAAAATGAATAGATATAGTTAAAATGTGGGACTAATA
>JANRMT010062806.1:79110589-79143962 GCA_026402145.1 Polypterus bichir lapradei
CCACATAGAATTAAGGCAGTTCTGAAGGCGAAAGGGGGTCAAACACCATATTAGTATGGTGTTCCTAATAATCCTTTAGGTGAGTGTAGGTGGTTCAGATATGGCCAAGTCAATGTCTAGACCTAAAACCCCCATCAAGATTTGAAACAGGCTGTGCATACAAGAGAGTCCTCAAATATCACACAGATGAAAGAATTCTGCATTGATGTCCGAGACTGACTGACAGTTACAGAAAATGTCAATTACGTACTTACTTTTTTCACAGACAGACACAGCATGTCTGTTCATTTTTTAAAAATACTTTGTAAAATAAAATGTTTATATTCCTCCACCCCAAAGTTCATCACCTTTATCTATAGATACTGCTTAAATGAATGTTGATATGTTCACATATGTTAAAAAAGATAAAACATTTCATGGAGTGCACTTTTTCAAAACCATGCAGTACGTATAAAAAACATGCAATTTGTCTTTTAGAGTATAAAAACAGAATACTATTAAATTATCTACACTTTAATGTCACACCAGAAATATTAGAAGATAAATAAAGGAATAATGATGCACATTTTGCTAAGACAGGAAAAAAATGAAAAATATTTTTTCAATAAAACAAAACAGGAATTTAAAGGAAAATAAAATATAGATGGTAAGTGTTCTTCTCACTTTTGCAGTACAGACTGCCACTCCCCAATCCGATCTCCAATAGGAAATCTGTCGATGACTCCCTGAATCTTAGCTCTCCACTCACTCATGTAGTCTTCTATGTCAAAGACAAATGGTTGTTGGCCAAAATTAGCATCTACAATTTCACCTGGTGTCTGGAGTCCAACAGTTGGATACAGATTAGGCTGGAGAAAGTAAAAGTTAAAATGAGTTTCATGTACTTTTTGTTTTAATTACATAGCCTCTAATAATGAGTGTGCTTTGTCTATTATTCTTCTGTCCTAAAAAAACTCACAATTCCAGTATGGCAAAGCATTTTTAAAAACAGAAACTAAAAAAGGAACCTATATATCTCTATCTGAATTTAGTAAGATTTGTTAACATTATGACCACAGTAATATTTTTGTCTAATTATGAAAAATAGATGATTATTTAAGGAATACAGTATTTACATTTTAGAAAGGGACTTTCATTATTAAGTCTGTACATTAAAGTGCATCTAAGAGGCTGCTCATTGTTATCTTCAGTAAAAATAATGAACTGTTCGATTAAAAAAGTAAAAGGAAAAGTAGCTTAAACATGTTAAGTCATATGGAAAGACCTTGAGCAACAAGGTCATCTACAAGAAAATGTAAACTTCTCACCGATAATTTCTATATTTTGACTGGAGAAGAAAGGAAAACCATGCATGTAACTCAATTAAAATTTGACTGGAAAAATAAATATAACACTAGAGCATAGAGGTTAAATAAGACTGGTCCACAAGTTGAACTGTAGAATTACCTTTTCACAGATAAAAATTACATCTGGAGGTAAAGGAACATACAAAATACAGCAATCTACTGAACAGTGACAGAAAGCCTTTAGGTGTGATCGGTCACTCTTCCCCTTTTCTTAACAAGTAAATGAACACATGGGTAGGAATCATCAAAAGTAAACTACAGAGAGGAATGTTTATTTCCATAGTGATGGTACTTTTTAGCGAGAGTTGAATTTACTCAAGAATTTGTTAAATGTCTCCCTTAAAGGTTAAGGTAAACGCCAATAAAGACAAAACAATTGCACGATGAACCATATATATCCTGACCTCAATAAAATCATCCATGCTGACAATAACTCTGTCTACATGGCACAAGTCATGCTTTTCCCAACATTCCTTCAAAACAACACTATAAACGTCAAGCCTTTCAGCTCATTAGCTTAAGGGAGGCCCCCCAGACAATGTTTTTACTACCACCATTTAAAGTTATGTAGGCAATGCTACACCTGTTCTGGTTGCCCAACACTCTTTTAAAGCAATTTACATACTGAATGCATTTCCTTTACTTTGTCAGTTAACTGTACCAAAGAAACACGTTATAATGCACTTTGGCCAGTTAGGTCACTCAAAACAAATAATTAAATATGTTATCAAAAATAGGCAAAAAAAAATACAAGCTGAAATAAAATTACCGTAGATCCCAGAATATAAACCGAGAATTTTGTCCTAGATTTTTGGCTTGGAGTTTGGGGGTCGGTTTATACAACGAGCATCGTTTCAGGTTCAAGATTTCCAGTGCAATGCCGGTTTTGCCGATCAGTACGGAAGTAAATAATGATGAAACCACAGAGCCATCTTTCAGATGAAGAAGTAACTTTGCATGCCGGTACTTTAAATTAAATAAAGAATTTATTCAAAAAAGTGTTGTTGATTTTATTAATAAAATTTATAATAAATTATCGGGAAGTCTAAAATAAAAATTTTTCTTTTGATTTACGACCAACATTTTGCGTTACGACCCAAATGCGGTCACGTGTATCCGCTTGCGCAATTGTAAACAAACAACCGAAAGCGTTAGTAGCGTCAGTTGGAGCCCAGATACATGTGTTTGTGGATGTAATTTCGGTCATTGCAGTGATTTACCTATATATATAATTCACTAAGACCATGCAAGCAAGACACATAATTGCCAAGGAAAGAAAAGAAGGTAAAGAAAGCGATCACAATCGAAACGAAGATGGAAATTGTGTGGAAATATGAGAGTGCTGTTCGCATGACCGATATCGCTAATATGTACAGCATATCAAAATCCACCATCTCGACAATTTTACAAAGAAAAGATTTGCATTCTCCTCCTCCTCCCTTCCTGCAGCCCAAAGATGTCAAATTAAATGGTGAGTACAGTATGAAATTGTTGTTTCTAGAATAGAATAGAATGCCTTTTATTGTCACTATACACATCTACAATGAGATTAAAAGCAGCTCCTTCAATGCAGAAAAAAAGTTCTGTATAGGGCTTGTATGGTTGTTTTTTTTAGCCTTAGCATAACGCCAGATCTGTGGCCCCGCTTCTGCTTTCTTTCCCTCCTCCGTCTGCGTCGTCTCCTAGACCCGACAACAATCCACGGAGAGCCTGCTGGTCTCGCTATGTTGTCTGGGATGTTGTGCGTGTGATGAAAAACACTCAAAACAGATGTCTGGCTCTGGACACCGATGTCTATAAGGTTCTGACGGGTGTAGCGGATGTTTGCCGAACCGATCGTGCACAAACAAGGAAAAAAAAAAAAAAGTACAAAAACAACAAAAAAGTGCACTGAAAAGGAGAGCCCTGACCCGCTGTGCGCCGCCATGCTCCTAGCTTAATCTAGCCTACTTCTGGTAGGCTAGGCACTTTTTATAACTTTTTGGTTAGTACATTAGAAAAATTATTGGTGTTTTGGTAAATTATGCACATTATACAACACTTTTTTATTATGAAAAGGTTAAGTGTTGCAGTGGGAGGTTCGGAACGAATTATGGGTTGGCCTTCGTGAACGAATTAAGTTCTTACATCAAGGGTCCACTGTATTGCGTATTTAAGTTAGTCAAATTTATAACGAGTCTCCGGAAATCCACCCGCCGATGTACCGTATTTGTGTATATAGTTTCAACACAAAGGCTTCATTTTACCAAACTTCTCCGCAATCACTTCCTGGTTTCCATCAAAAATGCCGGCAGCTTCAAATTCTCGCCGATAAACATGATAAATATACCTGAAGAGAAACTTTTAAGGAAATTTAGAAAATTTTGCTTGGAGAAGGGGGTCGGCTTAAATACCGGTCATCGGCAAATACATGTAATTTAGTAGGTAGAGAAGGGGGTCAGCTAATATACCGAGTCGGCCTGTATTCTGGGATCTACGGTACAAGTGAAAAAAGTAATTCACATGGTGCTATTACAGCAAAAAATGTTAATTTGATCATTTAGATGAAATCAAAAAAAGCATAAAACTTATAGGCAATACTTACAGGAAGGTCTGTAAATGCTATGCCTACAAAAAAGTAGTAAAATAAAAGCATATTAAAAGTTAATAATGGAATAAATATGGTAACACTATAATTAAAAATTAATTATGGCAACCCTAATGGTATATAATCCTGTTTGGCTGTTTTTTAATATAAACATAACAGAAGAATGAACATTAATAGACCAAAAGGAAGGACTTTAATAATAACTTTATAAACAGTATCAATGTCATTTAATAGAATAAAATATCAAATTCTGTAATTTTTTCTTTATCTAGAAGTGACCATAATTCAAGCTTCCAAAAAAAAAATTAAACTAGTACGAAAACATTTCAGGGAGATAATTACCTAGATTATTAAACTAAATCATAAACCAATTTCTCACATATTTGAAAAATTACAATATGGGACAACAGCTCAAAATAAGAGCACAACCAAAGTTATGAGAGACAATTTAGACAAAATCTATTGTATATGTGTCTAAGTAAGCAGCATAGTAGTGCTTATAAAATAATGAATATAGACTAAGTTAGAAAATGTACATATCTGAAAATAAAAAAGTCCTTCCAAAGAACACTTACACTAATTCAGTATAGTGTATACTTCAGAATGAAAACACCATATTTCTGAATGTTGTCTTCGCAAAATTGCTTAGACCCTGCACATTTTCTTTGAACAGCATTGTTTTCTCATTGTCTAACCAGTATTTACAACTATAATTGCTTTAACATACCACTTATTAAACCTTTAACTTTGGATTGGGTAATAAGTTAATATATTGTTTTTTTTCACTTATTGCACTATAAATAATGAAAAGTATATTCTATTATACAGTACTAAACAACTCCGCTTAAAATAAGGCTTCTCATGTGATTGTGACAATATTTTCCATGGTTTAATATCTATAATGCAAAAGCTTATGAATTAACCAAAAGCTTAGAAGTTTAAAACACAGAAAATGTGACTGTGCCTTGTCTTATGTAACACTTTCAGATAATAAACTGAACTCAGACTTAAGAGATTATCTGAGTGTATAAGTTTAAAAAACAAGTTTAAAAAATAATATTGGTGTCACTCAATTCTTCAGAATAATGTTGTTTACAATGAATTTCACAAAAACACTCGCCACCATTTTAAGCATAATAATTATGACAAAATAATAAACTACTAACAGTTATGGGGCCTTTAAAACTTGACTCAATTTTGTCTTAAAAAAATAAGAACAGGAAAATTTTGGCTGAATAAATGGCTTTTTCTTGTTATAACCCTCTGGCCCAAGCTAAACTGTAACCTGAGATACTCACCGAGGCTATGTCCATTCTTTGTGTAGAAGCATGTGTTGTTAATGAGGTTAACACAGCAGCCAATGACGTCACCTGTAGTAAATGTAGGCCCATAGGGCTGGCCAGTGCCCGAGGAGCAGAACGAGTGTCCATCATCACCATGGTAACCATAAGAATGCTTATCCCAACCTGCAGAAAAGACACATATTATATAGAACAGCTTCAGACAAATACGAATAAGAACAGCAATGTCTGTTCAAATAACCCATACTTTAAAAGAAGCAGTACAATATAAATGATTTACTAACTGATTCAATTAACTCCTAGTAACAGTATAACCACCCCGGTATAATTTATTCCTTTCTGGTTTATCTGGGTTGTATTTGAAAATAAAATACTGATATAATTCTATGGAACCCACACATTTATTCCTAGGAAGGCTTACAATTGTATAGAAATATCCTGTACTTTTAAAGAAGGAAAATACTGTAACACCTGTCTAGAAACTACAGTTACAGTATATGAAAAACTTTGCGAACCCCCCTCAGCCTGCATAATAATTTACTCTACTTTCAACAAAAAATATAACAGTGGTATATCTTTCAGTTCCTAGGAACATCTGAGTACTGGGGTGTTTTCCGAACAAAGATTTTTAGTGAAGCAGTATTTAGTTGTATGAAATTAAGTCAAATGTGAAAAACTGGCTGTGCAAAAATTTGTGTCCCCTTGTAATTTTGCTGATATAAATGCAGGTCACTGCTTAATACTGATTCTTGTAACACCAAATTGATTGGATTAGCTCATTAAGTCTTCAACTTCATAGACAAGTGTGTGCAATCATGAGAAAGGGTATTTAAGGTGGTCAATTACAAGTTATGCTTCCCTTTGACTCTCCTCTGAAGCGTGACAGCATGGGATCCCCAATGCAACTCTCAAAAGATCTGAAAACAAAGCGTGTTCAGTACCTTGGTTTAGAGGAAGGCTACAAAAAGCTCTCTCAGAGGTTTAAACTGTCAGTTTCAACTGTAAGGAATGTAATCAGGAAATGGAAGGCCACATGCACAGTTACTGTTAAACCCAGGTCTGGCCGGCCAAGAAAAATATAGGAGCAGTATATGCGCAGGATTGTGAGAATGGTTACAGACAACCCACAGATCACCTCCAAAGACCTGCAAGAACATCTTGCTGCAGATGGTATATCTGTACATCGTTCTACAATTCTGTACAATTTGCACAAAGAACATCTGTATGGCAGGGTGATGAGAAAGAAGCCCTTTCTGCACTCATGCCACAAACAGAGTCGATTGCTGTATGCAAATGCTCATTTAGACAAGCCAGATTCATTTTGGAACAAAGTGCTTTGGACTGACGGACAAAAATTGAGTTATTTGGTCATAACAAAAAGCGCTTTGCATGGCGGAAGAAGAACACTGCATTCCAAGAAAAACACCTGCTACCTACTGTCAAATTTGGTGGAGGTTCCATCATGCTGTCAGACTGTGTGGCTAGTTCAGGGACTGGGGCCCTTGTTAAAGTCGAGGGTCGGATGAATTCAACCCAATATCAACAAATTCTTCAGGATAATGTTCAAGCATCAGTCACAAAGTTGACGTTACGCAGGAGTTGGATATTCCAACAAGACAATGACCCAAAACACAGTTTGAAATCTACAAAGGCATTAATGCAGAGGGAGAAGTACAATGTTCTGGAATGGCTGTTACAGTCCCCTGACTTGAATATCATCGAAAATCTATGGGATGATTTGAAGCAGGCTTTCCATGCTCAGCAGCCATCAAATTTAACTGAACTGGAGAGATTTTGTATGGAAGAATGGTCAAAAATACCTCCATCCAGAATCCAGGCACTCATCAAAGGCTATAGGAGGCGTCTAGAGGCTGTTATATTTGCAAAAGGAGGCTCAACTAAGTATTGATGTAATATCTTTGTTGGAGTGCCCAAATTTATGCACACGTCTAATTTTGTTATGATATATATTGCATATTTTCTGTTAATCCAATAAACTGAATGTCACTGCTGAAATACTACTGATTCCATAAGGCATGTCATATATTGAAAGGAACTTGCTACTTTGAAAGCTCAGCCAATGATAAACAAAAATCCAAAGAATTAACAGGGGTTCCCAAACTTTTTCATATGACTGTATTTCTCCTCCAGATATGCAAACTTGACCTTTCACTTTTCTCTTTTTTATCCTGGACTACCAGGCTACTTAGATATGCTTGCTCCTTGGTAAAGAGCATGAGGCCTGCAGGCCAAACTGGTAAAATCTATGAGGTAACAAAAAAAAAAAAAAAAAATCCAGTGGATAAGAATAGATCATCTTCTTTGTTCATAAGAAATGTAATGATCTACTTAATGAAGCAGATGTTCATAAATAACAGGAATAGTTGTATCAAAGATTTAAATATTTGAAATACTAAAAAGTATACTTTAATTCAAATTCTACTAGGAGGCTTTGCCACCTGCTCGCTTCACTCGCCCACTCCCTCCCCTGGGGTGTGCTACACACCAGCCACTTCGCGTCTCTGCCACTCGTGTTGTGAAGGGGGCTGAACGCATGCTAAGGAGATGTGGTCAGACCAGCTGCTGGCTTGCTGCTGCCGAGCTGCGTGTTGATCATTTAAAAGCCTGTACAGCAGCTGTCCTTTTGTCTCAATGCCTTGTCTCGCGGGACGTTAAAGTGTCTCCAAGAAAATCACATATTACTACTTTCAAGATTTTTTTTATAACAGAGAAATATTCTTGATTGTAATAGAAATTTGTCATTTTCACCCTGTGATAAAGGTCTGTAGGGGGCTAGATCCCTAGTAAAGAACACAAATAATATCAAATTCTTAATCACTGACCTTGAAAAACAGTCTAAAACAATACCCCACATGCTTATGTTTGAAATTTGTCATTTTTAACCTTGTGGGAGTGTCTCTTAGAGGGATAACAAAAATAAAATATAAAAAATGTATGATCAATAACCTTGAAATACCATAAAACGACATGCTTATATTACTGATCACCATTTTGGAGTAAATGACTCCCTGCATCTCATTAGTGGGTGAACCCCAGGGGCTGATTGATATTACATGCAGAACTTCAAATCCTTCTGATCATTTTTGCAGAAGACACCAACTGGTTTACTCTTTATCATAAGGTTTAATCTCCTGAATAAATTATGGTCCAAACTGGCCTTAAATAGGTCTAGAGAGTAAGAAATTGGGGAAAATCTCAAAAAGTTTGGTGCTTTGCATAACTAGACATCAAGATGTGTTTAATGTTATATCAAATGTAGGGGTTTTCTCGTACTGGTGAGTCAGGAAGTGGTGGATAAAAAAAAACTGAAGCGACTTCAAACTGTTCATAAGCAAATTTTATGAACACAAAAGATAAATAAATGTGTATTACAAAAACTACAAATGCATAACTATTAAAAAATTACTAAAGTCATACAATATCATTGTAGCACCAGTAAAAACATTATTCTCAAAGCATACTATCACAAAGCTCTTTATAAATCGCTTGATGATTAGTTCACACAACACCTTAAACAGAGCACATTTTTACAAAAAGTGTCACAAAAATATGAGTTTGTTATTTAGTCACAGGAAATAGCCAATTAGCCAGTGAGTTTCCCAGATGCCACAAAATTAGTAGTAATTTTCTTTTCCTTGTTTAATTTTTTTTAATTACATAAGTAAAGAAAATTAAAGTTTGCTTATTTGATATAACATATTTATTTATATAGTATAAATATGATAGTACAAACTGGATTCCAAAAAAGTTGGGACACTAAACAAATTGTGAATAAAAACTGAATGCAATGATGTGGAGATGGCAAATGTCAATATTTTATTTGTAATAGAACGTAGATGACAGATCAAACGTTTAATCCGAGTAAATGTATCATTTTAAAGGAAAAATATGTTGATTCAAAATTTCACGGTGTCAACAAATCCCAAAAAAGTTGGGACAAGTAGCAATAAGAGGCTGGAAAAAGTAAATTTGAGCATAACGAAGAGCTGGAAGACCAATAAACACTAATTAGGTCAATTGGCAACATGATTGGGTATAAAAAGAGCTTCTCAGAGTGGCAGTGTCTCTCAGAAGCCAAGATGGGTAGAGGATCACCAATTCCCACAATGATGCGCAGAAAGATAGTGGAGCAATATCAGAAAGGTGTTACCCAGCGAAAAATTGCAAAGACTTTGCATCTATCATCATCAACTGTGCATAACATCATCCGAAGATTCAGAGAATCTGGAACAATCTCTGTGCGTAAGGGTCAAGGCCGTAAAACCATACTGGATGCCCGTGATCTCCGGGGCCTTAAACGACACTGCACCACAAACAGGAATGCTACTGTAAAGGAAATCACAGAATGGGCTCAGGAATACTTCCAGAAACCATTGTCAGTGAACACAATCCACCGTGCCATCCGCCGTTGCCAGCTGAAACTCTACAGTGCAAAGAAGAAGCCATTTCTAAGCAAGATCCACAAGCTCAGGCGTTGTCACTGGGCCAGGGATCATTTAAAATGGAGTGTGGCAAAATGGAAGACTGTTCTGTGGTCAGACGAGTCACGATATGAAGTTCTTTTTAGAAATCTGGGACGCCATGTCATCCGGACCAAAGAGGACAAGGACAACCCAAGTTGTTATCAACGCTCAGTTCAGAAGCCTGCATCTCTGATGGTATGGGGTTGCATGAGTGCGTGTGGCATGGGCAGCTTGCATGTCTGGAAAGGCACCATCAATGCAGAAAAATATATTCAGGTTCTAGAACAACATATGCTCCCGTCCAGACGTCATCTCTTTCAGGGAAGACCCTGCATTTTTGAACAAGATAATGCCAGACCACATTCTGCATCAATCACAACATCATGGCTGCGTAAGAGAAGGAACCGGGTACTGAAATGGCCAGTCTGCAGTCCAGATCTTTCACCTATAGAGAACATTTGGCACATCATAAAGAGGAAGGTGCGACAAAGAAGGCCCAAGACGATTGAACAGTTAGAGGCCTGTATTAGACAAGAATGGGAGAGCATTCCTATTTCTAAACTTGAGAAACTGGTCTCCTCGGTCCCCAGACATCTGTTGAGTGTTGTAAGAAGAAGGGGAGATGCCACACAGTGGTGAAAATGGCCTTGTCCCAACTTTTTTGGGATTTGTTGATGAAATTCTGAATCAACATATTTTTCCCTTAAAATGATACATTTTCTCAGTTTAAACTTTTGTTCCGTGATTTATGTTCTATTCTGAATAAAATATTAAAAGTTGGCACCTCCACATCATTGCATTCAGTTTTTATTCACGATTTGTATAGTGTCCCAACTTTTTTGGAATCCGGTTTGTAAAACACTCATCAAGAGAAGACTGGCCTCAACAAAATACAATAAAAGGCACATTTGCTGGTTTAATAACGTATATACTCACAAATAAGTCAGGTCTCGAAACCCGAAAAATTGATCATAAAATCAGACCCCGATTTATACGCCCGATCAAAAATGTGACACTTCATTTTTTAACATCTTCTTGCCTCCTTCAATCTCGCTTCAGTTTCTCAGACGTATCGAATTTTGTTGCAGCAGCACAGTTACTAATTTCTTTTGCTACTTCAACGATATTTAATTTGAAACCAGCTTCATATTTTCTCCTGATCGAACGCTCCATCGTAGATAAGGGATACTCTTACGATAAAGGTGTATGAGGGTGTGAGATACAAAAAACACAAAACAATGTAAATGTCGCTTCGGAATAGTCCGGGTATTACCACGTGGTCACGTAGACACAATACATAGAAAAAAAAAAAGGCAGTGTATTCCGTGGTTACTCTCTCAGGTGGCCGTTAGCTTATCATAATCTCTTAGACCAATAACATGAGTTTTCCGCATTTGACTTATACGACCGACATTATAAAATACCAGAAATTATACAGTAAAATCAAGTCCCGACTAATCTGTGAGTATATACGGTAATTCAAATGAGGTAATGTAAATGTGGACATTTTCATGAGTTTACTCTCTAATGTGAGCTACTATTCCTGAGTTGCTAGCTGCAGTAACTTTTTTCAGCCCTTTACTGATCCAGTGAGACTGGTGAAGTTCACTCATTCTATCAGTGGTTTTGAAAAATAAAAACTCTTGTACTCGACTGTTTTTATTTGTCTTAGCTGGAACATTGCCCTCATTATCTAATCCTTCCAAGATGATGGGCCAGGAAGTTCATGTGTGTTCATTTTGATTGGTCCTAACCTTCTGTTACAATAATTAATTTCCTTTTAAGTATTTGGAGGTTTCTGGTTACAATCTGAATAAAAATCCATTCATTTCCATAACCTTCTACCTGAAAAAAGAAAACATTGGTAACAAACAGATGTAATTGCATAGACACAGCAAATATACAGTATATAATTTGGTAATTTATTAGTTATAAATTCAATTCACAATTTATGTAATAAAAATTTTGTTGATATATGTAAACCTCAATAAGCATAATAATTATTTAAAAAATGTTGACAGAATTCATTAAATACCAACTAACCAAAAACAGTATGACTGAGCGTGCCCTATAATGAACTGGCACCCCCTCCAAATTTTTACAATTTTCTTCTGCCCCTAACCCTTATGAATGTGAAAAAATGACTATGATTCAGATGTACCATAGTACTTAAAGAAAGTCACACATACTGTATCTGCATGACCCAGTTTGGTTCTGAAAAGCAGAGTTAAACTGTAGAATGCAGAATTGCCAGAAGCAAATATTTCAAATAATTTTTAGCATAAAATAAACAAACACTCTGCAGGGAATGGCTCATATTCCAAAGCGTACAGCATTTTTACATTTAAATTATATTTGACTTCAGTTAACAAAGTTGTTATTGGTTGACTGAAATTCTTAAATACTTGTTTAAGGAATGTAACTAGTATTTTAGACTAGAAGCTTACCCGTTTAGCAACTGTATTTTTCCATGGCCATGATTTTCATCCTGTCCTGCATAATGGCCAAGAGGTTAGGTAGCTTTTTTTTCTGGAACCAGAGTTTAATACGTACTAACCTGTATCAAATGATGGGAGTCTTAGAGCAGACTTTTTAAATATATTTTCTCTATATAAAACTAAGCTTGCTTTGATTCATGCTTTTGAATTACAACATTAGAATCTAGATGAGAATGGATCATTTGGCCCAACAAAGCTTGACAGTCCTATTCACTTTCTTCGAAAATAATACCAAGTCTTGTTTAGTAAGTCCCTAAATTCCTACTGTCTATCACAAAACATGGTAACTTATTCCCCATGTGTCTAATTAATTACATATGCCTTGTAATGAAGTTTGAATGATCCACCTGCAAAACAAGCAGATATAAATGCTTATTTAATTGACATTATCCAGAATGCCGCACAAATTAAAAGCTTATATTAGTATTCATTGTTCCATATTTCCACAACTGGAGCACTGGAATATTTGAAGACTTACACAGAGATACAGTAAGTTAATGCTAGGAAATGAAACCAGCAATAATCATGTCTATTTATTTAACCACACTGCTTACCTAATGGGCAAATGCCCAAATAAGTTATTAATTACAATGTTTTTTAGGACTAATATGCTTACAAACAATCGTCAAAAAGCTGCCATCGACTGTCAGGCAGTATGCCAAGTGGCTTCATTTGCGGAATTCTTTTTTTAAGGCTGATCCTGTTTTTTCGAAATTACACACCTATGTTGTAATTGCATGAGCAGATGGGACACAATTATGACATCCTAATCGGTAATGACACCGAAATTCCCTTTGCGCAGCAGTCACACTATCACCAATTTTATAAAAGGCTTTTACAGTGAACGATTGTTGCACACCACTCCACTGCTCCATTATAACTAATGACAAGGGGTTCTAAACGGGGTTGCAATTGTCCGAACAACTACCGACACCCCAGGATTGCCAACACCTAGTTCGAAAATTTCCAGTTTCCTTGCGGCATCCTGTATATCCATTAAAATTAATAATTTGTAAACACTTAACTAGTGATATGTCACAATTTATTTCTAAGGTGGCATTCATAAGCTGTTGAAAAGAAGGAAAATAATATTAATGACTGCCAAAGAATATTCCTTTAATTTGTCACACAATCTGTTCAGCACTGAACAGGAAACATTTTTTTTTCTCCTTCCTATATTTATTTTCAAATAGTTGGAATGTCAGCTAAAATTTACCACAGTTTAATATGTGATCACAAAGCTTCCCAACTAGAATTCAGCTTTCAACTAGAATTATAGTTAACTAATTAAAATCTTTACACAAAAATTTAATCTGGCACTGATGTAAAAATGGCCTATATGTTATACTTCATGGTGTATCGTAATTAACAGAGTGTAATTATTCCTTCTCTTCTTTACAAAGAAGCAGTTTTGTAAATCTTTTCAAAAATGGCTTACAAGAAAACTAAGTATTACATATTAAATGGGAGGATTACCGTTAATATGATAATGGGATGCTAAAAAAAAGTTCACAAGCATCTGTTTTTGCTCGTGTAGAAAACCTCCCTTATAAAATCTCCTCTTTTCTCCCTATACACTGATATGAGTGCAGACTGGGTACCATCATCTCAGAAATCTACACCTGTTATAATGACAGCAATGTGCCAGCCAAGAACAACAAATGAACACCATCAAAGGTAAAAAGTTGTCATTTTCAAAATGCTGATAGAATGAGTGCATTTCACAGGTCAGAGTGGGTCAGTCAGAAGCCTAATGAAATTACAGTAGCATGGGCACATTGAAGCTGCTAGCCAAAAAAAGATCTACAAGTGAAGGAGTGCCAATCACAAACGTAAAGAAGCTGCTGCAGCAAAAGGATGACTAACCCCTTGCTGAAGTCTGCTTTGTCAACTAATAACTCAAGAATTTTGCATTTCATTGATGTATCTGTTTTCTGCACACCAATCCTGATATATATTTGACTTTGTAGTTTAAAGTATGATATACAGGCTTTGTTATTTAGATGACATGGCCAATGGCATCAGATTTCAAACTACAGTGGACCCTTGACTTACAAACACAATTGGTTCACGAGGGTTGGTTGTAACTCAAGACTATTTTTCCCATAAGAAATAATGTAAATACCCATAATGCGTTCCGAACCTCCCACAGCAACACTTACTTAAACTTTTCATAATAAAAAAGGGTTTTATAATGTGCATGATTTACCAAAAACACCAATAATTTTTCTAATGTACTAATCAAACAGTTATAAAAAGTGCCTAGACTACCAGAAACAACAATTTCATACTGCACCCACCATTTAAGTTGACATCTTTGGCTTGCAGGAACGGAGGAGGAGGAGAATGAAATGGAAGGTGGTTATTGTTTGGAAGGTGGTTATTGTTTGGAAGGAGAGTCCCCTTCCATAAGAACATCAGTACTCTGGCTCCCTGGTGTCCTTTCTCTCCTTGGGAGAGAGGCTGTAGCCCACTAGGACCTGCTTCTGGCTGACTAGGTCTCAACCTTTTCGGAAATAAAAACTGGTCTAAGGTTGTCTGTTTCTGTCTTTTCTTCAACACAGTTCTGTAGTATGACATGACATTGTCATTAAGCAAGTTAATGCAACGATTAGCTTTTTCTCTGTCTGGGTGGGTCTTCTCTACAAATGTTTGTAGCTCTGTCCATTTTTTCAGGATGTCCTTTATTTCAGAAGAGGACATTTGCTGCACTGATTGTTGATCCTCCCCCTCCTCTTCAGAAATCTCCTCAGCTGCCATTCTCTGTTGCTCAGCCAGAAGTTGCTTAAGTTCCTCTGTAGACAATTCCTCTGAGTGTTCCTCCACCAGTTCCTCAACATCACCGCTGTCAACCTGCAAGCCTATGGACTCAGCTATAGTGACAATGTCATCAACCACAGGGTCAGTTGCAGGCTCAGGCTCCTCTATAAAGCCTTCAAAGTCTCTCTCCTCTATAATTTTAGGCCATACTTTCTTCCAGGCAGATCTTAGTGTTCTTAGAGAGACATTGGCCAAGGATTTCTCTATTAACCCCACACAGGAAAGGATAATATTTCTTCCAGAACTCTGTAAGAGTCAAATCTGTATCTGAGACCATCTGGAAGCACTTCTGGAACAGTTCCTTGGTGTATAGCTTCTTAAAGTTAGCTATAACCTGCTGGTCCATAGGCTGCAATAGAGGAGTTGTATTAGGTGGGAGGAAATCTACTGTAAGCCATGGGAATTCTTCAGCCAAATCATCTTCCAAGTCTCTTGGGTGAGCAGGAGCATTGTCCATGATTAGGAGAGCCATGAGTGGTAAGCCTTTGTCCTCTAGATATTTCTTAACAGTAGGACGGAAAATCTCCCTGATCCACTCAAGAAAAAGCACTCTTGTTACCCAGGCTTTTGCATTAGATCTCCACATGACCCCTAGCCTATTCTTCATGACTGTATGCTTTCTGAAGACTCTAGGGGTCTCAGAGTGTTAAACCAAGAGAGGCTTTATCTTTAGGTCACCACTCGCATTGGCACATAACAATAAGGTTAGCCTATCCTTCATAGGCTTGTGGCCAGGCATTTTCTGCTCTTCCTGGGTAATGTATGTTCTCCTGGGCATTTTCTTCCAGAAAAGCCCAGTTTCATCACAGTTAAAAACTTGATGAGAGCAAAAGCCATTTCTCTTTGTTATCATTTCAAAGTGGCGTATGTAATTTTCGGCAGCCCTTTTATCAGCACTGGCTGCTTCACCATGCCTAACTACACTATGAATCCCAGTTCTCACTTTAAAATTGTGAAACCACCCCTTACTGGCACGAAATGTTTCACCACTATCACTTGTTGATGGCTTATCCTTTAACAGATCTGCATTTATAGCCCTAGCTTTTTCACAAATGATTGACTCAGATAGGCTATCGCCTGCCATCTGTCTTTCGTTTATCCACACTAATAATAGCTTTTCTACCTCGTCTAATACTGTTGATCGTGACCTACTAATTTGAGTAACACCTTTAGCAACACTAGCTTCCTTATACAAATCTTTTCGTTGTAAAATTGTGGAGATGGTGGATTTTGACATACTGTAGATGCTAGCGAGATCAGTCACACGAACGCCACTCTCATATTTACGCACAATTTCCTTCTTTGTTTCGATCGAGATCGCTTTCTTTACCTTCGTTGTCTTCTCTTCCTTACTTAGCTTCTTTGGGGCCATTTTGATAGTAATTATCCAAATAAATGATATAAATCACTGCACTGAGAAAAAATACGTCTACAAATACACGTATTTCGACTCCGATTGCCGCTTACAAACGCTCTCGGCTGTTTGTTTACAATCGCGCGAGCGGATACACGTGACCGCATCCGGGTCGTAACGCAAGTTGTTGGTCGTAAATCAAAACAAAAATTTTGGTCGTAACTCAATTTGTTCGCATGTCAGGCCGGTCGTATGTCAAGGGTCTACTGTAGTTTGTCCGAAGTGAAGCATACATTAAATACACACAATCAAAGGGCTGACTCCATGAAATTACTTCAGTCACTGTAATCCTACACCTTTAAACAAAGCAGGAAGACAGGATTTGCAAATATAGGTGTTAAAAAAGATATTTGCAAAGAGAACTAGCAGAAACATCCAGGAAAGAAGCACAAAGCAAATAAACACATTTGTTAAAGAAAGAGTTTTGCATTTTCTTGTTGAAATTATTTCCTCAAAATCACATGGTGTTTTAAAAAAATAGGGATTTTTAGAGAGCGGAGGTATGTGCTTTGCTTGACTTGGGAATCAAGTGGCTCATGCGCATGCACAAAGACGTGACAGGTGTCAGTGTACATTGCCCAGAATTACTAAACAAAGTGCTTACTTTAATTCAAAAACTCATTATTAGGGGCCTGTATCTGAAGTGTCTGCTATAAATGTGGCACTTATCAGTGTAAAGTCTATGTTCACTTTACAAACAATTTGCCAATTAAAAAAAAGAACTTGCTAAGGCCCACATTCTTAACTTTCATGGGTGAAAATGATGGTTTTCATTTCAAGACTTATTCACTGAGATGCATAAATACTTAAATAAATAAATATGTTAAGAAATAAGCAACAAAATCATTTTATGACACATTTAACTATTTACCTTTAAATAACGTTTTTATTTATTGTCACATTTCACATTATTCATTTATTTAATTTTGTACAAAATTTTCCTCTATAGAGGAGCTTCAATAGATTGAACATGAGAGGCAAAAAACAGTATTAGAAAGAAAAAAAGGAAAATATGCAGCCTGAAGCTACCGAAAGGCTTCAAACAACTGGTGAGGTGATCTCAAACTAACGTGATTATCTTAAGGTGGTTGAGGAAAACTGTAAAAAGAATGTTTCTTTTTTCACATCCCATATACAAATATTTTCAGAGTCCCTTTGGTAGATAGTCTGTAATCATTTATACCTGCCTCAGAAAAAACTGGTGCCAAGAATCGGCTACAAAATACATCATTTCCCACTTCATTGTCATAAACATAGCTTAGAAAAGCAGAAGGAATGTTTACTGCAATCAAAACTTTTGCTGCCTCAAAGTACACATATCCAGCGATTTTTGGGACTTTTGTTTTACATTTATATCCCTCTGGACCCCTTTTTAAATTGCAAACATAGGCACTGTACTTTTGAAAATGTATTTTAAAAATGTTTCATCTTAAAACATAATTGACCTTGGCAAATTAAAGTACACCAAGTAGTGACAAAATAAGTTTGACATGAAAACACCAAACTTTTCCAATAGCTGAAAATATTTGGGTCACTTTTTTTTAGGCAAAATGCTTTTCAGAAATCAAAAAAACAGACCTGGTGATTCAAGCTGTATATCAGCAGAACCAAGACCTAAGCATACTGTGAAAACCATATATATATATATATATATATATATATATATATATATATATACACACACACATATACACACAGATATTAGGAGAAAGTAAAATAAAATTGCTCATTAACATATATTATATATACCTAAAGTGTATAAATGTTCATAGATCAATAACACATCAGGAAAAGCATTTTTATACCTTACATTACCAATACAATAGGTTGATAAAATCACTGAGATTAACATTAATAATGGATGGAACTGCAGCCAAAAACAAATAGCAACCTCTACTGCAGGTCTTGTGATATACTTTATCTTATAGGCCACACCCACGTAAAATTCAAGAAAATACATTTTTGGGAACAGCTTGCATTTAAATACAATCATTATTTATTATTAAAACTAACTGCGTTACTTGGCTTAGCTCAGGAAACTTCATAAGACAATGGACATACATTATTGTGCCATTTGTTAATCAAGTGTATCAGAAGCAGAGCTGCCAGATTTGACAGGAACTTTACAGCTCAATCACAGTCAAAATCCTGAATTGACTAGCTCATTTCAAGCAAGCAAACTCACACCTAGTTTCACTTTCCTACCACCAAACTGCAAATATCCATGAACGTTACTCCTCTGATTGATGTTTCATAATTTGTATGAGTGGACTGGTCCAGAGTGTTAATTTTTTAGGTTATTTTTCCTCAAATGGCCAATGTCTGAGGGTACAATTTATACAGCAAGGCTTTAAATGGATATGTTTAAATAAATAAGATGAATGGAAGAGAAAAAAATTTCACAACAGCCCATTTATAAGTGAAACAACATAAAGGATTTGAAAGGGATTGAGTCTGTGCTTTTGCAAAGAAAAAAAAAGGTTATATCCATGGTGAAGAAGAAAAAATGTAAGAGAGACAATGTATCAGCTGTATAAGCTTCAGAAGATGTGGACATAACATTTTAAACTTTTTTTTCTGCTTATCAGAAAGCTATGACACCACTACACCCAAGCATACAATTTCAAATATAAAATGTGTAAAAATTTTGTTATTTGAGAAGTAGCTAAATTAACATGAGTTGCCTATAGATCTACACATTCTATCACATTATTCACTGTGCTCTCACCTTTAAATAAGTTGAGGTTTAAGGAATTTACAAACAAAAAATGTATATTATTTATGTACTGTTTCACATACTAAAATATAAAACACTGTGTCAAAAAACTGTTTTATTTTGCACTTTAAGAAAATTAGATTTTTAAAAGAAATAACATTTTCCTAGACATTAGCTGTAAAAAAAAAAAATATATATCAAACAACTAATCCTTCTTGTGTCTGCTATCTTGACACAAAAATAGGAAGTGGAAATTAAAACTCGTCTGCACTGATTTAGAAAATATGAAATAAAAATGTGCTAAATGTTTGAAGAACTGCAGACGGATTTTAAACTTTTTAATCAAAGTTAATGTAGGTGTTGACTTCACAAAATTTTATGAAATGACTAATCTGTCATGATATGAAGGGGTAATCATTGAACTAGCAGTAGAAAAATAACTACAAGGAACCCAGGATCTGAAAGCACTGTTTCTGTTGTGATGGATGGCTGGCCGTTTATCCCGGCCAATACCCCCAAGCCGCCAGGTGGAGCCCTCCTTGCAGTATGGACGTCCCCAGAAGACCAGCAGGGCATCATGGACAATGTAGTTTTTATGCGCAGCCCTGCTGGATGCCATGGGGGCCACTAGGGGACGCTGCAGGGAGGAATAACGGCTATTTTCCCTACGCCCCGGAAGCATACGTGGACAAGAGGAATGACATGCTTCCGGGGTGAAGAAAAGATCTTGTACCTGACCCGGAAGTGATTGAGAGTCACATGGACTGGGGATTAGGAACACTTCCGGGTCAGGAGATATAAAAGGACTGTGGGAGCTCCCAGACGGCGAGCTGAGCTGGGTGGAAGGGTGGCAACGCGTCTGGGAGTGGAGGAATTGTTTATTAGTGATTATTGTGATTTATATGAGTATTGTGGTGGAGAGTGTGCTTTGTGCACTGTGGCGATTAAATAAAGTCGAATCTTGGACTTTTACTTGGTGTCTGGAGTCGTGGACAGGGGTTCAAGGAAGCGAGAGTGCCCACACTGTTTAAATTATCATTCTGTTAACAAAAACTACATTATGTTTTTTTTTTCCTTTTCATAATTCTAGCTTGTGTAAACAATTTTACCTTAAGGCCAATTTAACTTTTTCAGCTAGCTGAGACTGTAACACATTTAAGTGAAGTTCATCAACTGGAATTACTAGACTCAATCCAATATATTCAATAAATGCTCAATGTTAAAAACTAGGAATGAAAAACTATACCATAGGCTTTTTTTGTAAAAGAATATAAATTATGAAAAATCCACCAAAACCTCAATCTAAAAATAAATGTCTGGGTAGATTTTTCTCTTCCCATGACTTTCAACAAACACACAAATGTTGGTAACTTTCCAGGCATAAAAAAAAACATGCAACATCAAAGAACCCAATAAAATTCACATTACAAATTACATTCAAACATATTACATAGTGAACACATGTAACACTCCAGATTAGGTTAGACACAGTAAAAAAAGGCAATTTCAAATTAGCCAACTTAAATCCGTATGTATAATGATTATTGCTGAAGAAATCAATAGCTGACAATGTAGAAGAACAAACTCCATAGTGCAGCACCCTTGGAAAAAACAACCTTATATTTGTCTCATTAACAGTTTGGCAATTTACTGGCAGTGGCTCCAGTTGCCAAAGAAGGACACCAAAAGAAATACAGAGCAATCATTTTCTATTTTTGTATTCTACTATCATCTTTAATGCAACAGGAAATGTGGTAGAAATTTTAAAAATACAAAAACACAGTATTTGTAATTTATTTTCTACTTTAGAGTCTTTGGGAAAAATATTGCTGGTGTAGGTTACATGTATTTTTAGCACACACAATATGTAAATAATATTCAAGACATATATAATACTACAACCTGCCTTTGACAGTCAAACAGCATTAGTAAAGACCTAAGTCTGTACCTAAATCTTGTTCAATCACAACTCTCTGCTGTTCTAGTAAATAATAAAGTACATTTAGTTCTTCCACTGCTAGATTCAGCAACAGTTTTTAATTTTGTGTCTTATAGCTACTCAACAGGCACTGGTATTGACTACTGCTTGGGTATATCTGATTTTTATTCAGAAAATACTCAGATTTTGCATTCATTATCAGTTGTATGTTTATACCACTGTAACTAGTGTGTGGGAGACATGCTAGCAAGTTCTAATTGTGCAATGTACACAATAATATACTTGCACCTGAATTTTTAATAAATGAGTTTTAATAAACATGTGAGATTCACAAATATGAACAAAACCTCATCTTACATGTAGTATGTACTTTGCAATAATTGTTTACTTGTGCATCAACTCTATGTTACAGAATAATTCTTCCAAATTTTTCAAACTATATTTTCTCTATTCAAGTTTTTCTTAAATTATATACAGTGGAAATACACATAGTTCCAAAGAAGGTAGACACATCTTTACTTAATAACTACAGAAAAATAGGCCTTATGTCTCAAATCATGAAGGCCTTTGAGAAATTGTGTTGGAACTATATGAGACCTCCTGTGAAAGACAAACAGCAGTCAGTCTAGGTGGTCTATCAGACAAAGAGGTGAAAATGCAATTATTCATCTGCTCCATAAAACTGGCAGCACTGTAAGGATTAGGTTTTCTGATTTCCCCATTGCCTTTAACACCATCCAATCATCCCTGCCAAGGGTAAACCCGGGGATATGCAGGTGCATAAGCCTATAGTGTCCTGGATAATGGTCTAATTGTCAGGCAAACCACTGTTTTACTGTGTCTCTGATATGAATATGAGTAATACTGGAGCATCTCAAGAACCAACCCTGTCACCTTTTCTGTTCATCATGTATACCTATACACTATAAATAAAACACCAGATCATGTCACTTACAGAAATTCTCAGATGATTCTGCACTAATAGTCTGTATTGACAAGTATAGGAGTCAGGAGGAGACCTTTGTCTCCTAGTGGAAATGTCATCAAAGTCTAGATGGATGATAATTATTTAAGTTAAGATTAAATAAGGATAAGACTGAAATTTTTTGTCTTGTTCTTAAAATCTCTATTCCTAAGACAATTGGAAGTTTATCTTCTTTAAGTTTTGATTCACACAACTGGCTGATGACGTGGTCATGTTTCTTTCACTTAAACACTGCCAGGCTAACATCAGTCATGCCTAAGTCCGAGATGGAAATACTTATTCATGCTTTTATTTCTTATTGTTCAGACTATTACAATGCACATTTTACTTGAAATAGCACAGCATCGTTGTATCATTTACAGACTATCCAAAAACAAGGTCCAACATAAGGTCCCATATTTTCCCCCATTTTAATTTCACTTCACAGGCTTCCCTACTTTTAGAGTTAATTTTAAAATTCTGGTTTGAACATACAGAACTCTGAATGGCCAGGAAAATTAATATATTGTGGACCTACTTCAACCATATTCTTCCACCAAAACCGTACCCCTTAGCTCCTCTGTTCAGTGACCTTTAACTATCCTATGCACAAACGTAAAGACTTGTAATAACTAAGCTTTTAGGGTTATTGCACTAAGACTCTGGAATGATCTTCAACTGACCCTGTGATGTGCAGACACTGTAGACAATTTCAAGTGACTGCTAAAAAAAACTCATTTGTTTAAACAAGCCTTTAGCTAACCAGATATGATAGTTTGTTTTGTATGTATATTTTTGTTTAACTGTTTTATTATTTTAATTGGTTTTAGTTTATCTTTTATATATGTATTTTTTTTTTCATGTAAAGTACTTTGTGACTGTGTGTCAGTGAAAGATATTATATAAATAAACTTTAGATACTTATTTTACTTATGTAATTACAACAGAATTGTCAGAAACTTAACATTAACAAAACCAAGAAACTGGTTATTGAATTTCACCACACTAAAGAGTCTCTTTGCCTGGTCACTATTCATGGAGTCAAAGTAGAGGTGGCGTATAGCTACAAGTTCCTGAGGGTCCACACCAGTGTCAGGCTGGACTAGTTTTGTAACATGGAGGAACCACAGAGAAGACCTTTTTTCCATAGAAGACTGCATTCATTTAATGCGCTAAGTGATAACATCTTCTACAACTCAGTGACAGCCAGTGTGATTTTCTAAACTGTGGAGTGCTGGGCTGATAATATCACTTCAAGTGAGGCCCAGTGAATAACCAAACTAATTAAGAAGGTAGGCTCAGCTATGGTGCAAACTCTGGACCACCTGGAGAGTAGTAGTGAAGGACAGAATGAAAACAAACTGGCCTTTATGAACAAAGCTGCACATCCTCTATCTAACACACATATTGAGTCTTTTCCGTCAATGAATTATTCAGCAGAAGTGCGTCAAGAAACACAGCTGGAGCTCCTTCATACACTTTTAAAATACCTGATGGTAACTGTGACTCTTTTTACCTTTAGTTATGTCAGAAATTTCCTTTATTATTAGTAATTCTGATATGTATTTGAGGGGGTTGTTGTTATCTATTATAATATTTACTTATTTATTAAGTCTCTGTAGTACTAGGGTGTTGTACCGTGTCAGCCATTATGAATGTAATGAGAAGTCAAGCAAAATGACACCTTTTATTGGCTAACTAAAAAGATTACAATATGCAAGCTTTCATGGCAACTCAGGCCCCTTCTTTAGGCAAAATGAAGTCATCTTCAACATCTTGCCTGAAGAAGGGGCTTGAATTGCCTTGAAAGCTTGCATATTATAATCTTTTTAGTTATCCAATAAAAGGTGTAATTTTGCTTGACTTCTCACTACTTAAGTCTCTGTAAAAGCTAAATGTTTTCCATTATTATCTATTATGAAGTAAAGGATGAAAATAAGAGAATTCTTGTCAGAACATTTTTTTTTTAACTTTAATCAGATCTTGTACTCAAAAAGGAAAATACATTGATCTCTTTTAGAAAATAACCATTACAAATAACACCAAAGAAAGAACAGTTTAATGCTTCATTTGCATAAGTGTGAATACAACTCATAATAAATGGTCATATTATGTGTTGTCACACATGTGCACATGGGACACAGCTTAAGGGCTTGAAAAACTGTGGCTATATGGTGAAATGGGGGTTAGCACTGTCCTCTAATGCTTTCTCTCTTTTCCCCTCTGCAGACCAACTGACTGACCAGCCAACCGATTAAGTCATTTCTGGTTCCTGTTCCACTGGACACGTCCCTTCAGGTCATCCGACTATATAATCTGCCATTTTGCACATTGTATTCAGTTCTGTTTTGAGCTCTGTCTGAAAGGATCTATTGATTTCATTGCTTGCTTCAGCTATATGGGGTTTCCAAGGTGGCAACCTCAAATATGTATCTGTTTTGTGTCTGCTTATTTCACAGTGTTGATTTACCCCATAACACTCCCAGTCATGTTCAAATTTAATTGCTTTTGCCCGTCACTTATCATAAACTGAAGTTATTGGAATTAGGTATAAATAATACTTACCTGTTCCTCCAGGATTTCCCTAAAGTAAGGTTTCAGCTTGTACATAAATGAAAGATAAAATTTCAAAGGTTTGTATACTTTTGAGATTCACTGTATTTTCTTAATCTGAGGTAGTTCAAATGACACCATGAAAATGACACTGAGCACTCTTGGTAAAACATTCACATAATTAAAAAAAATGCATGACACCACAAATAAAATACAAAGAAGCCAAAAGGAAAAGGGCAGGGCAATACTGCAAGCTCCTTTTTGTGCAGGTTTGAAAATCCTGCTTAAATACAATGTCTAATGTCAGTGTTTATTTGATGAGTATTCTACATTTTCTGAAGAATAATTTTTATCTCTGACTTTACCATTCAGTGGTCCTGCCTTGAACATACACATGTGCAACATACTGCATGCAATTGTGACATATTTAGTATTATTCTTTCATAGTGTTCTCCAATTCATTACTGTAACATAGTTTATAAGCCAGAGGATAAGGCAAGTCTTATAGTCAGTAAACTAAAAGTTCTTATTAAAAACCTTTAAAAGTGAATACCCATTAAGTACTTGCATTTTATGTTTATTAATTAAATGACTGATGAAACTGGCTTAAGATTTTTTTGAATGTTTATATAGTACATAAGTGTTTCCTTCTTGGATCAAAAATAATGGTGTAACATTTATTTATCCCAAGATAGTTGGGACTATTAATATGATTGAGAGTGATAATGGGTGTGGTGCACACCAGCTTTACACCCTATCATGGACAGCGCAGATAAGAGGCTTCAAATAAAGTTACCAAAATATTCCAAAGGCATAAGCATATTTTTCTTGAACATGCATATGGCTAAAGAGTCACTGTAGGGAATAATATTTATGGAAATTATGACAAAATAAAGTCAATGAGAGAGAAATATAATGGGCGTAGAAGAAAAAAAGTTATTCATTTACATACAGTGAGCATGTGCTGGTTTATGATAGGAATAAATTCTAAAATAAACCTCAAGAAGATACTGGGGTAACACGGACATCAGGTTAGATTCTACACATACTACTCTAGGGAGAACTGGGACCACTAAGGGGCCCATTATCCCTGCATTTGTGTGTTAGGAATTTTTAAAATAAATAGTTTATAAATGTCATTTTTCAACAAAAAACATTGATAATATGAGAATTGGCCATTTTAAAAGAAGACTGGCCATATACATGCAATGATTGTTTACAGATCACTTTTGCTGCCACAAACCTGTGTCGCAAAAACAGAAGGCACAGATCAATACTTGACAACTGTCTTGGCTGGGAAAATTGATGTATTTGGTAAGTTTTTAAGCTTTCCCTCCTCCATGCCCAGTACCCACCGTTGTAAAGCACCAGTGCAGGAAAGACAGTTTTAAGTTTATAGAAAGCGCTTAACTTTTGAACACAATTTAACATGGCAAATGCATATATACTATGTTTGTGAAGAAATAATTTCAGCTTGAAATTTACTGAACTTATCCTTTAATGCCTTGGCAAGTTAAAAGAATACTCCATCCAAAAATGATATCTTTTTAATATGCTACTTACCCCATGTAGTTTGCAGTGACGGCTGAGAAAAACATTTAGTCTCAGATTTTCCTGGAGAACAGGCATAACAAATTGTCTGATAGAACAGGAGACTATGGTGACCAGCGCTGGACAACAGCAAACAAAAATGTCCATAAATAAATCTGGTTCTCCAGTAGTATGCTCACAATGAACAAAATGCATGCATTTTTGCTTAAAACTTTAAAAATTAAAATAGACCACAAACAAACCCCTTTACATGGAGGTTATATTTTTGAACTGAAGAATAGCCACCACTTCCCTCCATTCACTGATCAAGAGTCCAGTCTTCAATTCAAGAGCATGACCTCTGTATATGATTAATTTATTGTGATTTCCCATACTAAATTGCTCACACATCACTTTATCTGGCTCAACTGGAAGAATTTTAACCTATCTTCTACAACTCAACGGAAAACTAATGTTTAACTTAAAAAAAATAAAACAAAAAAAAAGAATTTTTGATCATGAAGAACAAATCAGCCAGGCCTCTGCCTCTGTTCTCCTTTTTAGGTATTAATATAATGACAAACATTCTGATTTATTTTATTCACATGGGTAGGAGGAGAGGTTTGAACTTCATTTTTTGGAAAGTTCTACTAATTTTCTTAAAGTTTAAGAAAAACTTCAACAGAAATTTAAGGTTCATGACCCAGTTCTCTTGACTAGGATCCCTGTTTTGAAAATTCACTTGATCAATTTACCACACGTTGTGTTATGGTGACTATTTATATTTTGTGTTATAATTTATGTCAATTAAGAATATAATTAAACTCTCAGCAATATGGTCTTGGGTTGATAGACATTCTCTTTGGTCAAATGCATGGGCTTCACAGATTTTTTCCTGAAAGAAGTAGGTCAACTGAACAATGGTACAAAAAAAAAAGCACAGAGTAACAACAGTTTGTAGGTCCGTGGAGAAGCCTTATGGCTTCCTTTTGCAGCTCTCACAGATTTTATCTAATAGTGCTGTTCAGAAAGTTCTTCTTTGGCAACTTCTTTTATCATTTCAGCTATTGTGGTCCAGCAATTCTCCCTTTTCTTGCTGTACTTGCCAGTTTGCTTGTAAATCCTTAACTGTTTATGTTCTATGGGTGGTTCCAGTTCAACATTTGCAGCACTGTGGCAACAACAGTAATCTAATCATAGGAGGTTTAAGGAAACCTTTTAAATAAGGAAAACAGCATCTTGCTACAGCAAAAAAGGAATACTAAATTGCAATAAAACCATACTCACAAAAGAGGCATACATACCAATTTTAAATTAAATTACATTCAGAAAAGGCATACCAGCAAAAAAAAAAAAAAAAAAAAAAAAAAGCCTACACATTTTTAATTGAATCACATTAATATTTTACAATAAGCAGGAGGTCAGAACACTGTTGTTTGCTTTGCACTTTAAGCTCAGTTACTAAAAGAAAGCGAGAGTTGCAGGAATGCATTTGCTTTGGGGTCGGGGGGGGGATCACATTATTGGCGAAGGGCAGTATTAGATTTAAGTCTCAAAACAAATCACAATGCATTTTACGTGGATGGCATGTCTGATAATAAAATAATGATAATACATTTTATTTATATAGTGCCTTTCCTATGCTCCCATGTCTGATGCCCTGGGCTCTTCATACACCAGCACAATCACTCCAAAGGCATCTTGTAGTTCATGACCAAGGTCAGTATTGTACAGGAACAAGACACAGACAGGATAAAATGGGAAAAATAGTGATTCTTTATTTACAGTGTACCAAAAATTAAATAAATATATAAAAGCCCAGTGTCATACCAGTAAATACAGTTGCAATGGCACACATAAAACAATAAAATAAATAGGAAAAAAGTTTACAAACAACAAATGATTCATCAACTGACCCTAATTCAGCCCCACCAAAAACACTCTGGGGCTTAATTCTCAATACACTACACTCCCTTCGCATCTTTCACTGCACAGAAGGTTACTCTCAATCCACTAATCAACAAAAAGACATTTAGTGTACCCTGTGCCTTCTTATGTCACTACAGGGATGGTGCAACCAGTCCCCGATAACACATGCCCCATTCACCAGTTGAGAAATGCGCAACAATGGCTATGCCATGGACTCCTCCTAGTCAAGACTCAGCACACAAGTGCCTAAACACTTGTGTATGCCTACAAGTAAGTGAGCAAACCTGTGCTGTCTCTCTCCTCACTTTTCATCTGTCCCTCCAGTAAACATTCGATAATAATTTACCTGGGCTCTTCAGAACTCTTACAGCTTATCTCTGTCCGTGCCAGCACATTAATGTTTCTCTTTCTCCTCCGCAGTTTCAAACTTGCATTGGTTGCCATCTTCTCCTGTCTCAAATGCATGTTGGCAATGTGGTACTCCACAAGTCCAGCGTGCCTTCTGCGCATGCAGCCATGCGTCAGCTTACTAGAACCCCAAATGCATTTCCTCATTTACAAGGTAAGTGCCATTAAAATATTTGTATATAAGCTAAATAGGCTATAAATAATTCTGTTTTAATTCAAACCTAAATCCTGTGAAGCTGGCCAATCAAAGCACGTCACATTTAACAGCTACATCTGCTAACTTTTCACCACTCCTTAGTTGGTAGACCTGTCACCACAGATGAACTGTTATGTCTGACTAATTATAAGTTTGTTTCAGTGTTTTTCACACTGATTCCATGGCATGCATGGCATCAGCACATGCAGTGCAAAGCAAAGTTTTATTTTGGCAGTTATTTGACACAAAGAATTCTGAAATATTAGCAGGAACACCACATTACAGTAAACAAAAAAACACCATTGGCAACTTGGTCACTGTATGTTCCCTACAGAAATTCACAGAAATTTAGTAAATTAACTTAATTTAATTCAGATTGGATACCATAATGACCTTACATGCATTTCAAAACTCTCTACCAGAGATTGGCATGTGATAAAGGTTATTGGGCACCCAGTCCGCCAATTTCAAATTTCAATGGTAGGGGCAACACTGACATGTATAATTCTCATTCATATCACAGATCACTAAAATATGCATTTTGACCAGTTAGTAAGTCAAAGTAAGGCATTTCATGTTAAAATGGCTTAGCATATTGTCATATTCCACAGTTCTTTTCATAATGACTTTTATGAAGCATTCAACTGGAAATATCTATACATACTTTGACTACTTAACACTAGAATACCTGAAGCCTATAAGTCATTATGCTGGGCCACCTTAAATTCCCTTGCATCTCTTCATTCGTGTCTTTGTTTTGCAAATGTGTAAATCAGCATAAGCAGTGAGCAGCCTGCTATTGCATCCCCCACTGACACAGCTGAAAGGAGAGGCAAAATTCTCAGAGCTCAAGTCTGCTTTTCTGGGTATAAGGTGTTTGGAATTGTATAGGGTAAATAATATATCTTTATTTAGAATACATACATTTCATATGTGTTCCTTGACTACAATGATCTGGGTAATGCGAGCCAAGAAATGTTGAACACATAACTAAAACAGAAATTATTTTCATGTTACAGTAATAATTGACACAATGCTAATGTGTAGTGTATAATGTGTGAAGACTTAAGTGCAAAAGTCAAATAAACACTTTCAAAAAAGTAATAACAAAAATTACGCTTTTATTCAAGAATATAACCACAGAAAAAGAGTTTACTCAATTTACTTGTTACTGTCAATGTGTAAAAACCAAAGCCCAAATATCAATCAACACAACCATGATGTGTGCTTGTGTAGAGGTAAGAACAGTTGCTTTTAAGGTCAAGAGGTTGCAGGTTTGATCCTGGGTCTTTCCTGCTTTACTGTTTTGAGTAGTGAACTGCTATTATTATTACTATTATATAATAAAAACAATAAAAACTCATTGGATTTGAGTCTTTAACACCTGGTGTAAATTTTTGATACTTGTAAAAGTTAACTTTTTTTTTTTTTTTTTTTAGTTAAATTTTATTCTCTCAGTCACGTTCACGTGGTACAACAAACTTGCCTCTCCTTCTCCAAGTTGATGGCGTTTATCTCCATTCTTTTCACAACAGCAGCGATAACCAGGTTTGATGCCTGGTCAGAACTATTTGTTGTACTGGCAATCAAAGAGATGTTGCTCCGTGACCTCTATCAGACTATCATGCGGCATTTGTGCTTTGACAACAAAGACACCCATGTACAATGTGTGAAGAAATACAGATTTGCTGTGATCTTAAACATCTGGCAAAGTTTTGTTGAGAAATGTTTTTTTTTGAGTTACAACCCAGGGCAACATATTACTGTTGATGAGCAACTACTTCCAACCAAGGTCCACTGTCCTTTCTTGAAATACATCGCAACCAAGCATGACAAATTTGGCATCAAGTTTTGGATTGCAGCAGATTGGGAGACAAAGTAAATGCACAATATCACTCCTTATTTAGGAAAAGATCCCAGTTGTCCCACAGGAGAAAGACTTTTTGAGACAGTGGTCATAAAGTTGTTTTTGGACAAAGGCAAAACCGTAACAACAAACAACTTCTTCATGTCACTTTTGCTGGCTAATAGACTGCTGACCTGAAACACCACTCTGCTTGTCACCATGAATAAAGTGGGGTGGGAACTTCCACCTGCAGCTAAAGTCACTTCAGTATGCATGCAATTCTCCATGTTATTGTTTAGATCTGGCAGTGCCATGCAGACGGTGAATGTGCCCAAAAAGAAGAAGTCTGTCTGCATTCTCAGTACTATGCATCATAATGTGGAGAATGGGCAAGACTGAAAAAAAAAAATGTTCAAATAACATAGCTTATTCAAGTAATGGAGTTTTCATGCATGGATGTGAGCGTGCATGCACATGAGAGGCAGAGACAGATTTGATGTCATTCAAGTGGTTACTGGAATATAAAATAAATACTTAGCAAAGGTATAATGAAACAAGTATGTTTTTATTCAAGAATAAAACTGAATAAAAAAAATTTCAAGTAACAACAAAATACCAAGAAGACATGATTGACCAACATTTGTGTGTCTGCTTATATTCCTTCAGCGATATCTTTTACTGGTAGCAAAAATTTATACCAGCTGTTACAGACTCAAATCAAATGTAGTTTTTATTATGTAATATAGTAATAACAACAGTAACTTACTACTCAAAATGGTAAATGCGGGGAGGACCAGGGCTTGAAAACACAACATCTTGATTATGAGGCAGCAATTCTTACATCTACACCAGCCAAACAGCCATGTTTAGATTGTGTAAATTAATATTTGCGCTTCAGTTTTTACACATTGACAGTGACATGTAAATTTAATTTTTTTTCCCGGTTATATACTTGAATAAATGCACACTTGTGTGGTTATACCTTTTGTGAAAGTGTTTATTTGATATTTGGACTTCAGTCTTCACATATTATATACTCCATTTTGTCAATTATTACTATAACATGAAACATACAGTTTCCTCCCATTACCCTAAAACATGCAACACAGGTTTAAACTTTTGGTTTAATGAAGGCTTTCAATTTGCTCAGTATGAGTGAGTGAGAATATGGACTGGTGACCACTGTAACATTACTACATGTCTTGTGCCCCAGACTACCAGGATAGGCATTTCATATTATTCCTATGTAGTCAGCTAAGCCGAGCTGACCGTCAGATGATCCCAACACTCAAGTTTCAGCATACAAGCAGACAGCAAGATCCCATGGGAGCATGCCAGTGCCAGAAGAGGGCACGAAAGCAGAAAACAAGCAAAAGTAAGCCGTCAAATTAAAAAGGCCCGTTTTTCCATTGTTGGTTGGAGGTCTTTATCTTTCATCAGATGGGCTGAAAACACTATGTCAACAGTGGACCAATGTTGTCCTTAAATGGATATTTTCAGTGGTCACGGTCGTTTACCACTCCTCCCTGCATGTGTTTGTTTGGATGAAAAAAGCTTATGATAGTGTACCTAATAGTATCATGTGAAATGTGCTACACATGTGTGGGGATCTGGAGCCTCTGCTATTTGGTCATTGTATTTTGGAGGCAAGGTTGATTTAAGCAGAATTATGTTTTTATTACTGTACTGAAAAATTAAACTTACCAGAAACTTACTTCACCTCAAGCATATTGATATCCTTGAATCATTATATCCCAGTTTGTCTCAGAGTAACCCATATTCCATTTCTAATCTGCAATGTGAGATCACAAAAGGCACTTCTCACACAATAGCAAAGCTAATTCACTTACAAGTTCCTATGTGGACTGCAGGAAATTTCAACTTTTATGTGAAACAACGCCAACTTGATGTTACTTCTCCATAATTTCTTATTTGAATTATAAAAATGCAATGCAACTACTTTGATCAACATTTTGTTTTAAACTAAGGGATACATAAGTTATACACATGAGAGCTATTAACGTGCGGGTCATTTTAACCACAAGCAAAAGACACAGTGATTGTCCTGGCTGATGCCTAAATATGAACTTGTATCAAGTGGCTATTGATTAGTTAGCAAACTGCAGTATACTCCCTCATTTGCTTGTTTAGAAGAGTGATACAAGCCTAGTTCATGTAGTCATAGGCCTGAATAAAATTCAATAATACTAATCATACCTAATAAGCATTTTGTGAAAAATCATACAAATATTTATAGCACATAGTTTACCATAAGCCTGATTTTTCTTTTTACCTCCAAATTAAACCAAGGCACAAGGATAGATATTTCACTGATAATCACAAATCAGAGGCACATAAACTGCTTAGTGTCAGTGTCTTGGCCAGACAACAGAGTACATATGAGAGATCAAAAGAAACAAAGCCCTCGCTGACAGTACTACAGACGGGATCTTTACAAGCGATACATGCGGAAATTGTCGATAAACATAAAAACAATGTTTGCTACAGGAACAAGGCAACAGCATCAGAGGTTAATCTCTACCTCTGTGAGCCTCACATCTGAAGAAGCGCAGAGCCACTGGCTTTCTGGAGGAGCAGTAAGATGTTTTCCTGCCATTTCAAAAGCAGCACAGGCCTTCTTTTGTGCTCCTTGTACGAGATAAAAGTGAGCATCCATTCAGAACAGCTGAACGCATTTTGGATGAGAGGAGATGCTGTCTGTCATTTAAAAAAGTGGAGATGCTTACATTCATAAACAGGAATCTGCCCTCAATGCTTAATAAAGAATAGGCTAGTCAGTTAAAGAATTTAATATACTGTAGCTATCTTTTTGTGCTTGTTG
>JANRMT010062806.1:79149902-79246630 GCA_026402145.1 Polypterus bichir lapradei
CCCCCCCCCCCCCCCCCCCCCGGGATGTCTGCTCTCCCCACTACTCTTCTTTCTCTACATTAATGACTGCACCTCTAAGGATCCCTCTGTCAAACTTATCAAATACGTAGATGACACAACCATCATTGGACTCATCAGGAATGGTGACAAGTCTGCATAGAGAGGTGAGGTTGAGCAGCTGGCCCTTTGGTCTAGTAGTAAAAATAGCTAAAGACTCTTAAAACTGTGGTGATGGCAGTGGATTTTAGGAGAGGTTCCATAATATTATCCAGGGCTGTGGAGTCGGTAGATAAATGCTCCGACTCCGACTCCTCAGTTTCTAAATCTTCCGACTCCGACTCCCCGACTCCGACTCCTCTGTATGTATATACTATGCTAATGTATTTTCTACATCCATTGAAGGAAAGGAAGGCAACATACATGTCATTTCACCACAGAACTACTGGCTAGGAAGCCAACACTCTAATATAATGCCAGATTAAAGACAAACACAATGAAAACAAGGTTTTGTTTATTTATTTTTTTTAAACAAGTGTCTGGATAGTAATAGCAGGCATAAAAATCAGGAATAGGAAATGTATTGGTTCAAAAATACAAACCACATTCTTTGGTAGTTTTAACTTTTAAAACAAAAAAAGCTTAACTATATGAACTAAAAACAATATCTGGAAAACCTATATTAAACTTGGAATACAGTTATAGTTAAAGGAAAGGAAATAAATATGGCAGCCTCCATATTCCTCTGATCTCGGGTTCCCTTTAAATGCAATCTAAAATCAGTGTAGAGTTCTAAGAAACAGAATTGCTTCAGCCAGATCCTCTTTCATAGAGGCTCTTAAATCTGATTTGATTATTTTCAGAGCTGAAAATAATCTTTCAACACTGACTTGGGTGGGTGGCATTGCCGTTACAATTCTAGCCACATCACCAATGATCTCTGGATACACAAGGATGGCATGCTTCATGGTTACTTGACATGTTCGTTTTGTGGTAACATTATGCACTGCATGCATTGGGCTTTATTCTTACAGCAGAGAAGTAGTTCATTATGACTGTTTGTGAATTGGGACATTTCAACTTACTTTTTTAATTCCCATTTAAATTTAGTCGGAGTCGGAGTCGGTTAACTTTTTGCCGACTCTGACTCCAGGTACCCAAAATTGTCTCCGACTCCGACTCCACAGCCCTGGTATTATCCCCTCTCTCCATACCAAATACTGCTGTGAAATTTGTGGAAATCTTCACATTCTGGGATGTATATGCTCCCCGGAGTTGAAATGAAGGATCCATCATAAAAAGGGCACAACAGCGATTGCACATCCTGCGACAGCTGAGGAAGTTCAACCTTTCACAGATTCAGTTTTTCACAGCAGTCATGGAGTCTCTTTTCAGCTCATTCATAACAGTGTGGATCACATTAGTGACTAAACATAACAAAACAGGCTACATCAAATAATCAGGTCTGTCGAAAATATCACTGGAGCCAGTCTGCCCAACTTACAGAGCTGGTATTATTCTAGAATCATAAAACGGGCTAGGAATATCATTACTGACCCCTTACACCCAGGCCACAACCTTTCTGAAGTTCGTCTATCGGCACAGGCCAAGCTCAAAAATGGATAGTTTCATCCCCCCAGGGTCTTACAATACTGTTCACATAATGTTAATACTTATAAATCTGATTCTGATTAAAAAGGCTCTAAACAAAAAAAAAAAAAAAAGCCATTAAAAAGAAATGTGAAACTCTTTGCAATAAATAAATTAATTAACAGATTCTAAAGATAGAGCAATATGCATATGAAGTCATGAAATATCAAAATGGGTTGAGTATGGAAATACGATGAAATTAATATCAAGAGTTCTTCACTAAAATCCTGAAGTTAACCTTGCATTATATTCCTGGTACAGCTCATCTACAGAAACTAATATTTCCACATCTCCAGAAATGTCTTTGGCAAAACAAGTATATTTGAGGGAAAGAATTATTTCACATGTTTTGCATAAAAAATAAAATTCAAACTAGATGGGCATCAGAACTAATTTGTGAAATTTCTAAAATTGATCAAGAATATGTCAAATTGCCAAACGTACGCTCTATACAAAAAGGCTGTTATTAAGGTCAATTTAATATTTTGAAAACATTTTTAATTAATGCAAGTATTAGGAACACAGTGAAAAAGCTAAGATTTTAGCATAACAACAGCACAAAGATTTTTGAAACATGATTGTAGAGATTAACAATACAGTTGTAAGTTAATTTAATTTAAAAAATGTGCAATACATGTTATTTTAATGAGTTATGTGGTAGGAAAGATGTGGCTCCCTAATGAATTTTATGGAAGAACTGCCATTGTTTAATTCTAAAGAGATTTCCTTAAAAATAATGCTTGTGCTGATTTTTTATATTTTCATACATATAAATGCAGTACATAAATTCAGAAATCTTTAAAATCGGTGTTGGGTCGATTGACCAAAAAATGACATGGACATTATGGACATTGGACCCGCACAAGCCAAACTATTTACATTTAAGACAATCAAATCAAAAGGCCAGCTTATCCAGCTTAGCTGCAAGCATGAAAGATAATAACCTTAAACAAATTGCCATTTTTAATAAAATTTTAATTCAATTTTAATAAAATTTAATTTAATAAATTTTTTAAATACCATATCATAATAAAAGATTTTCAAATGATTTCTCTGTAGCATTTATCTACAATTACAGTTTTTGAACTACATAATTAAAATCATTTTTTTAATAATAAAATGTGGGATTTATCTATAAACTCAAAACTTGCATACTTTAGAGCAATTTAGTTTAATCCACATACCTTACATCATGTTCATGAAACATACATTGCATTCAGACAATTAAGAGATTTAATCATAAAAATCAACATTGTAAAACATTTAGATTAATTCTTAGTTTACCAACTAATACTGCAACTGCCTGGCAGGAACAAAAATTTGGGGAAGTTACAGAGGCATTCATTTTTATATTGCTTTCAAATCAGTGTAAAATAATAACAAATATTAGTGCACTATGAACGTCAAAGTAGTGATATACACAAATATACTAGTTATGCGTGTAATTGACGTAAAATTCCACATTACATTTCTAAATTACATCAAGGAAATCAATATCACATTAGTAAAATTTTATTTTGTTTTGGACTATGTTCCAATATTGTTATTTTTGTTTTGCAATATTTTTTTTTTAGTCCAAACTGCTATTTCAAACAAAAAAAAAATCACATTCATTATTTTCTAATTTAATAATATTATTTGATGTCAAAAAGACAGATGCATCACAATATACACCAAATAACTGGGAAAACTAGTTCACAACTATAAACCAGAACATATACTAACACCTAAAGATATAGGACATTGGGGATTTTATAACACCCAAAAAACCTAAGGATAAAGGAAGTATAACCAAAGATTCAGAAAACTCCAATGATAGGCCAATCTTTTCACTAAATTAAACATGGTCTTGTGTTACGATGGTCTCAGGTTATGGTAGTTCTGGAAAGTACTAACAAGCACATAAAGTTGTGAAATTTTCATCTAGCAGCTTTTTTGTTGTATTTACAAATAAATCAAACTATTTTTAATGGTATGCATGTCACAGATGTTATGAACAGCAATGAATTTTACTGCACACTATGGGCTTCATCACCATTTTCACTCATTTTGTAATTTCATGTGCACATCAGCATCCCAGACAAAAATTCACCTGAAGGAGTCAGAGACCCCCTAAAAGAAAAATGTAGGAGCCAATAGCTTTGATTTAGCTGCCAAATAATCAACTGTGTAAAATATTAATATTTCAGTCTCTTACCTTTCTAACCTGCATGTATATGTGCCTAATTCTTTTTCTTCTCTTGTACATTTTCTACTCTTGTACATCCCAACTGACTAGAAAACGGGACTTGTCATTTCTGTCTGGAAAGGGAAGGGTGATCTCCTGGATTGCAGCAACTACAGGGAGATAACACTGCTCTCAGTGCCGGGTAAGGTCCTTGATAAAGTTGTCCTCAAAAGGATCCGTGATCACTTGCTCACCTACCAGCGACCGAAACAGTCTGGTAGACTTCTTAGGCGTAAAACCATCGACCGCATCTTGGCACTGAGGGTTCTCATGGAACGCAAACGCAAATATCGGCAGAGTTTCTTTGCAGCCTTTTTCGATTTTCACAAAGCGCTCGACTCAGTTAATTGAGCTGCCCTGTGGGACATCCCAAGGGTTCGCAGGATCCCCTCGAGGTTGCTGGATATCATGGCCGGACTGTACACTGGTACTGTGAGTGCTGTGCAGAGTGGAGGCAGGATCTCTGCATTTTTCACAGTTGATTCTGGGGTTTGTTAGGGGTGTGTTCTTGTTACTCTGTTCAATGCTTGTATGGACTGGGTGTTGGGCAAGGTCATGGGGTCCAGTGGCTGTGGGGCATCTGTTGGTGAAGAAAGATTCACGGATCTTGACTTTGCTGTGATCTTCGCGGAGTCAATGGAGGCTCTGATCGGGTCACTCGAGAGACTGAGTGAGGAGACTGAGTGTCTGGGCTTGCAAGTGTCCTGGATAAAAACCAAGATCCAGGCCTTATCAGTAGTGTGTCTGCTTGAAGAGAGAGTGTTGACCTTGTTGAGAGGTTTACTTACCTTGGCAGTGACATTCATGTCTCTGGTGACTCTTCCTATGAAGTCAGTAGATGGATTAGGAGAGCATGGGGGGTCATGAGGTCGCTAGAAAGTTGTTTGAGGCGCTCCCGATATCTATGCAAAAGGATGAAGGTCCAAGTCTTTAAGAGTCCTGGTGCTTCCTGTCTTGCTATATGGTTGAGAGACATGGATGCTATCCAGTGACCCGAGATGAAGACTGGATTCCTTTGGTACTGTGTCTCTCCGGAAAACTCTTGGGTACCGTTGGTTTGACCTTGTGTCGAATGAGCAGTTGCTCATGAAGTCCCGAATGAGGCACATTACCTGCATTTTGAGGGAGTGTCAGTTACAGCACTACGGCCATGTGGTTCATTTCCCCGAGGGTGATCTGGCTCGTAAGATCCTCATTGTTGGGGATCCAAGTGGCTGGACCAGGCCAAGGGGCCGCCCCCGTAACACCTGGCTGCGGTAGATAGAGGGTCATTTCCGGAGGGTGGGACTGAATTGTTTCGTCGTGTAGTGGGTGCGGCAATGCACTGTACCAGTGCATGCTCCCCAACTTGACTTGACTTGTACATTGAATCCTTTCCTTGTGTTTTTATGCCTGTCTTGATGATTCAAACTATGTACACTCATTAAGAACAGTGTATTTTACTCAGGCTCTAAATCTGTGTCACTGACCATCAGAATGTCAGTGTCAGAGGGCCATCCACTGTAATTTAGTCTTTTTTTCTTGTTGATTGAAACGAGGGAGTGTTTGACACAGGGCTTGGGAAACTGCTCTGGGCCTTCTCTACTGATTGTGAGTAAATGCTGGTTGAGACATTAAGTGAGTTTCGCAATTTTGATTTTACTCTTTTCTGTACTGAAAAGCCATGTTCAAATTGAGCTGCTGAAATAGGCATAACAAGCATGATTTCAACAAGATGCAGAATATTGTGGAAATCTGTACAATAAGGCTCTTTTGTCAGTAAGAATTCCCACAAACTGTTGTAAGACTTGTCTGAAAATTGGCCTTTAAACTGAATTTTTTGCAATCTCCATTCTTTTTGCTCAGCCGTGACATTACATCCATTCTTCAACAGGTCTTCTTGATACCAGTTAATTAAAATGTGAGTGTCATTTTATCCAAAAGTGGTTAAATCATCTGGCCATGAATCATGATAGATTTTGTAAGGGGGGCATGCATTTTTATAACACTGCAAAAGCTGGGACAATAATCATCCCTTCCACAGGATATGGCAAAAGAGCACAGTAGAGAAAAAAGTGACAAAAGACTCCTTAGATTCTTTTAAATAGATTTGACTCAATTTTAGCTGCCAATTGCTCATTTTGTAAAACAGATCAGCATTTAAATAACAAAGGCTCACCTGTGAAAAATGAGTGTCCTCTAAAGTGGATGGAGATGCACATTAAATATGAAACTGATACAGAAGACTGTCTACAGTCTTTTAGAATACATTTTGAACAATTTTAGCTATACAGATATACATTTTCCAAGCAACTTACAGGGGCACACATTTCTACAGCAAAGGCTCAGCTATAGAAATCAGTGTCCCTCCTGGTGGAAGTGATGGAGGGGCACAGTAGATATGAATGTGCAATAGAAGACTGCCAGTTAGGCTTATTAAAGACACTGTGCAGCGCTTTAACTACACGGCGTTCACAGTTTTATCAGTTTTAATCTGCCATGATCAACTGTGCATGTAATATTCAAGAAAAAGAGTTTTATAGGATAATTATACCAACTGTGAAAATGAGATCGTCCCTGAATTTAAAGGGGTAGTCATGACAAGCAAGGGATTTTTTTTTTTTAATAGAAGTTAAACTACTTCATTTACACGGTTTTAATGATTCATATGATGCAGTTGAAATTTGAGTTCCAAAACAAAGCCTTTCCCATTCTCTTTGTTCCCCCACAAAACAATTACCCGAGTAAATGTTTAAGAGCAAGTCACTACATATGGCATGAAAGTACATTATTACATTTATTTTAACAATTGGTCATCAAAATGTCTTTGTACAGTGTTCTTGGGTGTCAAGTAATGAATTATTAAATTATAACTATTAATAACTTTTTACTAAATCTTATTTTCCATGTTTCTTTGTTGATGAGCTCCCTTTGAAGAATTATTGGTAGCATAACATGCATTAAGCACAACAAAACGACTGAAAAAACAACTAACAAAGTGGCATTTATCAATACTATTTTAACAAAGTTTACAGTCCACCATCAATCACAGACAGCACCAGTAAAATGACAATAACATGTAAAACACGTGCAATCTTAAAATGCGGACTTCACAATATCACTGTGTGTGAGTGTTTACTGACATACAGGCTGGCATTTTCCATGGAACACACAATAAATCAAAAAAGAAACAACATGCAAAGATCCATGAACTTGAGGAAATCCATGACAATCACACCTTCGTGGGACAACTGAATTCCACAGAGCACAGATATCTTCATAACCGGGGATCTACATGATAACCAGATTACCTTCAAATGTTTTGCATGTTATCCTTGCATTTTGATGACCGGTTGTATTACATTCAGCCCTTTGTTTCTTATTCTGACACAAACATAACCAGCTTCTCATTGAAATTCACCATTTGGAATACACAGCCACTGCACCCAGCATGAATGTGTGAAGTGTATAAGCCAGCTTTTAGTAGAATGCGGCTCACAGATATCCAAGGGGAAGCCCGTGCTGACACATATGTTAACAGCCTTTTACATCTTTTACAATATAATTAATTTAAAGTTTCAATGATTTCAATTGCCACTGGTCAGCTAAGTAGAAATGATAATCGGAAAAGTCTATTTATGGTCACATTTTGTGACCATTTTAGACACATCCTGCAGCCAAGCATGTATTGCCAAATGTAACCAGTAGCACATGCAGTCACTGGTCAGCTCAATCAGGGGAGGTGATACTCAAAGCAATTTTTCAGCAAATACAATACCTGTCACTGAATGTAACAGGTAACAATCACAGCTGCACAACATGTTCTGTCTCAGGTGAGCAGTTAGATAGGTAACTGTGGGCTTAGCCGAGGAGAGACACAACATGCTGCTTGTAATTCCCAGCATCCTTTGTAAATCTCAAAGCCATGCCACCTCAGAAGGGAACAGCTGGTGGAAAGGGGTGATACACTCTTATTGAAAGAAAGCATGTATCTGCTAAGGGATCAATCGTCAATTAGTGGTGTCTTTTTGTGCCATTATTATGCCTTTGCTAATTCCGTGATGTACTTCGTCATTATCAAAAACAGCAGGATTTTTTTTAAGCATAAGGTCAACATTTTCCTATGAACTAAGTAATACAGCATTATCCATTTTAACTATATTTTTATTAAGACATTTTTATTTCAATTTCCAACTTGTATAAAAAAACTAAATTATGAACATCGGCAGAAGTAGAACTCCTTCATAACCTGAAGGCTGCCTGTACTGGCTACTGCACAGTTTACACGTGAACAAATGTTTTAGTTTAAAATAACAATTTAGGTAGTGCTTAATACAAGCAACTCTACACGTATCCTCCTTAGACTTGAAATGTACCCTTCATCAGGAAGTCCCCTGTTCCTTTTTTAATTTCCATATGCTGTACTTTGCTGTATCTTTTGAATAAAGGTAACATGCTTGACAGGAAGTCAAACTGAATGGCATTTGCTCTCTAGACATTTTAATTATATATAATTTTTTTCTCCAGTTCCCTGATTCAGTCTTAATAAGTTAGAAAAGCTTTTTAATTCTAGTATTAGTTTCTGAAAATTTCTATTATGAAGCAAACTGTGCCATTCAAAACATTAACAAAACAATGCTATCAGTTTTGGAATGAAAATGCTGGTGAAGAAACACATACCTGAGAGAGAGAGATGCCTTTAAGGTGCCTTAAAAAGCTGTGTGTGTGAGTATAAAATACAGAGTGAGACAATCAAATCTTAAAAGTGCAGCTTCAGTCCATTCGCATGGTATATAGGTGGCAATCAGTCTCGAGAAGGATACTGGCTTGGTTCGGCTCAAAGACTTGCGGAAAGTAAGAGCAGACCATGTTGCCTTGGGCTCCAACTCTGTAGTGTTATGTGGAGCCAACAACATGAAGGTGCAGGCAGTGAATGTGGCAAAGAAATGATCATTGGAGGTGCATGGAAGGAGCTCTGGATGATCAAAACAGTGGCAAGGAAGACAAAGGCCTCCAGTAAGCCTCACATGAGAAAGCAAGACATACTGTGCTTCACAATTTAGGCTATACAGTACAACACCCAAATGTGATAATATTGATGAATATTTCATTATTAATATCAAATACTTAACACTGAAGAAGAGAAGCAAAAAATATTCATAAATCTCTTATTTTTATTCAGTGGGTAAAATACTAAATTAAATTGTATTGTGCATAAGTAATCAACATGATAATGATGATGACCCCTAAAAAACAGTGGGATGTACAAGTTTGTGCACCCTATAAACTGATTCATACAAAATCAGTCATTTAAAAGTCCAAACCTTCAAGCCCTAAGGTGGAACTAAAAAGGTCTGATGGCACAAATGCACACGAGTCAATTTCCCCTTGGGATTAATAAAGTATCTATCTATCTATCTATCTATTGTGGTCCATGGCCAGCCATTTATCCCGGCCAATACCCCCAGGCCGCCAGAGGGAGCCCTCCCTGCGACATGGAGATGCCCCAAATTCCAGCAGGGCATCATGGACTATGGCGTTTTCCTGTAAAGCCCTGCTGGATAACATCGGGACCACCAGGGGTCACTACAGGGTGAAACAGGGACTACTATTTACCCTACGCCCCGGAAGTACGTCCGAGTCACATGGACAGGAGAAATGACGTACTTCCAGGGTGAAGAAAAGGACTTTGTATCTGACCCGGAAGTGATAAGGAATCATGGGAACTCCCAGATGATGAGCTGAGGGGTGGCAACGCGTCTGGGAGTGGTGGATTGTGATTATTGTTTATTGTAGTGTATTGATTAGTGATATATGAATATAGTGGGGTGGAGAGTGCTTTGTGCACATTACTGGAAAATAAAGTCAAATTTTTGGACTTTTACATCATGTCCGACGTCTTGGTCAAGGGCTCAAGGGAGCGATTGCGCCCCCTATCTGTCACAGTGGCGTAGTCGACAGGATTCTCTGGCCGTCCGTTTGGCAGAGTACCTGTTTAAAAATTTTCTGTGGGCAGAGAACCCCGAGAAGACGACGTCCAGACATGCAGCAACAGCGCCGGAACCTACCTTCACCAAGTCCGGTATGGGAAAAAAGAAGGGCAAGCAGAGCGACAACGCCAGCAAAAGAGCCACGCTCGTAATGGCCGACTCTCGGGAGGAGTTACAGAGCGGCTACACAAATCGGGAGAAGCCTCCTGGGACAAACGATCGCTCTGAGGTACGTGCCGGGGATTTAATTGACAATCCGTTTAAAATAACACACTTTGTCCCATGCATGTACCTCGGAGAAAATCACCTGGAGGCTCTGCCGGAGGCAGACAACATTTCCAAAGACAGTGGCACGCTCCTGTTCGAGCCGACGAGCACTAAAGGGGACTTCCGCATGGTGGTGGCCGGCGAGGGACACGTGATCGACCCTGGTGTGTTCTGGGAAGGAGAAGGTCTGCGTCCCGCTGTTTGCGCCTTCGTCAACAAAGAGACGGACTTGGACTTTTCGAAGGGGAAGGGGGAGTCGAGCGAAGCACCGATCACCCGGCAAAAAGGTAAGGAGGGCCGGGAAAAGGCTGATTGTTCAGCCGACAACTTAACACAGACGGATTGCAGTCAGCCAAAAGATGGCGGCCTGGACCTCCGATAAAAACTCAAAATCCCAGAAGCCTCCGCGAAGCCCGTCAGAACATGTGCCGACAGCAGACGTGTTCATTGGCTCCCGGCCGGTAGGTAAGGAGAACGAGGAAATGAACCTGTCTCCGGCCGAATTAATTCATTCTTTTGATGTGTGGGCTTTCGAAAAACTAATCGAGCCTGTACGTAGTCTTTTGCAGATGTTGGCGGTGATAAAGAAGATCGTCTGGGAATTGTGAGAGACGGCCGAAGCGCCCATTCGAAAGGTAGATGAGTATAAGCCAGGACCCTCCAATATTATATGATTTGGCGGTACAGGTAGGTAATGCCGGTACCGTATATAATGAAATAGGGACGCACTGTGATCCGGGCCCACGTTTAATAAGTAGCGGGTGCCAAGTCACTGCGTGCCCTACAAAAGAGCGTGGAACATTGACAGAGTGGTTGGGGGAAGGGCCAATCGAGCCGGAGCAGCTGGATGGTGCTGTCTCTCGGAACGATTCGGTCCTGAAGATCCCGACCCGTGTTGTAAATAAGTCAAAGGGGGTGCAGACAGTAAAGGGTCTCTATCTCACAGAGAGACTCAGACTGTGGGAAAGCCCCAGAGTGAAAAGGAGATCCCAATTGAGACAAAGGGGTCTCCTGATAAGGTAAAAAGGGCACTGAGATAGCAGAGGCGGCTGGGGACTCCTACTCAGCGGGAAAAGGGGTGGAGCCAAAGATTCCAAAGTGTTTTCAGTCCCGCCGAGGGATACGAACAAGGGGACTGCGGCTGTGCTATGAATGCACACGTATGGCGAAATTATCCTCGGAGGACAGGGGATAGGATGACTCATTTATTCAATGTTCCCCCTAGATTCTCCCGGGAATATTGAGAAAGTTGCAGAGGCCTGATCAACGAAATCTCTTGGAGGAAGACGTCCCTCGCAGGGCTGGCCGCTTCGAACCATGGTTCTTCGCTGTGTACTGTGGTCCATGGCCGGCCATTTATCCCAGCCAATACCCCCACGCCACCAGAGGGAGCCCTCCCTGCGACATGGAGATGCCCCAAATTCCAGCAGGGCATCACGGACTATGGAGTTTTCCTGTAAAGCCCTGCTGGATAATGTCGGGACCACCAGGGGTTGCTCCAGGGAGAACCAGGGACTACTATTTGCCCTACGCCCCGGAATGACGTACTTTCGGGGTGAAAAAAAGGACTTTGTATCTGACCCGGAAGTGATAAGGAATCATGGACTGAAGGATGGGAAACACTTCCGGGTCAGGAACTATAAAAGGACTCTGGGAACTCCCAGACGACGAGTTGAGCTGGGTGGAAGGGTGGCAATACGTCTGGGAGTGGTGGATTGTGATTATTGTTTATTGTAGTGTATTGATTAGTGATTTATGAATATAGTGGGGTGGAGAGTGCTTTGTGCCCGTTACTGGAAAATAAAGTCAAATATTTGGACTTTTACATCATGTCTGACGTCTTGGTCAAGGGTTCAAGGGAGCGATAGCGCCCCCTATCTGTCACACTATCTATGAGCAAACACATGCCTATACAGTGCATCCGGAAAGCATTTGCAGCGCATCACTTTTTCCACATTTTGTTATGTTACAGCCTTATTCCAAAATGGATTAAATTCATTTTTTTCCTCAGAATTCTACACACAACACCCCATAATGACAACGTGAGAAAAGTTTACTTGAGGTTTCTGCAAATTTATTAAAAATAAAAAAACTGAGAAAACACATGTACATGAGTATTCACAGTCTTTGCCATGAAGCTCAAAACTGAGCTCAGGTGCATCCTGTTTGCCCTGATCATCCTTGAGATGTTTCTGCAGCTTAATTGGAGTCCACCTGTGGTAAATTCAGTTGATTGGACATGATTTGGAAAGGCACACACCTGTCTATATAATGTCACACAGTTGACAGTTCATGTCAGAGCACAAACCAAGCATGAAGTCAAAGGAATTGTCTGTAGACCTCTGAGACAAGATTGTCTTGAGGCACAAATCTGGGGAAGGTTACAGAAAAATTTCTGCTGCTTTGAAAGTCCCAATGAGCACAGTGGCCTCCATCATCCGTAAGTGGAAGAAGTTCGAAACCACCAGGATTCTTCCTTGAGCTGGCCGGCCATCTAAACTGAGCGATCGGGGGAGAATGGCCTTGGACAGGGAGATGACCAAGAACCCGATGGTCACTCTGTCAGAGCTCCAGAGGTCCTCTGTGGAGAGAGGAGAACCTTCCAGAAGGACAACCATCTCTGCAGCAATCCACCAATCAGGCCTGTATGGTAGAGTGGCCGGATGGAAGCCACTCCTTAGTAAAAGGCACATGGCAGCCCACCTGGAGTTTGCCAAAAGGCACCTGAAGGACTCTCAGACCATGAGAAACAAAATTCTCTGGTCTGATGAGATACAGATTGAACTCTTTGGTGTGAATGTCAGGCGTCATGTTTGGAGGAAACCAGGCACCGCTCATCACCAGGCCAATACCATCCCTACAGTGAAGCATAGTGGTGACAGCATCATGCTGTGGGGATGTTTTTCAGCGGCGGGAACTGGGAGACTAGTCAGGATAAAGGGAAAGATGACTGCAGCAATGTACAGAGACATCCTGGATGAAAACCTGCTCCAGAGCGCTCTTGACCTCAGACTGGGGTGACAGTTCATCTTTCAGCAGGACAACGACCCTAAGCACACAGCCAAGATATCAAAGGAGTGGCTTCAGGACAACTCTGTGAATGTCATTGAGTGGCCCAGGCAGAGCCCAGACTTGAATCCGATTGAACATCTCTGGAGAGATCTCAAAATGGCTGTGCACTGGTGCTTCCCATCCAACCCACAGGTGCTGCAAAGAGGAATGGGTGAATGGCCAAGGATAGGTGTGCCAAGCTTGTGGCATTATATTCAAAAAGACTTGAGGCTGTAATTGCTGCCAAAGGTGCATCAACAAAGTATTGAGCAAAGGCTGTGAATACTTATGTACATGTGATTTCTCAGTTTTTTTATTTTTAATAAATTTGCAAAAACCTCAAGTAAACTTTTTTCACGTTGTCATTATGGGGTGTTGTGTGTAGAATTCTGAGGAAAGAAATTAATTTAATCCATTTTGGAATAAGGCTGTAACATACCAAAATGTGGATATAGTGATGCGCTGTGAATACTTTCCGAATGCACTGTAGATGGAAAGGCTTGCCCAAACAACTTGAAATCAGGCTAGAAGGTCATAAACAAAGAGAATTTCATATACTCCAATAAATAAATGATTTTTCCAGATAAGAAATTTCAAAGAAAATTGGAAACATTTCATTATGATGAATAAATTTGTTATAAACATTTTAACAGTAAATTCATTTATTGTTTACTACAATGCAGAGACGGCATCGCTACCAATTACTCACCAGGAAGTCGGTTCATATTGACACCTTGGGCAGAAAGTCCTATACCCATGTATCTAAAAAAAAAATATATAAATAAAAAATAAGAAATGTTAACACATAAAAAGTCAACTTTACATTTAATTAACTGGGAGCTCTTCATCTGATATATTAATAAAGCTAAAACTGTCAGCTTGCAAAGATAATAGTATTCTCCCAAGCATTACAGAATGCCAAGGTAAAAATAGTAGTGTGAATGCAGACTGTCATCCAATGGGACTGAGTCACAAATGCACAGCTAGCTAGAACAGAAGAAGCTATTAAGCTAACACCATATTAGAATGAATTAGTTACAGTAGTCCAAAGAAGGCCCAGGTCCGAAGCTAAAACCAAGGTCCCAATATATCTTGGCGAGGCAGTATAAACATTTTTACAAGCAAAGATTATATTGAAATAATTTTTTCTCATCTTCTGGTTTAATTAGAGCAATGACTTTGCTGAAGAATGGAGAAAACTGACTGTTTCAGCAAATTTATGTGGAATTATAGATTTATTTTTGGTTTATTATTGTCACATATATGGAGTAATGAAATTCTAACTACTGTAGCATATGTGAAACAACATACAACACATTACCTCATATGGCATCATAATACAATATATAAATAATTATGAATGTTCAGAATTTAAGACAAATAAAAACAACATATAATTGGCAAGTTAGTATGAAATATTTACATATTTATACGAACAGTTCAATTTACATTTCAGGAATGTGGCACCTGGGGATGCATCTTTGCAGAACTGTTAGTTATTTTAGTCACTAGTTGCGGATCACTGTGATTTTTACTGTAATAACCAAAATAGCAATGTACTTAAACCTTTCTAAATAACATAATATATGCATTTGTTAGATTATTACCAGATAGCTTAGGTCAACAATAATTAATGTACGATTAAACATAAACTTTTCTCTACAACACTCTTTCAAATGACTGAAAAGTTTGTACTGAATGGAGGAAAGTGTTATGATTAGCACAAAGAATATTTATTCAAAAGCTCTTGATTTACACCAATAGGACATTCTTTACCAAAGAAAGCTAAATGAAGAAGATAAAGTTGTTGCTGCAGATCACTGATATTGTACTACTAGAGTTTAGGGTTCCATTAAGAAAAAGTGGCAATTTAAATATTTTGCTATTTCATAAGGGTGGTGTGTAAAAAAAGCACTGGACCCTTTTGCTTTTGTAGTGAATGAAGTTTACATCTTGCTCTTACAATGTTCACAAATTTAACTGTACAAATAAAATGGATAACTTTTATTTTACAAATAAATCAAGGAAACTTATGTCCTTCCATCTTTCGCAACAGCAGTGTTTTCAGACATGCAGAAATTCAGTTACTCAATTATTTAATTTTGTACGATGTACTAAAAGAGGTCACTGGGTAAATCAAAAAACAATGTGGATGGCAAATTGTCTTTTCTCTTGACTTCTGAAGGTCAGAACACGGGGTCAGCTATTGCACCTGGAGACATTTTCAGGTTAATGGGCATGCTCAAGAGCCCAATGGAGTAATACCCCTTCTGGCTGTAACAGAACCGGCAACCTTCCAGATATCAACGCCGATCCTTAACCTTAGAGCCACCGCTCTGAATCATGAGACTGATTCAATGATATTTTAATCTTACCTGTCAAAACGTGATTTTCTTTATATAACAAAATGAATATAGGTAGTCACTAAATGAGATTAGTGCACAATAAAAACCTTATAAATATCTGAATAGATGAAAAGAGTCCAGAAAGAGAAATGTGGTAGCGCATGGATGTTTTCATTTGTAAACTATAAAGATGCAAGAAAGCTTTGATTAAATGGCATGCAATTAAGAGAAAATGTAAATAAAAGTATCTATACTAATAAAAGGCAAAGCCCTCACTCACTCACTCACTCACTGACTCATCACTAATTCTCCAACTTCCCGTGTAGGTAGAAGGCTGAAATTTGGCAGGCTTATTCCTTACAGCTTACTTACAAAAGTTAGGCAGGTTTCATTTCGAAATTCCACACCTGCCTTTTCTATTCTCTGTGTTACATATTACATGACCATATCAGGCTCACTCTTGATAACCGGAGGAACATTGTGTCTTATGTATTGAATGACTGGGACAGGTTCAAGGTGCGGACTAATGACGGTACAGGAGATAATTATACTACTCAGGAGCACTATAAGAGTGAAATGCTTAAGCCCTTCACCTATGGTTCTGCATGTGAGTTGATGGCTGCCGCTGAATTGTTCGGTTGTCGCTTTCAAGTGTACCGAAATGGCCAAACATTTTACACCTTTGGACAACCGCCAACGCCTCTTAAACATCTTAAATTCACAGGTGACGATTTGAGTAGTGGACACTTTGATGTTTATGAATGGTTAAACTTTCAAAAGCTGGATGCGAAGTTATCGATGAAACCAGTTGTATACTTACAACGCTTGACAGATGCCGAATGTCACTTCAACACAACAAGTCTTGCAAATACTAACGTAATTGAAACAACCATGAAACTCAAACCGATTATGACAGCAGCAATCCAAGCTGTGAGATTTGAGGCAAGATTGCTTTTTACATGGCCAACTGTACGTTGCATGGTCAAAAGTAAGCTCAGCGCACAGCTTGGTCATATTACAACCGGTGGGCCGAACTAACAATGTGGTATACAAAGAGATCCTTAACAAATAATTATTGGTATATTTTCTCTCAGTTTAAAAAGGTTTACTTTTCTTCTTAATAAAAATTTTAAAGCAGTACTTCGCCGCTGTGAAGCGCGGGTATTTTGCTAGTAATATATAAAGCAAAATAATCAACTGAAAAAGAATATTTAAAAAAGGAAATGATTTAACCGTATGTAAAGGTGAGACATGAATCTCCTGACAGTATATATATATTTTTGAATTAATAACATTGGTGATTAACAGCATAACCATGCACCCTAAATGTACACTTTTTTAATAATTATGGCTAGGAACCATATGAATAACCAAACAGGATGAAACATATCTTTATTAATTTTGAGTATTTGGGCATATGATGCAATAATTGCAAAGGAAATTCTTTATTAAAAGCTTGGCATAAATGGCATAACATAACATTACATTCTCAATCCAATTCAAGGTTATAAGAAGGAATCACCTATGAAAAGCCAGCAAACACCTACACTCATGTGGAGTCAATTTAGAATGGCCAATCAAGCTAAAATGTAAATGCTTTTTATTTGGGATGAAAATGGGCAAAAAAAAAAATTGGAGAAAACAAAACCCACATGACCACAGACCCTGATAAATTAATAAAAAGAGGAACGGTTCAAGAACCCAGTAAAATCTTAGAAAACAAATAAACCTTGAACCAGGCCTTAAAGGTAATTAACAAAAAAAGCAGTCCTAATAAACAGAGGTAGACTGTTCCAAAGCTGCAATGAGGTTGTGGAAAAAACACACTCTCCCTTTGATTTTGGACAAGAATGGGTAATAGTAAAACAATTACTGTCTTGAAGACCTTAAAGAACTTGAGGCTGATGCTGGACAAAGTACCTCAGTGAGATAACAAGGAGCCAGACCATGCAGAGCCTTATAAATCAAGAGCTTTTTCACTATTCTACACTACACTATTCACTACAATTCCAACCAGGTTGTAACCCACCATTTGTCAGGCTGTAAAGTCAGGAGGTCATTTTTTGGTAAGACTTTCATTTACTGATTCCAACTAAATAAACAATAACTAGCAGCTCACAATGCTGTGAAAAAATTGGTAAGTACTGATTTTACATTCCAGTGTCCAGTATATCATAAACATCTCATATTTTTATTTTTGGTTTAAGATGGTTAAAAAGTTGCAACATAAGCAGAAGGTTGTACATATATACATGCACACACACAACCAGTCAAAAGTTTTAAAACGCCTTTGTTTTTCCAGTTTTTCTTCAAATTTAATAAGTTGAAATGCAATGGATGACCTAAAACAGTGAAAAACTAAACTGTTTAAATTTAAACTTTAGGTAAGCAAAAACTGAAAAAAGGTAATATCAGAATATTATTACATTTATTTATATAGCACATTTTCATACAAATAATGTAGCTCAAAGTGCTTTACATGATAAAGAAAGATAAAAAAAGACAAAGTAAGAATTAAAATCAGAGAACTTAGAATAAAAGTAAGGTCTGATGGCCAGGAAGGACAGAAAAAACTAAAAAAAAAAAAAAAAAAAAAAAAAACTCCAGACAACTGGAGAAAAAATAAAATCTGCAGGGGTTCCAGGCCACGAAACCACCCAGCTCCCTCAACCTACAGATGTTCTGCAGCAGTTAAAATTAAGCCTTGTAAATTGAAGCCAACAGTTTACAAGGGTGTCCATATTTCTGTTGATTCCTTCCTACTTGGATATATATACAGTACACCCCCAAAATTCGCGGGGGTTACGTTTCTAGAGCACCCGCGAATTGTGAAAAACTGCGAATTTTGGATGTGGTTAAAAAAATGCCTATTTTTATAGTTTAAACCCTAAATATTCCCCCAAAACACTTTAATTTAATTTCAAACTCAGCTTAATACATTACCTAAAAAAAGAATGTAAAGGTCAACCTGCATACTGTACAGTACTGTACTGATATGTCACCCGCAGTGCTAGAATGTAAAATACCAATGTTACCACTATATGTACTGTAATTCATGCAAGCATGTTTTCATTGCCAGAAGCCTTAGAAGATGCAGGGCGTTTCAGCGATATCGTGGGGCTTTAACCCTTAAACTGCCACATACTTGGGGGTTAATGCATCCCTGGACGCCAAATACTTTTTTCCTGCACTTTTTAAGTAAACGTCACAATTCACAAAGAAAAACTGAAATTTTAATGGAACACATTTTTTTCCTGCAAAGAGCATCACAATTACTGCAACACTAATCATTTTACACACTGCTAATGAACTGTAAAGACTATTTAAAAAAAAACTACTGGCACAATATGTACAAAGTGCAACTGACGCCACTGAGGAAACTCAGTAAATCACTGAGCCAACTGCGCTTGAACTGGCTGCACTCAAGCACACAGAGGTAAGCACTGATGCTCGCAGGCTAGTCTAGTGCAGCGGCTGAACCCCAGAGAGAGTGGTGCTGCAGTTCTGCCGGGGACGGCAGTGCTCATGAGCTGACTGATCAATGAATATACGGCACTGACTGATCAGCTCTGGCGTGCTGGCAAATTACTCTGAAGCAAATATAGCCGGTTGCAGGGTTCAATGAATGTGCGTCGCCGAATATATGTCACCACGTATACTCTGCTTCGGCGTGCTTCCAAAATGCACTGGAAACAGACTATAGCCGGTTGCAGGGTTCAATGAATGTACATCACCGAATATACTCGCCCTCTGCGTGCTGGCAAATTGCACTGAGACACGACTATAGCCAGTTGTAGCATTCAATGAATATACATCGTTGAATATACTCGGCTCCAGCATGCTGGCAAAACGCACTGGGAAACAACATTAGCCGGTTGCAGACTTCAATGAATGTACGTCGCCGAATGTATGTCACCGCATATACTCGGGTTCGGCTTGCTTCCAAATTGCACTGGAAACCGTCTCTAGCCGGTTGCGGCGTTCAACGAATGTACTTTTCCGAATATACTCGGCTCCGGCATGCTGGCAGTAATTAGCTTGTTACATATTTTAGTCCGTTATTTTTTTTATTTTGGCACAATATAGTACATGATGTGATAAACTACAACACTTTTCCTTCAGAGTGTGATGATTAAAACATCTTTCTCTGTCTGCAAAATAATTCTTGTGTATTCCTGCTACCTCTACTCTCTCTGAGCGTCTCTTCTCAGCAGCTGGGAACATTGTCTCAAAGAAGAGAGGCAGCCTCACACTACAGCATGTCGAAATGCACACGTTCCTGCACTGCAATCAGGAATATATGAACATAATCTTTTATAAACTGCACATTATTGTTTTATTTTATTTGAATTGAAGCTTTATTTAAACCTTTGGACTTTAAGACACACCAGTGGCTATTTTTGGTTAAGTGAAACGCACTTTTCTTGTTTAAAGACTATGTGCACTTTAGATTGTATTGTTTAATGTATTTCTTTTTTATTGTGATAGTCACACTAATATAAAACATCTAATTATTTTTAGGTTCATATGTTTCACTGGTTGTTATTTTACTTTGATTATTATTAATTTTAATTGTGTTAATGCAGAGACATTAGGGTGACATTCACAGGTGGACAGACGTGAGCAGATGAGGTAAGACATGCACTAGAGCCCAGAACAGGATGTGCAACCACAGGTCGCAGGCATCAAAATAGTCAGGCATGAAATAATCGTGACTAATCGCCTAACTGAAAAAAACATTGAACGATTAGTCGACTACCAAAATAATCATTAGTTGCAGCCCTACGGCACTGACTGATCAGCGCCTGCATGCTCGCAAATGGCACTGGGAAACGACGATTGAACATCTCTGGAGAGATCTTAAAATGGCTGTGCACTGACGCTTCCCATCCAACCTGATGGAGCTTGAGAGGTGCTGCAAAGAGGAATAGGCGAAACTGGCCAAGGATAGGTGTTCCAAGCTTGTGGCATCATATTAAAAAAGACTTGAGGTTGTAATTGCTGCCAAAGGTGCATCGACAAAGTATTGAGCAAAGGCTGTGAATACTTACGTACATGTGATTTCTCAGTTTTTTTATTTTTAATAAAATTTGCAAAAACCTCAAGTAAACTTTTTTCATGTTGTCATTATGGGGTGTTGTTTGTAGAATTCTGAGGAAAAAAATGAATTTAATCCGTTTCAGAACAATGCTGTAACATAACAAAATGTGGAAAAAGTGATGCACTGTGAATATTTTCCAGATGCACTGTATATAAAAAATAACTAGGGGGCTCTGGCCCCTGCTCGCTTCACTCACCCACCCCCAGGTTTGGTTTACCGGATAAACAATTTAAAGAGATTATTTTCATCTGAATTGTTACATATACATTATTTTCTCTTTTCCTTTAAAACTTTTGTAAAAACAATACTTTTTATTCACTTCCTGCCCCGGTTGTGGTTAAATCTCTTTCTCGCAGGACATATAACGCTGCTCGCATTGTGAAGGGGGGTCTGAATGCACGCTAAAGAGATGCGGTTGGTTCAGCTGCTATCTTGCTGCTGCTGCTGGCGAGCTGTGTGTTCTGCTTCTCGTGCTTTGCATCAATCATTTAAAAGCCTGTACGGCAGCTGTCCCTTTGCCACTTCCCGTCTCTGCCGCTAGCATTGTGAAGTGGGGGTTGCTGAACACACGCTAAGGAGATGCACTCTGATCATCTGCTGGCAAGCTGCATGTTCTGCTTGTCGCTTGTCATTGTTTTAAGAGCTGGGAGCACATGAAGTGTGTCTGTCAAAAGCATCCCAACAACTGGTAGGTTCGATGTGCGTGGACTTGTTTTAAATTGTTTGTAAATAGGGCGTGACGTACAAATGTCACCATCTCACGTGTTTTGCTTCCTATGGTTGAAATGTCTAGTCTCACGTGTTGTCAAAGTGTCTCAGACACTTCGTTCAACCCCCCCGGAGGTGCACTATGCTCCTGTCTCTCCTGTTCGTGTTGTGAAGGGGGGGAGCTGAATGCACGCTAAGGAGAAGAGGATGGATCCGCTACTGGCTTTGTGATGCTGCTGCCGAGGTGCATGTTCTGCTTGTCGTGTTGCATGTCAATCATTTAAAAGCCTGCACAGCAGCTGTCCTTCTGTCTCATTGCCTTGTCTTGCGTGATGTTAAAGTCAAATTGTCTTCTGAGAAGATCACGTCTTGTCTCCCTGCCAAGATTTTTTTTTATAATAGAGAGATATTATATTAAAAAAGCAGATAGCTATGATTTTACTCTGCAGTGAGGTTGGTTAGGGATAAAGAAAACCTGAAACATTCTGACACAGATCCAGTTCAATGCCAACAGTCCTTGGCAGGTTGGAACATCTGCTTACAAGCATATTGCTATCATTTTGCCACTCTGGTTGGTGGTGTGATATGGAGCAATACTTTAACATCCTAAAAGTAGAGAAACCAGTTAAACAAATGAGACAAAAATGTTATACTTGGTCATTTATTTATTAAGAAAAATGATCGAAAATTACATATTTGTGAGTGGCAAAAGTATGTGAATCTTTGCTTTCAGTATCTGGTGTGACCCCCCCTTTGCAGCAATAACTGCAACTAAACGTTTCCGCTAACTTTTGATCATTCCTGCACACCAGCTTGGAAGAATTTTAGTCCATTCCTCCATACAAAACAGCTTCAACTCTGGGATGTTGGTGGGTTTCCTCATATTAATTGCTCGCTTCAGGTCCTTCCACAACATTTCAATTGGATTAAGGTCAGGACTTTGACTTGACCATTCCAAAACATTAACTTTATTCTTAATTTTTATTCTTAACCATTCTTTGGTAGAACGACTTGTGTGCTTAGGGCCGTTGTCTTGCTGATTGACCCACCTTCACTTGAGATTCAGTTCATGGACAGATGTCCTGACATTTTCCTTTAGAATTCTCTGATATAATTCAGAATTCATAGTTCCATTAATGAAGGCAAGCCATCCTGGCCCAAATGCAGCAAAACAGGCCCAAACCATGATACTACCACCACGTTTCACAGATGGGATAAGTTTTTTATGTTGGAATGCAGCGTTTTCCTTTCTCCAAACATAACGCTTTTCATTTAAACCAAAAAGTTCTTTTTTAGTCTCATCTGTCCACAAAACATTCTTCCAATAGCCTTCCGGTTTGTCCACATGATCTTTAGCAAACTGCAGACGAGCAGCAATGCTTTTTTTGGAGAGCAGTGGCTTTCTTCTTGCAACCCTGCTATGCACACCATTGTTGTTCAGTGTTCTCCTGATGGTGGACTCATGAACATGAACATTAGCCAATGTGAGAGAGGCCTTCAGTTACTTAGAAGTTACCCTGGGGTCCTTTGTGACCTCTCCGACTATTACATCTTGGAGTGATCTTTGTTGGTCGACCACTCCTGGGGAGGGTAACAATGGTCTTGAATTTCCTCCATTTGTACACAATCTGTCTGACTGTGAATTGGTGGAGTCCAAACTCTTTAGAGATGGTTTTGTAACCTTTTCCAGCCTGATGAGCATCAACAGCTCTTTTTTTGAGGTCCACAGAAATCTCCTTTGTTCGTGCCATGATACACTTCCACAAACATGTGTTGTGAAGAGCAGACTTTGATAGATCCCTGTTCTTTAAATAACACAGTGTGCCCACTCACACCTGATTGTCATCCCATTGATTGAAAACACCTGACTCTAATTTCACCTTCAAACTAACTGCTAATCCTAGAGGTTCACATACTTTTGCCACTCACAAATATGTAATATTCGATCATTTTCCTCAATAAATAAATGACCAAGTATAATATTTTTGTCTCATTTGTTTAACTGGTTTATCTTTATCCAGTTTTAGGACTTGAGTGAAAATCTGATGATGTTTTAGGTCATAATGATGCAGAAATATAGAAAATTCTAAAGGGTTCACAAACTTTCAAGCACAACTGTATTTATTATCAGCAAGTAATACTGAAACAGAATATTAACAGATGATAAATAAAGAAATTCAGAAACAGGAATTATAGATGGATTGATCATAAAAGATGGGGGGTGGAGAAGAAGGAAACACTTGACATCTGAGATGATTCAAAACCAGACTTGAATTTAAGATGGATTCTGATAACCAAATTGTAAATGTTAGACTTAGTTGACTGTTTATGTAATATTTTCATTCTTTACTCACCTTTCAAATGTAAAATTCTGTACTGACAAAGAACTAAGTCAGTATTTAAACCCCAGACTCTGATCGAAGGTTTTGGAAAATTCCCATGAACAACAGTAAAAAATATATGGAAACCAAGGGAACATTAGGAACATTCTGCATTTCATATATATAAATAAATGAGATTCATCATGGTCATGACCATAGCCAGAAAGAAAAGGTATAATAAGAATCCCAGAAAAATACTGTTTCATGATAAGATATTTCATTTAGAAAATGGTCAACATGTTTTAATTGGCTATAACTTTAATTTGATTCTTCCACAGCCTACTGCAATTAGGTTTAGTATCCAAATTGAAATCAGGCACAATGTACAAACAATGTACATTAAGTGGTTAGAAGCATGTGCTGATAGGATGTTGCAGCACCCATCACACGATGAACCACCTGGATTGGGACCCGAGTGCAGCAGGTGACACCTCTGCACCACACTGGAACAGTGTGAGATTTATACCGGTGCCTAGACTGCCAATCCTGCCACCAACGCCCTAGTTTTTCCTGTAAGTTGGATGACCTGCTTGCAGAGCTGAATGCAGATTAATGTCATACCCAGGACAAAGCAACTGCTGGTGAAGAGCCTTGCTCAAGGGACCATGTCATTGCTGGCATTTACGGGATTTGAATCAGCAACCCTCCGATTGCCGACACAGATTCCTAGACTCAGAGCCACCACTCAGCAATGTACATTAAGCACAATGTTAAAACAATGCAATTCTTCATTCAGATTTTTAGATATCCTTTCTCTGGTTTAGCATTTTAGAACTGATAATCAAACAAGCTGTATATGCCTCTGTACTGTGGAAGAAATATGCATAACTATGGAAAAACAAGCATAACCCATAAACAATAATCAAATATTAAGCTGAAGCAATGCAACACAGAAATACAAAAAGCCTGCCAAAATGCCTCCCCTACCAACCCCCACAAACTACAGTTATATTTAAAGAACACATGTGGTCATGTTTAGCACATGAATTATTTAAACCAAATGGTCATTGATTACAAAAATCAAAAGAAACAAGGTGTGAGAATAATAGCTTACCCATCCCTTCCTTTGCTGACAATCTTTACTTCAAAATAGTATATTCCACAGGCCGCTGGTATGGGATGAGTAGCTCTAACGGATGCTGCATCTTTGTGGTTTTTCCCATGACCTAGGCAAAAAGGGGAAGTAAACCTTATTACAACCAATCAGTATTAATTCCCAACAATCTATATTTCCTCAGCTAATCTACATGGCAAAGGATGTACAGTTTGTCCTGTAAAACAGAAAGCAAGTCAAATATTAAATTAGATAAAGCACATGCAGTTTACAGTATAATCAATCTATAAATTAATGCAGTACAACACTGTTAAAAATATCATTAAAAAGCATTCTCACTGTTTTAATAAATCATTTTTAAAAGTAACATCTACTATCCTGTTTTGTGGGGCTAGTGAAGAACACTGAGTCAATGTTACATGAGAAAAGCAACAGAAAAACAGAATGATGGATGATATATTTAATACAGAAAACCTGATGCATCCATTCTTACTGTGCTGATACAAGTAACCTGTCTGTCTAAATTAATGATGATTGTCCAACAATAAGTCACTTTTTATAAATGGATAACAAGCTATCGCCAGTATCAAGGATGACTTTGAATACTCCTTATCAGACATGTGTTAACTACATAAAGTATATTGATTCTGGACTGTGAGACCTATGTTACTGTGGACATGATGTACTGTTTTTCTGGTTTTCATCAATAATTCCGTTTTTCTCTCTAATGTCTCTGTGATTTAAGAGGATTGTGCAAAAAATTAATTGTCTACAGGACATACTAAAAGAACAAATGCAGCACATGTCCAATGCTGCTTATTATCAGACATTTTCAGATAAAAAAAATAACCTTACTTAATTGGATAAAGACTTTAAGTAGCATCCCATTCTTTTCTGACACTGTCAGATGTGAACACTACACAATACATTTGAAAACACAAATCCTACTCAAATTTTGAGATGGGTAAGTGGGAAATTGCTGGATTGCCTGTGAATTATAATGATCTAAATTAATGTCAGGTAAGTTTGAACCAAATTATATACTGTATGTGGGCGCACAACTGTACCAGTATAGCCTAAACAAATAAATAAAATGTTGACTTGTTCTTTAATGTATGGCATTTCGTAATTGTGTTTAGCTACATTCATATGAAAAAGTTTGGGAACCAATCTTAATTCTCTTTGGATTTTTGTTTATCATTGGCTGATCTTTCAACTTTCTTTTAATATATGACATGCCTTATGGAAACAGTAGTATTTCAGCAGTGACATTAAGTTTATCGGATTAACAGAAAATATGCAATATGCATCATAACAAAATTAGACAGGTCCATAAATTTGGGTACCCCAACAGAGATATTACATCAATACTTAGTTGAGCCTCTAGACGCCTCCTATAGCCTTTGATGAGTGTCTGGATTCTGGATGGAGGTATTTTTGACCATTCTTCCATACAAAATCTCTCCAGTTCAGGTAAATTTGATGGCTGCCGAGCATGGACAGCCTGCTTCAAATCACCCCATAGATTTTCGACGATATTCAAGTATATTGTACTTCTCCCTCTGCATGAATGTTTTTTGTAGATTTCGAGCAAATAGGACAAGAGAGTAACTCTGTAAATCACAGGACCAGTTCTTTTTACAACAGTGTATGGGCCAATGTATCTAGGATCCAGAAAAAATACCAAAGTTGGAGTACAAGGTGTGGAGTCTGTCAAAGATGATGATTTTATGAAATCCATGTAACTGAAACGTTTCCTTAATAAAGATGCCCACCATTTCTTTAGCCATAGGGGATTTTTAACTGGACACTATAAATGAGGGCTTTTTGAAAATCTATGCACTACAAATAATATAGTAGTACAGCCACTAGATAAAGTTAAATATTCAATCTCCTCCCACTGGAGCGAGGAGTTGTAGCAACAACCTGATGGGGGAACTTTAAGCTGATTTTGCCCTATAACTCACCAATCCCCAGGCATAAAATGTACCACAAGGGACTTTGTGTTTTGTCAGCCTTTATAGGGTTCAGGACATTCCCTTGATGGAGATAGACAGGTGGTCCTACCTCCTGGAGAACTACCCATAAAATCCATGGAACACTGTAGAAGTATGGACACACAGAAATTAAATAATACACAGAACTAATTTAAAAAAAAGCACAGAATAATGCAAAACATCAACACAAATAACAATGTTCACACAGCAGAATGAATTAAACATTAGCAAAAAAAAAAAAGGTTAAACACCTAACTTTATGTTGAAGAGCTCTCTGTTTCCTACATTACAATTCTGTTTGGTTAGTGTTACATTTTTTAATAAAAAGAACAAAGATGTAATTAGTACTACAGAAAGGGTGTGTAAGAATTGCACCCAAATCATGATACTCAATACATTTACTTCAATTCAAATTGTAGTGAGGCTCTGGAAGGCACAGGCAGGGGCCAAAGCAGTTTCTTTGATGTTTCAAATGCCTCTAGAGAGAACGTTTTTGTCAGGGTAGTAATAGGGGAGATAACTATATTAATATTCTTTATAAATTGTAATTGTGTACCCTACAAAATATTGTTCTTGCTTAAAGTTCTCTGGGACCTAATACTGTGACCAGGTGAGGAAATCAAACAGAGTCACATGGAGCTGTGAAGAGGTCAACACATCTTGTCTCTTATATTAAACTTAACAGATAAACGATGGATCATAAATGAATAAGGATAAAATATAATAAATTGGTTTATTTCTACATCAACTCGGTATAGGTAATCTCTGGACTGGGATATTTACTGCACAGTCTTAAACCAAGGGTGAAGCAGCACTGATTCCAGTGACCCCAAGCAACTGTTGTTCCCATTTCACTGCTTCTTTACCTCTGCATAGTCAGCTGTAATATGAAGCACGCATGGTTGTGCATATTTACACAGTAACAGTTTGACTTCCTCAGTCTCCTCACTGGTTAATTACACTGAATGTATGCAGCATGAAAGGGTCAGCTGTGCCTTCACAGGGACAGTGCAGTTTCCATTTTTAATTTTGGTTAATAGGGCACAGCCACTTTTTGATGTTGACTGTGTGCACCCATTTTTAGAAGTTTATATCATGCACTCCTGATAATTCATTTTGATGTTTTCATGCACCATTTCTTTTATTTTACACACTGATTTTCATTTTGGTGTACTGACTGTTTTGTTATTTTTTTTTTTTTTTTAATTCTTTTTCATACACTATTTGATCATTTTACACACATACGTTTCATATTAATTTAAAATACTACTTTTATTTTATGTTCTGATTTTTTTTTTACACTCTTCTTTGTAACTTTAAGCAAAGATTCAGAATTTATTTTCTTTTCTTTTTTTTTTTTTGCTCATGGTTTTCCATAGTACATTCCTCTATGCCCTTAGAGTCTGGTTTGGCCAATGCATACATTTTTCTTTTAGTTAAGGGGGCTTCAACTAATAATTCTAAGGTACAGTGATAATCCCAATGAGGGCGAGGCACTAAAGACTTCTGCTTGCTAAAATCATTGCTAAAATCTTCATAGTGTAATGGTTTCTATGATAAAGCATGGTAATTTGGGGGTTTTGATCTGATCAGACAATTCAATAAAACAAATGATTCCAGCTTTCCACATCCCCAGTGGCCCAAATGACAAGGTTCTCAAGATAGGCAAAACCTGAAATTATGCATGATACAGAACTTTAAATAACAAAAAATATTAGCATTTTTCATTGCAGAGATTTTCAACTTGCAAATTAACTGGAGAGGTATATTCCAACAGCCCATTATCAATAAGTGTTCTGTCCTAACAGAGGATGAAGCAGATTTATAGATAATGAGACAGGACATGAAACACAGACATAAAACAGGGCCATATTTAGCTATACAAAATGTTTGTTTTAACCAAACTGTCTATGCAAAACAAAAACAATACTTAAAAATTCAAATGCAAGGAATCTTAAGCCAGGAAAATTAAATCTCAACAACTGCACAAAGTTTTTGCTTTGGAACCATAATCTTGGACAACCAGGAAATGGATGGCACTGACCTTAATACCATTGTATCAGTGACTTCTAATCACTCATCTGTTGCCGCAGTATAGCAAGTACACATCTTCCAACATTGCAACCCCCCTATGAAAAACTATATGGCTCGAGGTTAAATGTGGGTATATTTCAACATACAAAAATGAAACTGAAACAAATAAAGTGAATTATAAATGAGACTAGGGCTGCCACTAACGATTATTTTGTTGATTAATCAATCACTTTAATTGTTACATACAGTGTGTATATATCTATACTAATAAAAGGCAAAGCCCTCACTGACTGACGACTCACTCACTGACTCACTCACTCACTGACTCATCACTAATTCTCCAAGTTCCCGTGTAGGTAGAAGGCTGAAATTTGGCAGGCTCATTCCTTACAGCTTACTTACAAAAGTTGGGCAGGTTTCATTTCGAAATTCTACGCGTAATGGTCATAACTGGAAGCTATTTTTCTGCATATACTGTAATAGAGTTGAGCTCGAAAGCCGTGGGGGGGCGGAGTTTTGTGTGACATCATCACGCCTCCCACGTAATCACGTGAACTGACTGTCAACGCATTGTGTAGAAAACCAGGAAGACCTCCAAAAAGCGCTGAAGAAAACATGCATTATATAATTAAGAAAGGCAGCGAAACAATAAGAAGCGAGCGAGTGACATATACTACCATGTTCATGAGTGCTGCTACTTCGGAAAGAAAGCAAGGTGTAAACCTAAACTTTAAATTAAGTTCATAGATAGGCTGCCGCTGGCGTTTCTCATGCCCACGGGTAATGCGGGATACAAGTTTAATGAGAGGACGCAGGATATAAACGAGAGTTTTGATCACTTTGTAACTAAGTTAAAATTGCAGGTGAAGGGGTGTGCTTATGCAAATTCCGAGAGACTGTGTTTGTGGGGGATTGGCAGTTAAGGCAGGTGGGGGAGTCACGTCATCATCTCCCCTCCCATTTACCTCATTTCGCTCTGAGCTGAGCTCCGCGGCTAACGCCGTCTTCCGAAGCAACTTCGTCACACTGCCACCAAATACTCACAGAAAAATCCACAAGTTAATACACACGCTGTCTCCAGAGATTCTCCACACTGAATCCTCCAGGCACTAATTACAAAAGGTTACATTGACAATCGTGTTACGTTATTTTTAAAATCTTTCCTTTTCTTAGCACAAGCACAGCTGAGAAGCTTCGATGCATGTGCTCCATAAGGCGTTAAAAAATAATGCATTTAATCACACTTTGCCGTCAGCTCGGATTATGAAGACACGCACACGAGTGGAGGACTGACAGTGCCATCACAGCCGATTAATGTCGTCTCACCAGTCTACACAAGACCCACCGCGACTGTCCCCAAAAGGCGATCATATCGTCAGCGAAAACATCTCTCTATACTATATAAAAGAAAAAGGCAATTTTCCTTTCTTTACACCTTTTTGCCTTTTATCCCAAACCAAAGCCTTTCTCTCTTAACACTGCAGAGGACACAAAACTAATTTTCTTTAATTGCTGGTAATGCCGGTAAGGCACATTACCAGAGGCAGAAATTTGAACGTTCACATAGAAAATGTAATTTCTATACCACAGCCATCGTGTAGTGCCTTTCAAAAGGGATCTACTACCGAGAGATGATCCATATATATTTTAGCTGCTGTTAGTACTACTTACCTGTTGTGTTACACAGTCTTTAAAATGTAGTTTACCCGCAACCACTCCAGTAGTGCTCAATGTACCTGTACTTCTTAAAACGTTAATGTTTTACTGTTTAATAACTTGTAGACTATATTTTATTATTTTTCCCTTGCACTCAGTGACCAAAGCTATACACACACATAGACACATACATATATATATACACATATATATACCTGTGTGTATGTTTGTATTTATGTGTATATATATATATATATATATATATATATATATATATATATATCTATAATAATAAAAGGCAAAGCCCTCACTCACTGACTGACTGACTGACTGACTGACTGACTGACTGATTACTAATTCTCCAACTTCCCATGTAGGTAGAAAGCTGAAATTGGCAGGCTCATTCCTTACAGCTTACTTACAAAAGTTAAGCAGGTTTCATTTCAAAATTCTACACGTAACGGTCATAACGTTCGATAACGGTCGACAACGTCCGCCATGTTGAACCTTCTTATTTATGGCCCCATCTTCATGAAATTTGGTAGGCGGCTTCCCTGCGCTAACCGAAACTGATGTATGTACTTATTTCGATGGTATGACGCCACTGTCGGCCGCCATATTGAACTTTCCAACGTCACCAATTTTCAAACTTCCCGTGTAGGTAGAAGGATGACCCCATCTTCACGAAATTTGGTAGGTGACTTCCCTGCGCTAACCAAAACCGATGTACGTACTTATTTCGGTGGTATGACGCCACTGTCAGCCGCCATATTGAATTTTCCAACATCACTAATTCTCCAACTTCCCGTATAGGTAGAAGGCTGAAATTTGGCAGGCTCATTCCTTACAGCTTACTTACAAAAGTTAAGCAGGTTTCATTTCGAAATTCTACGCGTAACGATCAACAACATCCGCCATGTTGAACTTTCTTATTTATGGCCTCATCTTCTCGAAATTTGGTAGGCGGCTTCCCTGCACTAACCGAAACCAATGTACGTACTTATTTCGGTGGTATGATGCCACTGTCGGCCACCATACTGAACTTTTCAACAGTCTTTGTTACTTATGGGCCCATCTTTAAGAAATTTGGTACACGGGTTTACAACGCTAACTGAATCCTATTTACGTACATATATACGTCCATAGCCTGCAGCTTGGTCACCATGTGAGGCGGCGTTGGGTCTCCCATCCCATCACCTCCCACGTTGTTGGCTGCCTGCCTATATAAGGCCGTCCGTCGCTCCAGTCTCTACATTCCCTTCCTTGCTTCGCCACGGGATTCACGTCTCCCTGCTGATAACTACAGCCTTTTTGTTTAATCCACGGCTTCTCCGCTGTTTTATTGTTTGTTTATTACAATTATAGTTATTGTATAGGTATTTTGCACTTACTTTACATTACTCAGGTACCCATTTCCTTCATCATTCCAACCCCCATTACCATGTCTATCGAGGTAATCACCATCGATCAAAGAACTGTCACTTACTGAGTGGTTTCCATGCCCAGAGATGGCACCTACCTTTTCCATTCTCTGTGTTACATATTGCACGGCCATATCAGGCTCACTCTTGATATCTGGAAGAACATTGTGTCTTATGTATTGAATGACTGGGACAGGTTCAAGGTGTGGACTGATGACGGTACAGGAGATAATTATACTACACAGGAGCACTAGAAGAGTGAAATGCTTAAGCCCTTCACCTATGGTTCTGCATGTGAGTTGATGGCTGCCGCTGAATTGTTCGGTTGGTGCTTTCAAGTGTACCGAAATGGCCAAATATTTTACACCTTTCGACAACCGCCAATGCCTCTTAAACATCTTACATTCATAGGTGACAATTTCAGTAGTGGACACTTTGATGTTTATGAATGTTTAAACTCTCAAAAGCTGGATGTGAAGTTATCGATGAAACCGGTTGTAAGCTTACAACGCTTGACAGATGCCGAATGTCACTTCAACACAAGTCCTGCAAATACTGTCGTAATTGAAACAAACCATGAAACTGAAATCGATTATGACAGCAGCAATCCATGCTGTGAGATTTGAAACAAGATTACTGTTCACATGGCCAACTGTAAGTTGCATGCTCAAGAGTAAGCTCAGCGCACAGCTTGGTCATGTTACAACCGGAGGGCCGAACTGACAACGTGGTATACAAAGAGATCCTTAACAAATAATTATTGCCATATTTTCCCTCACTTTAAAAAGGTTAAATTTTCTTCTTAATAAAAATTTTAATGCAGTACTTCGCCGCTGCGAAGCGCGGGTATTTTGCTAGTATATATATATATATACACACACACACACACCTATCTACATTATATATATATCTATACTAATAAAAGGCAAAGCCCTCACTGACTCACTAATTCTGGAACTGCAGTTATTGCTGCTAAGGGTGGCCCAACCAGTTATTAGGTTCAGGGGGCAATTACTTTTTCACACAGGGCCATGTAGGTTTGGATTTTTTTTTCCCTAAATAATAAAAATCATCATTTTAAAACTGCATTTTGTGTTTACTTGTGTTATATTTGACTAATGGTTACATGTGTTTGATGATCAGAAACATTTTGTGTGACAAACATGCAAAAGAATAAGAAATCAGGAAGGGGGCAAATAGTTTTTCACACCACTGTATACATACACTGTATGTATCACACACTGTATATAAAACACACACATACAAACACACACTACCACTATAGGCTTGTTATGCTCCTTTAAGTCGATGCTGGTTTCTTTTTACATTCACAGTTTCTTTACTTTCACTTCAAACGTTTGGTACTGTAGATCAATTAGCCCTACATCCCATCTTGCATTTTTTTAGTATAGTAACTGCTTTGAAGTTTGACTAATGACATTAACTAAGCTCTTACCCAGAACACAGCTTGCAAGCTCACTTTTAATTTCTACTGCCAAGCCAATATGAAACAGCGAAATTAAATTAGCTTCCTCCCCACCCATGTCTGCTGTAATCATTTTAAATGTGCCCACTACATATTCACTAATGTTTTCATTCGTCTGCTAGTCAAAAAAAGACTTGATTTCTTCCAAAAATTCCATACTAAAGGCTTATCATGTAAACGTTAGGTAAAAAACATAAGATCAGGTTTGAGGCTGCTGATCAAATACAAGACAATACTGATTCAAACAGCATCTACACTTCCACTGGTCAGCAGTGGATGTGAAATGAAAGGCTCTCTGGCACCCTCTATAGCCGGAGGAGATCCATTAGTGCAAATAAGGCATAAGGCTCAATTCTAAACCATTTGCCGAAAAGACACCATTGTGACTAACTTGTTTCTGCAGTGCCTAATCCTACCAAAACCACTCCAGCTCAGGGTTGCCCATTTAGAAGGTCCAGTAAAGAAAATAGTTTCTTAAGGACAATATAAACACACAGACAGATACTGACAGACAGATAGATAGATAGAATGCAAAATTTAACTGACTGCCTAAATTTGTTAGGATGGTACATCTAGGGCAGAAGGGACCCATTAACTCTTTTAGAGCAAATGTCAACATCCCAGGGCAGAGAGTGTTAAAAGCAGTAAATGTCAATAAAGCTCACTGTTACGTTATAGAAAGACCATTTTTGCTACGAGGACTGTTAAAAATCGTTGAATTAACATCAAATCCCTGCATGTGTGTGAGTAAACAAAGTCTAGAGTGGCATCGACATTATGTGAGAGAGTGAAGAGAAAACACAAAGCAAAATACTCTATTATTTATTCATTTTTTGGTGGTGTTGTAGAAAAAAGAAATTCAGCCTAAATGTGCTTAATTTTTTTGATGAGTGTCATTAATAATGCTCTAGCAAGAGTGACATTCTAATGCACCACCATCCCTTTTCTGCCACGTGCTGACAGCCATCGCACAGAGAAATGGGGCGCGCCAGTAGTGTAAATGAAGGCCGTCTACAGAAGCAAACTGAAAGAAACCAAGTTTGGCAAAGCTCAAAAAATATGCATTTAGCATGCCTGCTATAAAGCTCAAGTACTTGCCAGACCTCCACCATCTTATCTTTTTTTTTTTTTTCCTGTCCACCCTGGCCATTGGACCTTACTTATTCTATGTTAATTAATGTTAACTTATTTTGTTTTCTTACTGTGTCTTTTATTTTTCTATTCTTCATTTTTGTAAAGCACTTTGAGCTACATTTTTTTTGTATGAAAATGTGCTATATAAATAAATGTTGTTGTTGTTGTTATCTGCAACCTTGTGTAACATGCTGACATGGGGACTACAATATTCATCAGCCATTGTGCTGCTCTAGATGAATTCACCAGAACTCACAAAGTTTAAATAAGATCATTGACAAATGCAGCATGCCATTAAAGGTAGCAACTGATGCTTTTTTAGCATCTTTGGGATAACAATTTCATGGTCTCAATGGATTACACCATTTATCTTACAGGAGGTCTTTTTTCTCATCTGGGATTCTGTTTAGACATTTTCACTTTCATAAAACACTTTTCCCCCTCCTATTTTAACCTGGAGTCTTCTCTGAGAAATACATTGCCAAAACCTGTATATGCAGTGTTGCGAAACACTTAAAAAGCTATCTTCCTTTCCTTCTTTCTACATCCCCAAATTAAAAAAAAAAAAATGTAAAACTCCCAAACCCAAATACCTGTTTTTAGTAAGTTTCGCTAATTCAAACCCGCATGTGAAAAGTAAAGCAAAGTACTGAAAAAGTATACAATGCTTATCATACCAATTGTGATGTTGTATTTGTGATAATATATGAAGCGAGATTCAGGCAGCCAGACAGTGGTGGAGTGCAATGCAGTTAGCCATGTATGCACTTCAATGTAATGTGTTCACCTCATGAGACAATAAATCTGAGATAAAGTTAATACACTTCCTTTTTTTTTATTAGTGTATATTCCTGCATTTTTAAAAAGCCAACAGTGTTGTCCACTTGTATATCATCATTAAATTCTCAATACCAATCAACAATCAGCACTTCCTGAAGTTAAAAAAATAAAACAGAAAAACACCACACACCACAAATTAACTCATGGAGGCAAGCCACGATCAAACAGAATAAAGCACATGGTTTTCTATAGTTGTAGAAGATGCTGTTTTTCAGAATGTGGATAAGAAGAGAACAGTACAGTGCTTTTGAGTAAGGAAAAGTAATTAGTAACTTTTGTTGGTAGACATTTATTCAAACCCACTCTTTCACACTAGCAACACCAGTGACTGTATGTAGCATGTTCAACAGTAAGAAGCTCAAGTGAACTAATAATGCATATTAGCACCTGGTTAAATATATATACATATATATTAATTCTACAGAAAAGTATTTAATTACATAGCACTTCTGGTACATCTGATTAACCAACGGCACAACTGAGGCCCACTGAGTTGAAAAAATTCCCCAGGCAAAGCCATACAACACGGCTAGCAACGCAATATAAATTAATAACAACTGAGAAAAATAAGGAAAAAACTACAAAATTAATTGCCTTTGTGAATGGAAACCCCAAAAATCATAACAAGCAAGTACAATATGCTTGACCAAATGACTGTATAAACCAGCAGAGAATGTTTCATTAGAGACATACTAAAAGAGTCTTTGTTTTTAGGTTAGCTTTAAAAATTAACTTTAAACAGTTAAAATGTTTAATTAAATAATATTAATCATTACTGGATATTGATTTTGTGATAGGTTCGTTTAAATAGTGGTAAGCCTAGAACTGAACAGGTAGAAAATACTTGTTGCATGCTGATTAAATATGCAATTAATAATTTCACTGTAGTTTGTACACATAACAATACAACAAATACTACTACTGCACAATAATTCATTGTGCTGGAAAAGTATTTTGAAATTTTTAATGAGGACTTAACTCCAGAACTTCCTTGCTTGTTTTTTAATCTCTGTCATGTTTGTTCATTTATTTCAACACCTTAAAAATGTCAACACTTTACTCTGTACGTGTATGTCACAAAAATTATGCCATTGCTCTGTGAAATTGTGTTAATTCAAACTCCCAAGCATCCAGTGTAAAGCACCAGTGAAGGAAAGATGTATATAATTTTTTTAATTTATAGAAAGCGCTTAATTTTAAAACATAATTTTATGTGAAAATGCATATACTGTATATCATGCTTGTGAAGAAATAACTATAACTTGAAAAATACCAAACTTATCCTTTAACTTCCTTTGCTGAACCCATATCATGGCTCAACAATGCAACACTGGCATGAACAATGGCAATGATCGTAAAAGACATGTTATTCAATTACATACATTTACTGAGCATAAGGAAAAAGTGATTGTTAAAAAGCAGAAATCAGCAGATATGAGGATACCAAGCTTATTAAAATTTGATTTGTGTCTACAAATAAAATTAAGTGTTGTACAATTACTTATATAGACAATTAATGCAAATTAGGATTGTCAACACATATTGTAAAGGTAAGGTTCCCATGTAATACTTAGAAGTATGACTTTTTAAAATCTTTATTTTGTGGCAGTACAATAGTAAAGTAGTTAGCACTGCCTCCATACAGCTCCAGGGGTACTACCCGAGCAGAGTCCATAAGACTCTTTGTGTCAATTGCATGCCATGTAGCTGTCATAGGTACTGGCTCCCTGAACTGTATTAGCTGTTTAAAAATGGATGAAAAAATAAAAAGGTTTTTGATGATGCCATGTAATATTACACTTTCAAGGGAACTGGTTATTACAAGAAGGGAATGTCCAAGTTCAACTTCAAATTAAAAAGATACACAAGACACAAGTCTTTACTTGAAGGCAGTAAATTGCTCCACTAATCTTTCAAGCAGAGAATCATTACATAAATGGTTCACAATAAATGATGCTTTACATCAAGCGGAATGGTTACTGGTCTACTGACAATAAAGCATTATGCCAAAAAGTGAGATGAAGGTAAGCATTTACCCATACATTGTGGAAAAGAAGACACAAAGACAAGTTACAGGCACTGCCAGAACCAAATTTCTCTTTAATTCCCATTATTTCTTATAAACAGAAAACTTTTGTAGACACACACGGATCATGCTCACCCAGAAGGATGGGTGATAATAGCTGCCATACATCAGTGACAGAGGCATAAGTGATAGCATTGTGCACCAAAAGCACAGGAAGTGAACTGGGCAAGGGTGCCTCCTGTGTCCATGTTTGTCATCACAGAGCAGCTTGCTGTACCCATTACCACTTTTATGTCACTGTTGATGACACAGATCAGAACCGCTCAACATATTCAACGTCCCAGAGAAGGAGCACAATTTGAAGCATGCCAATTCTTTAACTTGTTTTCCTTTGCAATACTGAAAATGTACCTGAGCAAAAGTTAGAACTAAAAGATGACTAAATGATTCACTATAAAATGATGAACTACAGTGGGTACGGAAAGTATTCAGACCCCCTTTAATTTTTCACTCTGTTATATTGCAGCCATTTGCTAAAATCATTTAAATTATTTTTTTTCCTCATTAATGTACACACAGCACCCCATATTGACAGACAAAAAAAAAAGAATTTTTGAAATTGTTGCAGATTTATTAAAAAAGAAAAACTGAAATATCACATGGTCCTAAGTATTCAGACCCTTTGCTCAGTATTTAGTAGAAGCACCCTTTTGAGCTAATACAGCCATGAGTCTTCTTGGGAAAGATGCAACAAGTTTTTCACACCTGGATTTGGGGATCCTCTGCCATTCCTCCTTGCAGATCCTCTCCAGTTCTGTCAGGTTGGATGGTAAACGTTGGTGGACAGACATTTTTAGGTCTCTCCAGAGATGCTCAATTGGGTTTAAGTCAGGGCTCTGGCTGGGCCATTCAAGATCAGTCACAGAGTTGTTGTGAAGCCACTCCTTCGTTATTTTAGCTGTGTGCTTAGGGTCATTGTCTTGTTGGAAGGTAAACTTTCGGCCCAGTCTGAGGTCCTTAGCACTCTGGAGAAGGTTTTTGTCCAGGATATCCCTGTACTTGGCCGCATTCATCTTTCCCTCGATTGCAACCAGTCGTCCTGTCCCTGCAGCTGAAAAACACCCCCACAGCATGATGCTTCCACCGCCATGCTTCACTGTGGGGACTGTATTGGAGAAGTGATGAGCGGTGCCTGGTTGTCTCCACACATACCGCTTAGAATTAAGGCCAAAAAGTTCTATCTTGGTCTCATCAGACCAGAGAATCTTATTTCTCACCATCTCAGAGTCCTTCAGGTGTCTTTTACACACCAAGATAGAACTTTTTTTTTTTTTTTTTTTTAAGCTATTACTTTAATATTCATGAAATATCTGAAAATATGTAGGCTGTTTCTTTTAAAATAATAATGGCACAAGCACACAAACACATTAGTCAAAGTTATGATGGGGATATGTGTATAGAAAAAATTTATGTTTAAAATAAAATATAACGAAAATAATATATAAATTATTAATCTCTGCACAGGCACGCATACAAAATATTTTTTTGGTGAAGGTGGGTATTTTCCTTAGCCATTTCCTGTCCCTTTAAGATGAGCTCACATAAGACAAGTCATAGTTTCACTTGTTTCACCAAACTGAGCCAGGTCATTGCTCAGATGTAGCACTGCATCACCATCTATCAAAATGTGCAAGCAGCTGACACAAATCAATTTGCTTTGTTAATTTCAGACTACAAGAACAAAGCAGTCTTTAAAATGATGGCTTATGCCATATCTGTCAGGTCCTGTTGATACTGCATAACTTTTTAAACACCCAGAACATTACACTACAAATTAATATCCAATATTTCTTCACTTTTACTTAGCCAAATAGTCAAACTTTACAATTCATTGCTAACTATAATAATGATGATAAACGAATTTGTTTAGCTTTCAATTACATTTACTTGTAAGTAGTATAATGAATTGTGCAATAAGTTTGAAGAATGGCTCTTTATTGGGTCAAAATGCTCTTCCTTTATATATGGCTAAACAGTAAGGGGCATCATATGTGCAGGTACACAAGTACCACAGTATTCGGTTTGTGCAACTCAGGTGGACAATGATGAAGACAAAATAATTAAGAACTCTGAAAGCAGCTTGGCAGTGAGCCTCACAAGTGAATCAGGAAAAGCAATCTGCTACAATATTCATGCACAGCAGTGTCAAGCTTACAGTTCCATGGAAAAGTGAGGGCACCCCTAGCTAAATTACATATTTTGTTGACGTTTGAAGTAAAAAACAGTAAATACAGCTTTGACAGCAAACAAACTAAAACAGTGCAATTTTTATAAAAATGTTAATATATAATTATGATTTATTTGAAGAACTTAAAAAATGTACAAAAATACGAGTAAGTGTACCATTTGCAAACTTTCTGTCACATTTTTAGTTGTAAGGTCTGAGAGCTCATCATGTTGTTAGCTGGGTCTGACTTGGCGTTTTAGGTATTAGTAAAGAATTGCCACTAGGAACTGTCAATTGATTACAATTCCAGTGTCTAATAAATTATTTGACTCTTCAAACAATTTGAAACACTCAATAACAATTGGTTTTTCTAAGGAAATGATGGAGAATATAAAAAATAAACTAACTGATGCCTGCAAAGCAGAGGAAGTTACAAGATTCACACTGTCTGAAACGTCATTATGAAATGGCAGTTAAAGGGAATTATGGAGGTCACAGCAAAATCAGGAAGACCATGAAAATTGGCAGACAGAACAGCTTGTATAATGTTTGGGAAAGCAAAGCAAAAGCCTCATGTGACTGTAAATCCAGTGTCACATTATGTCACTTCAAGTTGATGGGAATGACAGACTTGCTGACTGCTCTTGCTGATCTTATTGCCGGACTATGTTGATTTACATGACTGATAATCACTGGGCACGTCAACTTTATTAAGTTTGTGACTACCTTCCAGCACAGTAGTGCTCACGTGCTGCATGCCAGATTCTGTGCGGTGTGAAGGGTTAACAGGTATAGTGATTTGAGCCACAGTAGTTACCCTTTTTTTCATTCTGTCATGGTATGTAAAAAAACAAGAAATCAGACAGACGTGCTTCTCTCTGTGTGTTCCAAAATACCTACATTCCTCATTCCTTATTGCTGCATTATATGCATTGTACTTCCAGACGAGCATTCGTTGGATGTCAGTTGTCAAGCACACTGCTACTGTCGAATTAGCCAAAAAAATTAGATTTGTGCATTTTCACGCTTTATTATTACCGTAATAGCCGCAGCAGCCAAAGCAAGAATAAACACTAACAACAACAAAAAAAAAATCCTAGTGCTAGTCTGGCAACTGTTTTAGAAACATAGTAGCCATCAAAATTCTTAACAATAGTGCCCTGTAAAAAAGAAGCATCTGCACCACCGTCTTGTTTTCAGTCTAATACTGATAGCTAGGTAAGCAAGTCTTAAACAACTCAGACTGTTTAGAACAAATGCATATCCCTTACCCCTGTCATTCAGCTCTTTCTACAAAAATGTCCTCTAGTCGGGCCTCCATTGCTCGCCTACAGCTGGTGCCAAGCGCTGCTGCTAGATTTTTAACTGGCACAAGAAAACATGAGCATGTTACCCCGATTTTGGCTTCCAATTCGTTTCCGAATCCATTTTAAGATCCTTGTATTTGTTTTTAAATCTTTGAATGGTTGTGCCCCACTTTATTTGTCAGAACTGCTACACCTGTATGTGCCGTCTCACTCTCTCAGGTCAGCAGACCAGATGCTTTTACGTGTTCCCAAGGCACGATGCAAACTCCGAGGTGATCGAGCTTTTTCAGTTGCAGCTCCAAAGCTCTGGAACGATTTGCCGTTGCACATTAGGCAGGCTCCTTCGCTAGCTGTCTTTAAATCCTATTTAAAAACACATTTTTACTCTCTGGCTTTTAACCCAGTATGATATGTTGGCTATCTGTAAATTTTTTATTAAGAATCTCTACAGTTCTTATGTGTTTCTGTTTCATTTACCCTTTGGTTTTGTGTGTCTGATATGTTGGGTTTTCTTTTTTTTATTGTACAGCACTTTGGTCAGCCTTGATGTTGTTTTTAAAGTGCTTTATAAATAAATAAATACCCCCAGAAAAACTGCTTTTACGTGGACCCCATCCCTGCTTACCATTCATGGAGACATGTCATAATATATTACACCACAAGACACCAGCTGAGTTGTACAAACAGGACACATGCAGCAACACTATCATAAGTGCTTCACACATTGCAGAGACACCACGAGTTAAAGTAAAAATAATAATAATGCAGCACAGCATGGTGCCAGCACATCTGGTTTGTAAGAATTTAAGTTCCTTTTCGTGGCTGCTTTTATGGCTCACTGTCCTAACAAGGATCAGGAGGAATACAGGTTAGTTAGTAATCCCACGGCAGGATGAAAGTATCAAGTGAAGCAAAGGAGCGGGCAAGTTGAAGGGGAACTTATGTTATTTTGGAGGTGTCCAACGGGCAGCAGCAGGTTACTGTTTCTATCGCTGCATTCAGAAAGAAAAAAAAAGAAAACTGTTTGCATCTGTGTACTCATTTGGAAAACAGGATCGTCACAGTATCAAGTCAGGATCTGCACAATCTAACTACTATTTTTTATTTTCTCCAGTTGAGATGCAGCAATATTTTAATAAAACGTGGCCTGAATATCTTTCATTACACATGATTGTTTTAGGAATTATGTGTCAAACTTGCAACATGTTAGTTGACAGTGAGAGGGTACTTTAAGGTGGGGATTTTAAAGCATAGAGAGAGGAAAACTATAATTATGTTATTTTCCATTTGCTTTAATTAGAAGGTCTTAGCATTAAACAATAGTTAGGGTTCTTAGGTTTATGACTGAAAGAGACAAGAATCAGTTGCAAAATGTTTTTAGGGAACCAAAAAAAAAGTTTAGAAAAACCGCTCTGAGTACGCTTTGATCTTGTAGATCAAAGTGTGGCACAGTGGAATAGAAAAAAAAACTATGTTGAGTTGAGGTCTGGCTGTAAATTATACTAATGAAGATAACAGGCTAACTATTCAAAATTAAGCAATGGCTCACTAAGGAAGTGCAAAAATAAACCAGTAAAACACTGCAGCTTGCATAGCGTGTCTGGAATAATTCAATGCAAAATCAACTCAGATAAAACAAACAACCATTCTTTTACAATTAAATTTCAGCTCTTATCTTCTATTATGACCTTTTCCTAAATAAATGCGAATTATAGTTGAATAGAGACATTCGATCTGACAGCTCTAATGCACAAAGATCCCACCCCTATTACTTAAGGCAAAATCAGACTTCTTTGATGTTGTCAGAGCAAGGCACGGGGCATGTAACATTAGGTGACTGGTCTTCACAAGAGCATGCTGCTGATTGCCTCCGACGCACTAAGATTATGTAAATGAAGGCTTCGACTGAGAAAGGAGTGGTGGTGCACTGCTCTATTATACAGTGTTAGTTTTTAGCTACCAGTTATAGTTAATAGTAAATAGTATTTATTATTTTCTTCTTCAGATACCACAAAATATGTAATAAGGCTAGAAGGTTTCCAAGCTTTGGTCTGGAACTGTATATCAAGTAGGAGCAACTATCTAAAGCAATTCCAACTCAAGATCATCAAAAGCTGATACAACTTGTACAAAGTAACAAATAGACTAAAGTCTATCAGTTAATCCTAATAGTGATGCAGAAAAACGAGAAATTCAGGAGCAAAGAAAATTCCCTCCATTAAATAATTAATAGTTCATACCATTCTGTTGTACAAATACAAGCAGAAACAGCAGTGTTTTGCTATTATGTGTTATGTATGGCACAGACCAAAGGATTATGTTTGAGACCAAATTTCTTTCCCATTCATCAACCCATACTATGAACCTGCTTTTTTAAACTGATGCTACAATCTGTCCATGGACTAAAGGATGCCAAGTAGCCACCCATCATACACAAGACATCAGTCAATCACCTGGTCTATCACACTATTTTAATGTAGACTGAATCTCACTATAGTTCATCAACTTTAAAAAAATCAAGTTTTTCTTACAATAAAAGTCATCTTCTCACTCACATATTGCATAAAAAATTGAAAAAAATAAAACATGAGAAAACTGTGATTTTGAAAGTTTCATTACACCACAAACAGGGCTTAATACCGTCAGGTACAAGTGTACAAAAAGGATTGAAACACTGAAACATAGCTGTTGTTTATGACTATAAAATTATCTGTCATTTTTGTCTACATGTAACTTGTTTTTGTTTAAGCATTTGAGTCTGTGTCACTAAAGAGTCGTTTAATACAGAATGACCTAGTAATTACATTTCCTCATTATGTCTGTGGCAATCATGTGAATAATCTTGCTTCAGCCTGAACCACTTTAGAAAATATATTTAGCATATGTTTTCTTATTTAAAAAGTGTAAATGCAGACTGGACATAAAATACGACATTTCTGCTACAAAAAAAAATTTCCTCCAGCTCTTAAATAAATAAAAAAGGAATATTGCCCACTTCAGCCAAGGCAAGCTACATTGTATATTAAACAACAGTCCAAGCAAGGAAAATACAGAATTAATTTTAATCAAATTTATAACTACAACAAATACACAACACACTGGAAACGTGAGACTGTAATGCTAAGCAGTCAGATGTTCTAAAGAAAGATAATTACTGCACTACTACCAAAGCACTGGATGGTTTATTCTTGCCAGTGTTGACATATGTGTGCTACTGTTTTTGTGCCTTGATCTTACATTGTATACACTTGGTATTCTATTAGCTGTAAGGAACAGGGGGTTTGACAGCTCCACGTATACTGTATTATCACTGCATAATTTGTATCTTTATTCGATTATATTAATTTTGCTAAGAAATAATGTCATATCGTATATAAAAACATCTAAACTGGATCTGCTCAAATGAGTGCAGGTGTTTGCATGAGCAAACTATTGGATTCTTTTGCAGGGACAGACTTTGGGTCCCACCTTACTGGATAACTGGACAGAGTAGGCTCACACCAAAGAGCTTACGGTGGTCCTCCTAGTCCATTGTGCTTATCTCTACTCCATGTTCCTTGGTACAGTTTACAGCAATAATTTCTAGCTTTTAAAGTGTATGACAACAAATTTTGTTCCCATTTTAAAATTTTGTTTTTTTTTCTTACTTAGAATAGGAGAAATCCATTGTTCTTGCACGTACAAAATATGTTTTAACTTTATCAGCAATGCATTACCAAAAAAATGGAATAAGTTTGTTAAAATGACACTGCACCATAACATTCTTGAAATCTTTTCTTGGACACTACAGCTGTCTACTTGCAAGAGAGAAGCTTTTTCATTATCCTTGCACGTCTGGAAATCCTTTTTTTTTTTTTTTTTTTTTTTTAACATACGTTTGATACTTTAGCTTTCTAGCATAAGAAACAAGGGACCTTCTACACAAACTTTAAGAACTGGTCATCTGCTGTGTCTCACATCAGAAATTAGATGATCTTACGGTGTTTGCTAGTTTGTAGTTTGTGGGGAATGGGAAGTGGGGTGGGCATGTCTTTGTTTTTGTTTCTCCTGTTTCCTTTCTTCACTTTTCTTCCAGGGTAGTGTTTCTTAAATTTTACTTTTTTGTATTTTTAAAAAAGTTATTTATATGATATTGTTTGCCAGAAACATTATTTTCTTTTATCACTCAGATTAAAAATTCATCACAAAAAATAACATGTGTCCTGAAGTCCTGAACAGGGTCGCAATGGAGTGCTGCAACCTATCCCAGCTAGCACAGGGCGCAAGGCAGGAACAAGCCCTGGATAGGGCCCCAGTCCATCACAGGACACACACACACACACACACACTCCAACCAAATACTAGGGCCAATGTAGTATTGCCAATCCACCTAACATGCATGTCTTTAGATATCCTCAAATGCACTGAATCCAGTTTCGACCCTTGGTAGGCCCAAGTCTATAGCAGCAACACTGGGCATAAGTAAGGAACTAGCCCTGGCAAATCCATCACAGGGAGACACTCTGTAAGTAACATTATATTGATTTAACAAAACAAAACAAAAAAAAAAAAAAAGCAATTTGAAAACACTTAAGAGAGCAGTGTGGTGCAGCAGATGCTATGCAGCCCAACAAGCTTGTTAATCTTAGACCTTCCAAAAACACTAAAATGTCAAGATCTGAAAGTTCCTAAAGTAGCACTACTATTCTACTTGGTAATTAATTCCATTTTTCTTTGAAAAACCTTCTTCTGTATTTAAAGTATATGGCAAAAAAAGAAACTTGGAAAAAGCTGAGAATTAGTCATTTACAGGAGAGATCTATAAACTACTAAAAATGGGACAGAACAAGATAAACCTATGCAGATAGGAGGAAAGTCAAATAGATCTTCACCTTGAAATACCTAGAACCAAACGAGTGGGAGAGCCTAAGCAAGCTAAAGGCAGACAATTGAGAGGTATTAGATGGACTACAAAGTAAAAGATTACTGGTTTGACAACAGTTATGTTTAATCAAAAAGAAAAAAAAGAATTAAAAAAAGACCAAGTCAGGTATATTATGAGATAAAAGAAAAGCAGGCTAAGCCAAATGGATGAGTGTATAGATTATGAGAGAAACACATAGAACAGCATGGGCAACCCACAACAAAAACCCTAAAGAGAGAAAAATCCTGAGCAAGAACACGTTCAACAGCCATAGTTTGGTCATCAAAAGTAAACACCCTGGAAAGACCTGGACAACCAGGGAACAAAGGCAATTTGTTGAACTAAATTGGGAAAGGTGGAAACTGAGCTTCATCTTCTTTCCTTCAGCCCAGTAAAGTGGAAATTCTGTGGAAAATGACTGCTCAGATTTTCAAATGAATTTCTCCATTTATAGTCTAACAGAGAGCAAATTCACTCAGGTTACTTAAAGAACAGGAGAGGAATGTGTGTGTGTGTGTGTGGATGTCTGAGACTCACAGAAGATGAATTAGACATTCGAAAGTGAGAAATCATCCTGGGGGACAACATGATTAGTAAGGCAAAGTTTGTGACTAGTCCTCAATAAATACTTATCTAGAAACATTATACAACCAAACTCTTCAGTTTGACAAAAAAAAAAATAATAAAAAGAAATCGATAAGTTGTTTTTTTTAATGACAACTCATTAAACTGTGTAAACATTAAACACGTGTATTTATTACAAAGTGTCTCCCTTACTACAAATACAAAATAACTAAAATAACTAGAGAGGTGTTTGGATGACGTTATTCCTACAACTGATGGATTGCATAAAAGGTGCACCCCCAACCCCCAATCCGCTTTTGTGTTTCTGACAGGTGGCGCTAAAGCAATCGACCGCCAGCTTAAGGACTAAGAGAAAGCAGGCAATACCAGGGCCAACGTCTCAGCACCAGAGTGCTGCATTGAGGCACTCGGAATAACGCTGGAGCACAGACATACCTACCCGCAATGCCAAAAAACAGATCATTAAGTATTCCTGTCCAGTCTGCAAAGGCAGTTTCCTCCATAAACAGACAACCCCCGCCCCCGCAGGCTCCAGGGTGTCAGCACAGGGGAAGCTCATCTCCAGAACTAAAAGTGACATTCTAAGTGACACCCATAAAAGCACGCGTGCGGATCTTCTGCTATCGCTCACGAGCAGCCAGTCATCCTGTCACGTTTACTGGGACAGTAAAGCGTGGCTTGCTTTAGGCTTTTGAAGGTGGGGGTGGGAGTGAAACTCGTCAATTTTGTTTGTACGGTCACGTATCTTTTCCAATCCCAAATAAGAATACTTTACAGCAAACGATTTTGAAAATATTTTGAGAAAGACTGGCACATGGATGTTTCCAGATAATTTACGAGTTACATTCAAACTAGCGGGTCAACACCGAGATTATGTCAATTTTTCAATATAATTTGGGGCTATCACGAAGTCAATTTTCTAAAATGATACAAAACTGAAAAGCCATGTACAGGCAGAACAATAACAAAAAGGTAGATCAAGTAAAATGTGACAGGTAGCAGACAGACAGATCACCTCAAAATACCCGACACGGCTCGATGAGACTGGGGGACATGTCCTGGACCTGGATTATTTTTTAATATGTTGCTTTATGGTTCAGTAATACCTTTGTAGTGCACTCGAAGATTGTTCTGTGACAGTCCGATGTAGCTGTATTTATCCTTGGGGCTCCAGGACCGGGGCAAGGGGGTCTCTTCCTCGTTCACGGCCGGGTACAGCCGCTTCAATCGCTCGTTGAGCTCTCTCTCTTGGTCATTGAAAACGGGGTCCCCCGCATGTAGACTCCCCGTTCCCAGCTCCGCCATTTTGGGGGTCTCTTATGCTGGTTATGTTTTTCGCTGTACCGTATTGTGTCACTCCGTAGGAAGAGAGAAATAGATACACAGCAAGCAGTGAGGTATCCCCGAATAACCAACTCTCAAAGCAGGACGAGCCCCGTTGGCAATGGGGAAATGTAGTTTAACACGGAGCTTAGACGACCTTCTCACTAAAGACCCAGGAGAAGCAGAAAGACTGTAAATCCCACAATGCTTTGCTAGAGTCCCGTGTACAGCTTGACACGCGAGAACAAGGTAAACGAGGAAGGGGGAGGAGGATTTGTAGTTTGTCCAGGATTAAAGCTCGACTCCTACCGTTTATCGTCGGCACAAATACCGCAATTTGCCTACAAATCGCGCCACCTCTTGTACAGAAGGGTAATTACTGAAGACTACTGAGAGTGTTGCCTACACTCCTTGTTCTGAAGTGTCATGAAAAGAATGATCAAATTATATCAGCTGAGAAGTGCCGGAGGACGTTGCCGACGTTTCACCGTGTTTATTTTTGTAGTTGTAAAAGCGGTCGGAACACCGGTTTAAGCCCATTCCTAATGAAAAGGTTAAAACCTCTCGTCTACGGAGGTGAACCAAGATAGGGAGTCGATAGAACTGATTATACCCCCCCCCATGTGTTTTCAACTCCAACAAACTTTATAGTTTTTTGTGTATTTATGTTAAAGTACATATTTATGTAAAATGTTACCTAGCAGAACCCCTATTACTCAGAAAATTAAAATTACAACTACAGAGAACTGATTAGATATCGAGTACAAGTATGCTAGGGAAATCAGGGCAATGCGAAGTTGCCCTAGTGGGTCCTTGGTCTCCAAGGCAACCGTTTGTGTACATGGTTTACGTTTACTTGCCATTGATCCCGGTATGCGTGACTTGCTTTTACAGAATTCCAGCTCTCAACGGGATGGCTCTGCATAAGGAATCCAAGTTACCTCCGCTGTCTGTCTTGGAAAGGCAAGCGCAGATTTCTTATTTTTATTTTCTGGAAATAGTTTAGAGGCTTTCATTATGAAACGTGGCCTTATATGGCCTTCGTGCAAGATAATTTAAATTGAAGCAATCAACGTACTCTCGTTAAATTTAATGTTATAGTATTCTAGATACGCATTTAGGTCTGGCATCCGAATCGGAAGGTATAGATTAAACATCCAAATGGTGTTATGTGCCAGTGGTACTTTTTCTATCTTCTAGTTTTCTGTTTCTGTTTTGCAACTGATCTGTTTCTTAAATACACAGGTATACAGACAAGTTTATGTGTTTGATTTTTCATGATCAAAGTACATTTATTTTAATATATGTGGTACATATAAACACACATACACTCAGTGCTTTTGTGCACTGTAGTCATTTACCACAAAATATTTTAGCATATTGAAATAAGCGCATTGCTTTTGTTTGTAACTATCATACACAATTGTGTGTATACTTTGTATACTAAATACCTGTAGAAACAAAGTCAAAAAAATTCTCCACGAGTTCAACATGATCAGAAGAGCAATTAATGTTCTTCAGTGTGAAGTGATTTAGCTATGTAAAGTGACATTGCATCACTGGCCCAGGGCCATCTTAACAGCATCATAGATCCCTGGACAAAGTAGTGTGCTGGGGCCCCTGTTTTGATACATAAGAAAACATAAGGAAACATACATAGGAATCAGAAACAATGTGGGCCCTTATGCTCCTGGGTCCCCCAGCCAGCGCCCATTGTGTCCGTATGCTAAGATGGCCCTGATTACTGCATCAGTATCACTGATAAGATCAGTCATACTTTTTTATACTTTGTGAAATATCTGTAATGATATTTGTAATTCTGCACATCTTCAGTAAAGCTCTCGTTCTGCTTGTCACTGTATCACACTTCCTATTTTCTTCCTTGTTGGTGTCTTTGGGCTTAATGTCATACTGTTCCTGAATTGAGGTCTTCTGCTATTAAGATTTCAGATTAACCAACTTTCTCAGCAAGCAAGTTTCAGGTGAAGTCTTAATGTTGTACAGTTAGCAACACAAGAATTAAAGGTCAGTTTAAAATAAAATCATTCACTATTTTATTGTCTGTCTAAAGTTAAGCCAAGTACACATTGGAATATAGTAATTTTTCACAATCTAAGTGACCCATCCATTTATTATCTAAAACAAAGTATTGCAAAACAGGGTTGCAGGGAGCAAGCAATGCTGCTGTCCTCCATAACCCTTAATTGGACAAAACAGATGGAGAAAATGCCAATGTAAATGGAGGGATCATTTAACACTTTATTGAAATCCATCAAAAGAGTTCCCTAAGATGTCTTTATTTTTATTGCATTTTGAAGAATACACCAAAACTATGCAGACTCTGGAAAATATTTAGTTCCAAATAATATGTGTTAGTATTTCAGTGTTGGTGAACTGCATTTTGTGAAAATGTAAAGAACATATAAAGACATATAACAGAATACAATGTGACAGGGGAAGGGCACATGAAGTTAGTGTACTGGACTACATGCTTTGTGTGAGCTTCAGTTAAACTGAAAACGTGCATTTATTTTTTTGTATTTATTTGTTCATATACTTAAGTATTTATTATGTTTAACACTACAACATCCTTAAGAGGATATTCATACTTTTTAGTGATAACTCTAGTCACAAGTTCCACTTCATGCCTCCTTCAATTTACAGTGGTGAGAAAAACTATTTGCCCCCTTCCTGATTTCTTACTCTTTTGCATGTTTGTCACACAAAATGTTTCTGATCATCAAACACATGTAACCATTAGTCAAATATAACACAAGTAAACACAAAATGCAGTTTTTAAATTATGGTTTTTATCATTTAGGGAGAAAAAAAAATCCAAACCTACATGGCCCTGTGTGAAAAAGTAATTGCCCCTTGTTAAAAAATAACCTAACTGTGGTGTATCACACCTGAGTTCAATTTCCGTAGCCACCCCCAGGCCTGATTACTGCCACACCTGTTTCAATCAAGAAATCACTTAAATACTAGCTGCCTGACACAGAGAAGTAGACGAAAAGCACCTCAAAAGCTAGACATCATGCCAAGATCCAAAGAAATTCAGGAACAAATGAGAACAGAAGTAATTGAGATCTATCAGTCTGGTAAAGGTTATAAAGCCATTTCTAAAGCTTTGGGACTCCAGCGAACCACAGTGAGAGCCATTATCCACAAATGGCAAAAACATGGAACAGTGGTGAACCTTCCCAGGAGTGGCCGGCCGACCAAAATTACCCCAAGAGCGCAGAGACGACTCATCCGAGAGGTCACAAAAGACCCCAGGACAACGTCTAAAGAACTGCAGGCCTCACTTGCCTCAATTAAGGTCAGTGTTCACAACTCCACCATAAGAAAGAGACTGGGCAGAAACGGCCTGCATGGCAGATTTCCAAGACGCAAACCACTGTTAAGCAAAAAGAACATTAGGGCTCGTCTCAATTTTGCTAAGAAACATCTCAATGATTGCCAAGACTTTTGGGAAAATACCTTGTGGACTGATGAGACAAAAGTTGAACTTTTTGGAAGGCAAATGTCCCGTTACATCTGCCGTAAAAGGAACACAGCATTTCAGAAAAAGAACATCATACCAACAGTAAAATATGGTGGTGGTAGTGTGATGGTCTGGGGTTGTTTTGCTGCTTCAGGACCTGGAAGGCTTGCTGTGATAGATGGAACCATGAATTCTACTGTCTACCAAAAAATCCTGAAGGAGAATGTCCGGCCATCTGTTCGTCAACTCAAGCTGAAGCGATCTTGGGTGCTGCAACAGGACAATGACCCAAAACACACCAGCAAATCCACCTCTGAATGGCTGAAGAAAAACAAAATGAAGACTTTGGAGTGGCCTAGTCAAAGTCCTGACCTGAATCCAATTGAGATGCTATGGCATGACCTTAAAAAGGCGGTTCATGCTAGAAAACCCTCAAATAAAGCTGAATTACAACAATTCTGCAAAGATGAGTGGGCCAAAATTCCGCCAGAGCGCTGTAAAAGACTCATTGCAAGTTATCGCAAACGCTTGATTGTAGTTATTGCTGCTAAGGGTGGCCCAACCAGTTATTAGGTTCAGGGGGCAATTACTTTTTCACACAGGGCCATGTAGGTTTGGATTTTTTTTTCTCCCTAAATAATAAAAACCATCATTTAAAAACTGCATTTTGTGTTTACTTGTGTTATATTTGACTAATGGTTAAACGTGTTTGATGATCAGAAACATTTTGTGTGACAAACATGCAAAAGAATAAGAAATCAGGAAGGGGGCAAATAGTTTTTCACACCACTGTACTTTCATGACGCATTTAATTGGCAGCCTTCTGGTCTGAAGTAAAGTTGGCCATTGAGGCTGTGGAGAAAGTGTAACATAACTCTGTCATCTGAGCTTCATGAGTATACGACATAACAAACCAAGAAAGTATGCATTACAAAAGTGCAAAGGTCGTCATGAGTCATGGGATATTGGTGAAGGAGTTGCCATACCTCTTCTGTAAGTGAAGCCCATACAGATGAATTGAAAGTCTCTCTACAAGCCACTGTGAAGTGACAGAATAGGACAGATCTGGTATTTAGACCTGGAATTTAGTACTAGTGAGTCACAATCCTTCACTTTTTTGTCTTACACGTCTTTCCACATATTTTGTTAAAACTGATACTTCATGATGAACACCTAGGTGTAATTTTGATCAAGGTAGGTGATGAACTCTTAGTTCCTTTGATATTTCACTTTTAATTTTCAGCTGCCCTAGAAAACAAGAAGCAATTATAAACAGTGAATGCAGCAATTTAAGAGTAAAATAGGCAGTTAAGGACTGGGAATCTTTAACAAGAACAATGAAGGACAAAATTGTTGCTTAAGCAATCATTGAACCAGCATCAATACTTAGCTAATAATGAAACTGGGTTGGCTTTCCTAGACCTACCCTGATGACCCTAGTATAAATGAAGCACATTAAGCTAATGCTCATTTTACACCTAGAAATCCAAGTAGGAGGACACTGAACCATCTGGTTCTTTAGGGAGAAAGGCATAATATAGGTAGTTTTCAGCATTTGTCATTTGCCATTTGACTACTAAGGATTCAGAGCTGTAGTGGATTGTGAAGTGAACAGACAGCATCTCTGTATGTGGCCCCAGTATGTGACCCCACTGAAAATTCTGGGTATTGTTCTGTATGCATTTTTGTGATATCGGGGGAAATTTCTCAATATCTGGAGAACGATTAATACAGACATGGGGAGAATACACAAATACCTCATACTCAGTGTCAAGTTTTCAACCTTGTCTTTTGGAGCTTTATTTTTGTTCTTTTGGAGGTCTTTCTAAAGGTGAAAATGGTCTCCCATGAATTGTCTCAGTATTAATGCTTCTGTCAACTCAAGCTGACACATCTTTAGATGTTTGTGTAGAATTTAAGGCACACAGTATAATCTATTTCTGATGTTTGCTTTACTTCGAAGCACCTAAAATGTTTTTGTATTTCTTAATGATGCCTTTTTATTCACCTTTGTGTTTGGCACGTTTTACATGGTTGCTAGTGAGTGATGTCCAAGATCATGCTGTGCCCGATGTTGTGGGTCAGCAGGTTTAAAGGTCAGCCTTGGACACCTTTGAACTGTTCAAGTTTGCAGATATATCAGATTCCAAAGTGCCTTATGATTACAACAAGGTTATGTTTCTTTGACTAAGAGTTTAGGGTTTCATTTGGCTTTGAAGCTAGATCAGACCTCAGCTGCATATTTTGACCCCTCTAATGTCCCAGTCCCTTCTACTCCACAGGCGTTTTGTGCTGTTTACTCCTTCAAGATGAAAATGCTAGGTTAGGTATTTCATTTGGAGCACCACATTAGTGTGTACACTTTTTAGTTTGACAGAAAATAATGAAAGAAATTATTGGATGGCAGTTGGGTGATATAGCAGGAATCGCTGTGGTTCTGACTGTTCTGACCTACAGAGGACTGAGGCTATTGTCTCCATCTTGCTTCTGTTGTTGCTTTGGCTCTGACCATTAGAATCAATCTAAAATTATTTAAAGCTAATTGGAAAGTGGATGGAATACAAATGGATGCTAGTTCTTCAGAAGCACCACGCACTAGGCGGAAATAAACTAAATGTTGGTCCTGTTTTGTTGTTACTGTATTTTTGCCACAGTGGACCCAATCTTGTCAATTTTCTTGTACTTAGAATGTTTTGCTGAAATGGAAACACTTCAAAAAGACCATGATAACATCACCTTGGCTTCAGCCAAGTCCTTATATGGAAATTAAGTCGGCACTTCATGTAGTTCTGCCCTGTTCTGTGTTCCTAAGCATCATGGCCTGTGTTTTGTTTGCAGTTTTTCTAAATGGTTCCTAAGTCACTAAAAATATTTGAAACATTATTTTTGGGGTTTCAGAGGCCATGGAATCCAGTGTTTAAGTTTGTTTTCAGTTTCACCTTGTTTTCAACAATGTTGAATATGAGATCCACACCACTGTATTGTTTTCCTTATGGGCACCACCATTTCAAGATCCTTCTGTTTATGGTTGTAAAACCATTGCTAAGTAAGGTCAACCATTAATTTGCAACACTTGACATTGCCATGTTGTATCTGTAAAGGTCAATGTCATACACCTTCTAGTTGTCCATGTTTGTGGATGCAACTTATAATGCTTGTGTGATTTTTTTTGAGATTAATAACTGAAATATGGTTACAGATGTTTCTGTATTTTAACTATGTCTTTGGGTTTACGTCTTGGCTCTGCTCACTAAGTATTCAGCTGTTTTTTGATTTTCTTGCTACACTCCTTAACTCAGTTTGGTTTCTCCTTCTGAGACTGTCTCCTGTATTCTTGATTTTCCAGTTTTGTTCTTGGTTTATTTATGTTACCAACTCACCTTTCCTGATCCTATTCTCATTTCAGACTGCGGCCATTTAGAGTAGTCAGTACACTAAATGCCCACTTTAGTATTCTTGCTTTAACACACATTTGTTATGAAGAGTGGAGTAAGAGTTGTTCTAAATGTAAGGCAAAGTGCACACTCTTACTGATAATATTCAATGTTACTTAGAAACTTCAATCCATGGTGAAACCCATGTATAGGTGAATATTAGCTGTTAGAAACTGGGCTCCTATGCAGCATAAAACAGTGCCAAGTAATTTAATTACCTCCATGTCTACTAAAAGTGAGTTGATGACAAGTATTAGGATTTTTTGCACTGTCTATAGGTATATACTGTAGATGCGTTGTCCACATTTAATTCAATGTTTGAGATAATCATTGGTTTTCTTTTATACTATTTATGTCAATGTATGTTCAATGTGCTGTATTGGTATGTATATATCAAAATGAATCACTGCAACAGTCTCATAAGTGGTGCATTGCAAACACTGTATTATCGCCACATGTGAGAAGTGGCATGACTAGATGAAGGAATAATTGGGAAATGCACCAGGAAAGAAGGGAGAAGGGCTTAGCGATCAGTACGTCAAGAAAAACAAGCAAGGAGTCATATACAGAAGGCAGGTAGACTTAGTACACAAAACCAAAGCGCAAAGGAAGAATCAAAGTAAAGAAATATTCTTCAGAAAATTCATAAACACTAACTAAATCTTTTTCCCTTGCCTATTAATTTAGCGTGAAGTGAGATCTCTTTGTTTTTATTTCACAAATTTGAATACTGAATGCTGTGCATTATTCTCCTAAATCAAAATGCTACAAAAGTAGTCTAACACAACACACCAAATACTGTGTGGAAAGCATACCCCCAAACACAGACAGACCGACACCAGAATTTCCAAAACACACTTCTTTTATTAATATTGTCAGCACCACAATGCCTTCTTTCACCAGCTCTCTTCCTTTCTCTTCTCTTGTTCTCTTCTTCCTTCTCTGACCTCCTTTCTCCTCCTCACAAGCTTCGTCTCCTTCCTCCCAACTCTGGCTCGTCTACTGGAAGGAGGCGTCCCTTTTTATCATGACCCGGATGAGCCCCAGGTGCTCCCCTTGACGTCACTTCCTGGTGTGGCGGAAGTGTCAGGAAAGCACCTGGAAGCACTCCGGGTGTCCTCGGAATTACTTCCGGCAGCACTTCTTGGTGTGGCGGAAGTGCTGCCATCTAGGCTTCTCTAATTGTCCAGGCGCCCCCTGGCGGTGGCCACGTCCTCTCACACTGAGCGTCCCAGCTCCGTCTCTTTGGCCCCCAATTAGACCCGGGCAGCTGCCCTCTTGTGGCTGAGGAGAAATATTGTCCAACTCGGGGACTATCCAGGTGTCCTGGCCAGGCAGTGTCCCCCCTCATCTGTGACATTTGTTTCACAGCCACATCATAAGTTGGTGTATATGTAGTAGGGTATATATCTATCAAGCAAGGTTAATAGCATGAGTATATTTTATGATAGACTTACTTCACTTTAGCAGTTTCTTAAACTTAAACTGCTTTCTTGTTATTGCAAGAGAAAGAAAAAAAGATTGTGATGCCTTAATATGTCTTGTTTTGTTTTGAAAGTATGGCGTATATTGTTGAGTGGCACAGTGTTTACCACGGCTGCCTCATTGCTTCTGACACCTGGGTACTGTTCCCAACAGGCCTCTTGTTTGTATGGAATGTTTGTGTTTTACTGATGTCCATTTCATTTTTGGGGGGGCACCGAACCCTAATGTTTGCACTGCTGCCTCACAGCCCCAGTGTTTCATCATATATGTAGTTTTATGTATTTTCTTCTTTTGTATATAGTACTGTACATCTCCAAGTACTCAAAAAGATATGTGTTAGATTATTAGTGGGTGGCCTGACAATTTGTTGCCAAGTCTTGTTGACTCAGGAAGAGAAGGCCACTCTATGGACCCCTATAATGGAGAAAAAAGGCGTTAAAAAACTATACAGATCAGTGGATGGCTTTTACAAAAGTCACATTAGTGGTGGTGCATATATACCAGTGCAGGGCATCCTAATGACAAGCTAAAGGGTACCGCAAATGTTTCAGAAATCATCAATGTTATTTTGTACAAGCTTTAAAACCACATGTCCCAGAATTATTTCAAGCTCTCTTTTTCATCAGAGTTTACAAATATGTATTTTTGATTTATTATACAGCCATAAAATGATCACAGATTCTGATAATACAAGTCAAAGTCTCCTTAATATACATTTTCTTTCTGCTGATGTTATTTTACAGAGGATCTTCAAATCCTGGGAGTAGCCTAAATGCTCAGCAGCAGACCAATGAGCCGAAACACCATGCATTGCTAAGAGGTGGCCGTGTAAGTTTCGTAAGAAATAAAAGTGTCAACTATATGTAATAATGATACTGCAGAAAATATTTGTAGTTTAAAGTCTGTTTAATTTGTGGAAGGAAAAGTAATATTATGTACTGTAAATTTGGGTAAGCTTTATGCAGTCAGTTTCTTTAAATTTCTTTATAAAACTGAGAAAAATGTAGGAGCATTGAAAGCCTAGTTATCTGAAAGTACAAGAGTAATATTATGGTGCTACGCCACTTAGTACATTCTTTATGACCTTGTTAAGCTGTGATAAAAATAGTCTAATTGTAGATTAAATGACTTTGTCTTTTGAACTGAATTACATTAATGGGCTTTGCAAGTGCTCTGATACAGTTTTTTTTCCTTGTTAATAATACTTCATTACTTATACACAAGAAATCACCTTTTATCTCTGCTTTTTCTCTCCCTATTTTTAATTTTAGATATGACTCAAAATTTTGTCACCATCATAGGTTTTGTAAATTAATTTACACCTAAATTGTTGCCTTTTTTGAAGTGCTTTGTGCTGTTAACCCTTGTACTATAATTATATCTACTGAAAATATGAAAATTACCTTATTAGACAAATGAGTATGGGGGGCATTTTACCCCAAAGCAATCAGCATTTCACAGCAATCACAGTCCCTTCCTATAACTGGAACCACCACTGATTGAACTGAACAACTGCGTCAACCACACATAGCCACACACTTATACTTTTATCTATGGCATCTATAGGCTTGCTTCAAACGATATTTCATTGTATTGTACAGTGACAATAAAGGTATCTTACATTTATCTAATCGTCATCTCTGTTCACTGGTCAGTTATTTGACCTGCTAGCAAGCGCACCCATAATTATGTAAAATATTAAACAGGCTAGCTTATATCATTGATGTCCCAATTCAGTTGTTGGGCTGGCATGTCTTTCATGTGGAATTGTTATATTCTCCAGTGTCTGTCCAGTGTTCATATAAGATTCCTTCTATGACACTGCTTTCTTCCCACAGTCTATACATTGTGATGTGTTATCTGTAGGCCATCTATTTGTGGCCTAGGAAGGACTGGAAAGAACCCTGACATTTCATTTTTACCTTTACTGTCCCCATGATCTTGCCAAGGAAAAAAAAAATGAAAATTGATGAATAGGTCTAAGAGATTGAAAGAGCTCACTGCATAATATGACACCCTCATAGCTTCAGATCAATGTCAGAAGCCTGCCATCTCATTTGAGCAGTGAGAGTTCCCTGTAGCTCAGCTGGGTAAGAATACTTTCTGTCTCAGAGGCCCCAAGTTCACGGCCAGCCTGTGACGATATGAAATGAAGAGCGATGGGGCCCTGGGCTGATTCTCTCTAGTGACAGTTATCACAGGGTGAGTGGACCAAAAGGGGGATGCTAAGTACATTTGAGGCCCTACCGGGAAAAACATCAGTGAACAGAACAATTCCCGGTTTCTGGCCTGAATTCTGTGTGGCACTGGCTGCAGCTGAGTTGAGTTTAATCCTGTTAAGGAAAGTGCAAAACTCCTGCACAGGTGAGAATCCACTTTCTGGAGCTGTAACCTAATGTTAATACTAATGTAAATCCACCCGTCTACACATTCTGTGAACCCACATCCTTCAACAGAGACGTACAAGGAGCCAGTCTCAATACAGGAACCAAGCCTGATTGTGTCAACAGCCGTCCACAAGACTCATTCATGCATACAGTTCTTTCTTTCTTATTAGGACAATATAGAGTTACCGATCATAAAAATCCCCATGGATTTTAGAGTTGGGATGACATTGGCATACCCAGAAAGAACTGATTTTGAACATGAACTTTGCATACACAGAGCTGCAATTTGTATCCAGGTCTCTAGATTTGTGTGGCAGAATCATTAACCACGACCATCTAGTAATACAAATTTGTAATGCAAGACAATTTGGAGAAATAAGCAAAGGGCTGTACCATATATGAGCTTGAACTATGTAAATTACAAGTTCTGAGTACAGATGTTTAGAATTTGCTTTGGAAAGCTTTCTTTAAGTCAATCAAAGTCAATGTTCTTCAACATTCTTAATTTTAATTGCACAGCACACTTTTTTAAAAGCATGCGTAGCATACAATACATTAAGTTCTGCTTTAGTCAGTCAGGTGACATCTGTTTATAGTATTTCATGCATAGGAGACCATTAGGGTTGTCTAAGACCACCAAACCCTGATACAAATGCACAGACTCGCGTGTCCCGGGTTAAATGAGCAATACCTTACTCAAGCTCTTCCACTATATACAATATTCCTTTTTCTTTTTTCCCTCTTCTACTCCTTCTGAGGCAAGGATTGTCCTTCTCCTCTCCTGACTCCAGCTTCCCTGAGTGAAGCAGCGGGACTTCCTTTATGTGCCATAACATTGCATGCAGGAAGCACTTCAGGTTCACGAAGAACCCTCATGAAACCAAGAATCCTCTTCCCATCAACTCCCTCTGCTGGCTCCCACAAAAAAAAACAGCAGGGCTCCCCCATTAGGACTATAACTCCCATGCAGCCCTGTGTTTGTGTGTGTGTGTGAACCCGGAAGATTCACCATAGGGATTCTGCCACCCATCATGTTGGATGTGCACTTTGCCCCATAAGGCAGTCTTCTTCTGTCTATCCATTATAATATCCTGACCAGAAAATGATATTCCACCATCCCAACTGGGATGCCCTCTTATTCATGGGAACCATAAATTATGAGGGTCTCCCAGCTGAATAGTGAATCATTCCATCCTGGAAGGGATGCCAGTCAATCCATGTCCCAATGACACATGCCACCAAAAAGTGCATTATTTGGCAGATTTATGAATTTGCTTCCACTCCTTATTGCTGGAATATTTGTATATATTAATGTTTCAAAAGTGAATCAGCTGGTTTTGTCTCTGTTTGACTAGTACAGTAGAGGTTTAGGCTGTTCAGGAATATGGTCAGGAGCTCAGATTTACTCAATATTAGTGAAATTCACAAAGTTCCTGTGCCACCAGCCTGGGTAATTTGATGAATATTCCATCAAAAAATGGTATATTTTTTTATTTGCTATTTACCTCATGTACTTTGTTGTGGTGACCGAGAAAATTATTTCATCTCATGTTTTCATGTAGAATGGAAATAATGCAGTTTATGACATAATGGAATTCAATTGTGGCAAGTGAGGTACAATGGCAAACAATGTAAAAAAACATCCATGGATTCAAGAAAAAACATCTCACGTTACTAATGTTGCATAATCCACATATCTATTGAAAACATGCATAAATCAAAGTTCTGCATCATTCATCCTTTAATGATGCTCACTGTCATGGTGGTTTAATGTTGCAAATTATATAATCCTAAAGTAAAATAACACATTTTAGACTTTAGCATCAGTTCATAGAATATACAGTGGGATGCAAAAGTTTGGGCAACCTTGTTAATAGTCATTATTTTCCTGTATAAATCGTCGGTTGTTACGATAAAAAATGTCAGTTAAGTATATCATATAGGAGACACACACAGTGATATTTGAGAAGTGAAATGAAGTTTATTGGATTTACAGAAAATCTGCAATAATTGTTCAAACAAAATCAGGCAGGTGCATAAATTTGGGCACCACAAAAAAGAAATGAAATCAATATTTAGTAGATCCGCCTTTTGCAGAAATTACAGCCTCTAAACGCTTCCTGTAGGTTCCAATGAGAGTCTGGATTGTGGTTGAAGGTATTTTGGACCATTCCTCTTTACAAAACATCTCTAGTTCATTCAGGTTTGATGGCTTCCGAGCATGGACAGCTCTCTTTAACTCACATCACAGATTTTCAATTATATTCAGGTCTGGGGACTAAGATGGCCATTCCAGAACGTTGTACTTGTTCCTCTGCATGAATGCCTTAGTGGATTTTGAGCAGTGTTTCGGGTCGTTGTCTTGTTGAAAGATCCAGCCCCGGCGCAGCTTCAGCTTTGTCACTGATTCCTGGACATTGGTCTCCAGAATCTGCTGATACTGAGTGGAATCCATGTGTCCCTCAACTTTGACAAGATTCCCAGTCCCTGCACTGGCCACACAGCCCCACAGCATGATGGAACCACCACCATATTTTACTGTAGGTAGCAGGTGTTTTTCTTGGAATGCTGTGTTCTTTTTCCTCCATGCATAACGCCCCTTGTTATGCCCAAATAACTCCATTTTAGTTTCATCAGTCCATAGCACCTTATTCCAAAATGAAGCTGGCTTGTCCAAATGTGCTTGAGCATACCTCAAGCGGCTCTGTTTGTGCTGTGGGCGGAGAAAAGGCTTCCTCTGCATCACTCTCGCATACAGCATCTCCTTGTGTAAAGTGCGCCGAATGGTTGAACGATGCACAGTGACTCCATCTGCTGCAAGATGATGTTGTAGGTCTTTGGTGCTGGTCTGTGGGTTGACTCTGACTGTTCTCACCATTCGTCGCTTCTGTCTATCCGAAATCTTTCTTGGTCTGCCACTTCGAGCCTTAACTTGAACTGAGCCTGTGGTCTTCCATTTCCTCAATATGTTCCTAACTGTGGAAACAGACAGCTTAAATCTCTGGGACAGTTTTCTGTATCCTTCCCCTAAACCATGATGGTGAACAATCTTTGTCCTCAGGTCATTTGAGAGTTGTTTTGTGACCCCCATGTTGCTACTCTTCAGAGAAAATTAAAGGAGGAGGGAAACTTACAATTGACCCCCTTAAATACTCTTTCTCATTATAGGATTCACCTGTGTATGTAGGCCAGGGGTCACTGAGCTTACCAAGCCAATTTGAGTTCCAATAATTAGTTCTAAAAGTTTTGGAATCAATAAAAGGACAACGGTGCCCAAATTTATGCACCTGCTTGATTTTGTTTGAACAATTACTGCACACTTTCTGTAAATCCAATAAACTTCATTTCACTTCTCAAATATCACTGTGTGTGTCACCTATATGATATATTTAACTGATATTTTTTATCGTAACAACCAACAATTTATACAGGAAAATAATGACTATTAACAAGGTTGCCCAAACTTTTGCATCCCACTGTATCTTGGAAAGAAAAAGAGTTTAGACAAACACTACTTTGTTTTCTATTTGCAGACTGAATCAGCTACTGGATATTTGTCCACATGGCCGGCACACATGAATTCACAGATTGTACTACAAGTGCAGAAGACCCAGCCCACAAATGACAGCAGATTACATGGGTATGTACAATGTTACTGTTTGAATTACCTAATTTGTTAACTGAATGGCACACTGGTGCCACAGCTGTTTCATATTCTTTGGACCTTAGTGTCATAGACACAGTCTGTAAGCTTATGCTGTATTTGATTGGCTGGCCACATTCTTAGATTAACATTTTCAGTGTTGTTCTGGAAAAAAAAATATCTGCACAGTAAAATGAACCAAGTGCCATGCCAAGGCCATGTACCTTTGGCTGCCAAGATAATCTTCTCCTTTGTCCCAAGAAAAAAGAGAATGTGCTCTATACCAAACTAAGAAATGGACAGTTTTTCTTGAGCCGCTGTCACAAATTCTAGTTGAAAAAGATGTTAAACTTGACAACTGTGGTTGCTGATCTCATCCCCTGAGCATGTCATATTGCACAACTAGAAATTGAAGGGTATATCAAATTAGATGACTGTGTAATGACTTTACAGCACCATTTCACATTTCCAAAGTGTCGTGAGCTCAACCCTTTTTCTGACAGCCAAAACAGTGATGCCTGACAGAGCCAGTACCCTTGTGAAGGCTTCATAGGTACGAAGAGTTCAGCCACAATCTCTGGCTTTTTTTTTCTTCTTCTTTTTCCATTCTGTCAAAGTAAAATATGCAGCATCAGACAAAGCATCCTCTTCTTTTCAGATCCCAAACACCTGTGTTTATTATTCCTTATATCTGAATCATATACCTTGTACATCTGAGTGAGCACTCATTGGTTGTCCACTCTCATGCACATAAAACTGGTCCCAATGACCTAAGACAAATCAAACCAGTTTGATTTTGTTGGGCTGAGTCACGGACTAGTTGGATCAAGTTGATGGGTTTGTCAAACTACATGACCAGCGATCATGAAAGACTGCCACAACTGCCTCAGACTCACTAAGATTATGTAAATGAAATTTGCGACTAAAATCGTTGAAAAATGTGTGTAATGGGACGTGCCCTTTAGTCTGCAGGACTGTCGAAGTGTAGGGCATTGATGCTGAATATTATTAAATGTCACTTGAACTAGGAGCATAATAAGACAGGTGGTAACAGGGGTAAGGGTTGCATCAGATAAGCTGATTTGTATTTTCTATTAAGTAAAATTAAGTTATATTTAATACAGTTTTGATTATTATGACTCTGGAGAATGGCAACATATTGAATGCTGATTGTACATTCAAGTATGAATTTCCTGGTACTACTGCCACATCTGAAACATTGTTACAGTCAGTTTCTGAACACTGCATAAACTGTCAAACATTAAAGCAGAAACGATTTGGCTCTGGATTGTAGAAGTCTCAACCTCCAAATGGCAGGTGTTGCAGAATACAGTGAAATGTCACACTGAGGCTGTCACTTACACTGAAGCACAAAAGAGACACAAGATAATATTTGGTCCTTCACCCACCCACAGTACTTTCTACTGTTCCTTCCTGCTAACACACTCAGTCAAAATAGACACCAGAAAGCTAAAGGTTTTGGTTGTTATCTGAATGATGTGCCTCAAACCACTGGTTTTGTATGACTTATTATAATAATTATTCTTAAAGTAAAAGATGTAATCATGTTGACATACAAAATCAAGTTTATTTTGAAATGTTGACTTATATATAATAATAATATTGTTGCCTTGCAGATTTCTGAATGGTTTTGCACAACTGACAATTGATTTCTTCTTGCCCTCAGCTCCAAGTATGATCAGTCAAGCAATGTGCCCAAGCCCCGGTTTCTGGAACAACTGGAAGCATACCTGAGGAAAGAACTTCATGCCATTGACATGAGCATGCCCAATTCCCAGGAGCTGAAACTGCAGGTCTGAACTGGAGGTGTGAAAAGGAATGAATTTGGATTGGGTTCTACGGTTTTTGTGTGGGATTTACATATTCCCTCTACATTGATGTAAATTTCCTGCCAGAGGGTAAGGTTTACAGTCATATGAAAAAGTTTGGGAACCCCTCTCAGCCTGCATAATAATTTTCAACAAAAAAGCTAACAGTGGTATGTCTTTCATTTTCTAGGTACATCTGAGTACTGGGGTATTTTCCGAATAAAGATTTTTAGTGAAGCAGTATTTAGTTGTATGAAATTAAATCAAATGTGAAAAACTGGCTGTGCAAAAGTTTGGGTACCCTTGTAATTTTGCTGATTTGAATGCATGTAACTGCTCAATACTGACTGCTTGCAACACCAAATTGGTTGGATTAGCTCGTTAAGCCTTGAACTTCATAGACAGGAGTGTCCAATCATGAGAAAAGATATTTAATGTGGTCAATTGCAAGTTGTGCTTCCCTTTGACTCTTCTCTGAAGAGTGACAGCATGGGATCCTCAAAGCAACTCTCAAAAGATCTGAAAACAAAGATTGTTCAGTATCATGGTTTAGGGGAAGGCTACAAAAAGCTATCTCAGAGGTTTAAATTGTCAGTTTCAACTATAAGGAATGTAATCAGAACATGGAAGGCCACAGGCACAGATGCTGTTAAACCAACCCAGGTCTGGCAGGCCAAGAAAAATACAGGAGCAGCATATGTGCAGGATTGTGAAAATGGTTACAGACAACCCACAGATCACCTCCAAAGACCTGCAAGAACATCTTGCAGCTGATGGTGTATCTGTACATCGTTCTACAATTCAGTGCAATTTGCACAAAGAACATCTATATGGCAGGGTAATGAGAAAGAAGCCCTTTCTGCTCTCACGCCACAAACAGAGTCGCCTGTTGTATGCAAATGTTCATTTAGACAAGCCAGATTCATTTTGGAGCAAAGTGCTTTGGACTGATGAGACAAAAGTTGAGTTATTTGGTCATAACGAAAAACGCTTTGCATGGCGGAAGAAGAACACCGCATTCCAAGAAAAACACCTGCTACCTACTGTCAAATTTGGTGGAGGTTCCATCATGCTGTGGGGCTGTGTGGCTAGTTCAGGGACTGGGGCCCTTGTTAAAGTCGAGGGTCGGATTAATTCAACCCAATATCAACAAATTCTTCAGGATAATGATCAAGCATCAGTCACAAAGTTGAAGTTACACAGGGGTTGGATATTCCAACAAGACAATGACCCAAAACACAGTTCGAAATCTACAAAGGCCGTCACAGTCCCCTGACTTGAATATCATTGAAAATCTATGGGATTATTTTAAGCAGGCTGTCCAAACTCAGCAGCCATCACATTTAACTTAACTGGAGAGATTTTGTATGGAAGAACTCATCAAAGGCTATGGGAGGCATCTAGAGGCTATTATATTTGCAAAAGGAAGCTCAACTAAGTATTGATGTAACATCTCTGTTGGGGTGCCCACATCATTTATGCACCTGCCTAATTTTGTTATGATGCATATTGCATATTTTCTGTTAATCCAATAAACTTAATGTCACTGCTGAAATACAACTGTTTCCATAAGGCATGTCATTTTTTAAAAGGAAGTTGCTACTTTGAAAGCTTTTCCAATGATAAACAAAAATCCAAAGAATTAAGAGGAGTTCCCAAACTTTTTCATATGACTGTATTCTTCCACACACCACTGTAAGTGCAAGGATGTATGAATAAGTATATGGGTAGGACTGGTATGTCATCCACAGTTAGTTTGAATCTTGACAACTGTCAGTTTAGATTATCTTCTCCACCAACCATATACAGGAATAAGCAACCTTGAGTTAAAGGATGAGTTTGGTTATTTTAAATTAATACAAATAGGTAGAGTTTGGGATAGACTGAAAACACAATCATTATATTTTTGTTGTATAAAGACACATTTATGATTAACCCTGTCTCTATAAACCAACCAGGTAAGCTTTAAATTGCAGTTAGTTGAGTTTTACTGTCCTTATTTCATTACAAGCATTCTCGGGTTCTCTCTATATATGGTTATTGGGTGCCATTATTTAATTTATTCTGGTTTAACAAACGCTTCATCTCCTGGTCCTCTTCTCACCTTCATGTAGAATACAATTTACATATAAAAACTTTATGTATGACTTTATGTATAAACTCATGTATAATATGCCTTGTGTAGACTTCACACTAAAACATGACATACAGACAAAACTAGAAATGTGCCAATGCACAAAAACATTCAGATACATAGATCTATGCATAAGCAAAACTCTACACATTTTCCCTTTGTAGATACCAATCACGTGAATTTTAAAACACATGCACTAGCCTATAGCCCCACACTGACTCCTCCCAGATTTTCACCTATTTGAATATGCAAATCAATATTCATAGCCATTCAGTGTTTTGTTAAAAGACAATGGCAAAAGCATGTGTAAGAAAGGAATTTCAGGGAAAGCGAAATGAATCTCCTGTTCAGTGAAGGAGAGGCAAGAAAAAAAATACTATTTGTTGGCTTAAGCAGTGGTATATGCAACAAAAGGAAACTGATAGAGTAGCACAGCATGGCAGAGGTACTCAAAAGTTCAACTTCAGAAAGTTGTGCAGTGTCCAAAATAAAAAAAAGATGTGATCAGATATCAAAGTCGACTTGAAAATGCAAGTCGCAGCACACCATCTGAGTGACAACACCACTGAAGGAGGTGTTGGCATTTTACCAGTGGGTGAGGAGGACTCCAACATCACTGTGGGTTAAGGTGATTTTTAATTTTTTTTTTTTGCTTACCATTTTCCATACTCGTGTAAATAATTTGTATGTTTAATAAGACAAACAAGCAGGCAGAAGATGCAGTATTACAGACAATATTAGAAAAGGTGTCCCCCATGCTAGGGACGTGACTGTAGGTGGTAATGGCGCTGCTGTGCCAAGCTCATCTTTGTGTGATGGCTGCGCACATACCTCTGCCTCAGAAAACTCCATGCAACCATCTGGCCATGTGCTGACGGGCACTGTTCTGGAGTCACAAAATGCAATAGTGGATGCTGTAACAGATGTGGCCAGTGAACTAAGGAATAAATTAAATGAATTGGTTAAAAAATAAATGCTTCATCTGATCACCTGTTTTTACATTATGCTAATTACATTCAAAAAAAGTTGTAACGGTGTCAAACTTGGGATCACTTAGTGGGTCAAGGTGTGTCACATTATGCAGCACGCTACACGCTTGCACAATGTGACACACTTTCGCTGGACTATAGAGCAACACTCCACCAGTCTTATTCATGCAGCTCCAACAGTCCTTAATCTGTCCTATCGTACATTCTACCATCACCCAAACCCAAGAGTGGAGGTCATTACGTTGATCTTGTTCAGTTAGAGGGTTGGCAAGCGGAGTGAAAAGCCACGTATTCAGCAGGTACCTGGTGTCACCTTAGTAATCATGTTATATGGTTACATCATACAGATAACTTACAATTTTGACCAAAGGGGTAATATTAAATGTCTTATCTTACCGAGAAGTCAGCCATCACACACAACACCATTTTCAAGTTTGTTACCAACACTACCTATTTCTCAGAATGAATGAATCATGAGTTGAGCCAGGTCTTATTGCCACAACATTATTGAGACACATTTTCATATCACAAGTAATTTTCCCATTAGAGTAGAAATGCTTTCTATTTACAGTACATAAGGAAATTCATTCTCAGTAGGTGCCTTTATAGCAATGTGTGTGCAGTTGACCCTTCCGATTATATTTCAAAAACCAGACGTTCCTGCAAATTGCACTTTGATGTTTGCCCGTTCAACCAGTGTAAGTAAATCTTATTTGTCTGGATGACAAGTGGATAATACATTCCCATACAGCTGGCATGGAGCGACTCAGTGATGACTGAGAAACACCTGAGTGGTTAGCCAGTTCACGTTGAAAAGCTCCTATGGCTCAAAGCCCGAGGGTAGACAAAACTTGCGAAGGAACAAGTACAGCACAATTCCTCACAGTTTGCCTTTGTAAAGCCGCCACCAGTTTAACACTCAGCTCCAAGACGATAGCTCTTGGAAATCTAAATCAGCTTAGAATCCAGTCACCATCATGGCACAAAATGTCAGTATGATCTTTAAGTGCACACTCTCTTCTAATTCTTCAGTTTGCAATGTTTTCTAACAATGCTAAAGGAACCATGGTAGTTGGAACAGTTTGGCCATTCCGTCCACCATTATATTATTTCACATTGATTACAATCAAGTGCTTTGTAAATGATATGCAATTAGTTTCTGTGTATTTGATAAAGCCCTCATCATGGATGCAAATCTAAAAAAAGAAAAGGAAACCACACAGAAACAGTAGTGCTGCTTTGACACTGTGTGCTGCCCGTTTGCAAAACCAAGCAGAAACATGAGTACACATGGTCTGAGGCTGCAGTGAAAATGTGCATAGTGTAAGGCCAAGTTTAGTTGTTATACATCTTAACGTGAGCTTGGAAACAGGCTTATGCACCATTTTTGTGCATATTCCGTTTATACAATGAGGCCCTAGTTTTTTCTCATCTACTCCAATAATAGTTTACTATTATGACACAGATTTTTTTTAAGCAATAACATGCAAATGATTAGACAATGTTAAAGAGTTGTGGCCTCACCCAGTGACCCCATATACTTGAAAAGGAAAAAAAAAAACAAACAGCAATAGCAAAGAGCATCTTTTCAGATGGGAGTTCCACAGTGAACTGACTTCAAAATGGCCCAGCTTCCAGTTATATGTCCTTCCAGCAGGAAGAAGTGGGTCCAACTGGACAGATACCAGAAGTGACATCAGAGGCATCATGGCTCTCAGTTATCTGGTCTGCAGCAGGAGAAAGAGAACAGGCATTAGAACGCAGTGCCTACCCCTAGAGTGGTGGGTAATTACAATCACCAGAGCCCTTAAGCTGTCCCTTATGTGCGCGCTTGTGACAAACATTATGTTTGAGCATTCATCTGTTAAAATCTGTTAAAAAAAAGCCCCATTCTGTTCATCCAATCTTAAATAACCCCAGCATTCCTCTACCAATATCCATCCATCTATCTTTCCTCCCATTTCCTATCCAGTTTTTCTGTTCAGGGTGGTAGGGTACCATCTAACGGAATTTAGACAATGAATATACTTCTATGTGAGTTTAAAATAATGGGATTTCACTGTTTCCAATGCAGGCATATCAGGAAGTGTTTGAGTATTTCATTGAAGACTTCAAGACATACAAGCCTCTGTTATCAGCGATCAAGAATGAATATGAAGTCACATTGGGTAAGACATCTTAATAAAAGGACAAACTGCTATATCAGTATTAAATGAATGAATGGAACAGTGAATGAGCATGGGCCATATATGACTTATTACATCAGTAACTAAAATATTTATTTTAGTCAAAATTACTTTAAAGCTGAGGACAGAAGCTAAGCAGAGAAAACAGTCATAAATTAATATACATTACAATGAAATGTTGGCCTCTTCAGCTGATCACTAATTGTTAAATGTAAAAAACAATTCTGCTTTTTAAACATTTGTGCATTTAAGAACTATGCCTGTGGGTTTTAATCTAATGTCTGTACAAAGCCAAATTGCATATTTATTGTTCACATAATTTATTCGGTAATGACTGGCATAATTCTTAAGCATTCAGTTCAGTTTATTTGTCACCATAATGAACAGTATTTCTTTCTCATCCCACTGATTCAGAAACATGAACCAACAATATAATATTTGTACAGCCAAAGACAAATTGCCCATTGGAACCAACATGACAGTTATCAGTGGGCCGCTGTCTTCATGGCCTGTGCTGTTGGGCCACTAACTGAGACTGAGCAAGTGAATGAGAGAGTCGTTAAATGAGTGGTCCACATTGCATCCACATGATCCCGTTAAACCCCAAGCCATTAGCCACCACTCTAAACCTAACTGTAAAACATATGTGAGAGATGTAATATCTTAAAAAATGTAAATGATTCCAACAAGTGGCAGCAACATGTAAAAATATTTGCAAAAAGCAGCAAGCATAGTTGGTGAGTGGAGCAAGAAAAAAAGCACCTGTAGGAGTATCAGAGAGAGTCATCGGACAGGGCTGTATCTCTATAGGCTTTTATCTGTTGTAATGGAGAAGCATGTAAACTAAAAAGATATTGTAAGTCCTCTAAAAGACCAGGCCAGAGCCTTACCTAACCTGCCTAAAATAGGCCTCTCTCTAGGCAGCCTGACCTCCCAGGTCCACAGGCAGAATTAAATGGGGAACAGTTCAGATTATTTCAAATGTCTCAAAATATATTGAAATACCTCTTAAGGAAAACACATGTAAAAAAACTCTTTGAGAAACAAGCCTACAAAGATTTTTTTTTATAAAATAAGAATTTATTAATATAACAAAAGAAGAACAAACAATGTCAAAAAGGCAAAATAAGGCAAAGGGACTTGCCTAAAAAGGCCTATCCAGGTGAACAAGTCCAGATCTGTAAAACAAGAGTAAACTCCAAGAAGCCCCAGCAAAATGAATACATTCAATGAATGAGCACATTCCAACCTTCAATGTACCACTGTAGGGTCCAGCTGCAGGTTCAGAAACATAAAGGCTGAGGACAGTCCTTCAGGGATGACTTCAGAGTGGCTTCCCCTCCTGCGATCCCACTCACAAAACACAAGGCACGTCAAAAACAAACACAAGACAATAATAATAAATAAACCAATTCAGTTTGTCATGTCAGCCCCAAGAAAACGCAAGGCTGGAATTGCTACCAAAGGAGGTTCAGGTAAATATGTGTAAATGGTCTGAGTATTTGTACCAAAAAAAAAAAGTCTGACTACTTTCTGAAGGCACTGTACAGTAGGTGATGGTATAGAAAGTGTAGGTCTAAAGTCTTGGGTATAAAATCTGTTTGCTGTCATTTTATAGACTTCTATGGCTTTGCTTACTGCGTGGGAGAGGGCCAGACAGTTCATTACTAGGGTGTATGGGGTTTCAGACCATGGAAGATGCTTTCATCATGCATTTCTAACACATTTGTGTAGTATGCTATTCAAATTCATTCCAGCCACCTCACTTGTATGTTAAAGTAAAAGTTATCACTAATTGCTAAACAGATGTTCATTTTCATGATCTGGTGCCCCCTTATTAGTGGCTGGTATAATATTTCTTCATAGTGAATTTTTTTTTTTTACTTTTTCCATTTTCAGCCCAATTGAGAGAGCGAATCCGTATGCTGGAACCTTTAAGAGCAATGCTGGTCACCCTTTCAGAACAATGTGATCAAAAAATTTTGGCATTAAGGGAGGAAGAGAGGGGTGAGATGAATGCCTTGAAGCAGGAGAAATCCCAGCTGTTGAAATGCATTGAACAAATGAAAGAAGATAAACAAGCTCTTCAGACCCAAGTGAGTAATTGTTGTAAGCACTGCTGGGCTCAGAAAGGCTAAGGCACTGGGCTGTAAGCTAACGAGATGCGGCAGGAAGGGCAGGTCCAAGAGGTCGGACACCGGAAGTGACGCCAGAGATGTTAGGGCCGTCAATCTTCCGGTCTGCAGAGAAGGCATTATACACAGCGCCAAACCTTTTCAGCCGTAATTACCATCAACTGAGCCCTAAAGCTGTCTCCCAAACACACACCCGTGACACAGCTTAATACACTTGTTTCTAGATTCATAATGTCAGAAAACTGAGTCTATGATTACAAGATAGATAGATAGACAATGTAACTCTTGCAGTACTGGTCAGCTTAGATTAAAAAGATTCAGTAAATAGTCTGTTTTAAAAGGATGAACAATTACTGATCATTAATTTATCCATCAATTCATTTACTGACCATGTTTTTCCAAGAACAGGGTCATGGCAGAGCCAAAAATCTTTGTAATGAGGCAAACATTACAGTTGGTATTTACCTTGCACATAATTCTTTGAGATGTGGGATAAAAATCCACACAGAAAGATTGAGAGAAAATGCAAACCAGGCAGAGACTTGCTGGTATACCTCAGTGTGGTGGAGCAGCACCCAGTAATGCGACATTGTGTCATGTGCTTCATAGTAATAATAGATCATTCAACATATTGAGAGACTTTCAGGAACTGCAGCATATGATGGCATAAAATGACAGGAAAATACTAAGAAAATGTTGTTTATTGAGTGCCAAAAAGTACCAATAAGTTTCTATAAACTACTAGGGGGATCCACCCCCTGCTTGCTTCATTCGCCCACCCCCGGGTTTGGTTTACCGGATATACAATTTTAAGAGATTGTTATTTTCATGGGAATTGTTACATATGCATTATTTTCACTTTTACTTTAAAACTTTAGTAAAAACAATATTTGGAATTAACTTTTCTTCAAGATAGCATTTAATTATGATTCCGTGTTTGGACTTAAATCGTGACAAAACAACGTATAACTGTCTGTGAGTGAATATCGTTTCTTTCTCTCTAATAAATAAAACTACTTTTTCAAATGTTTGTCCATGCTCTTTTTTCTTCACTTAGTCGTTGATGTGTCATCTAGAACGTATAAGATTATTGTCCTGATAAAAATTTATAAGAGCTGAGAGCGCAGGAAGTGTGTCTGCCAAAAGCATTCACATGACTAAGAGCTGAGAGCACAGGAACTGTGTCTGACAAAAGCATTAACACGACTGAGGTTAGATGACCGTGGTCTGGTTTGAAAATAGTTGTAAGTAGGGCGTGACTTGAAAGAATCTCATGTTAAAAGTCTCCGTCTCATGGGACTTCATACCGTGCCAGCATTTTTGGAATTTTTTAATTCTCGCTGGCAACACGAATTAGATGATCTACAAGTCTCCAACTTAAAATTTAAATCCAAACAATATATTCAATCTGTTTTCACTGTTCTGTTATTTCACTGAGTAATAATTTCCGTTTGTTTGCGCTAATGTGATCTTTACTATCCTTTTTTGAGACTTTGGAATTTTCATACTTCCATTATCTCTAACCTGCTCTGCATGTGTACCATGCCAACATTCTACTTTGTCATCTACTCTTTGTCCTTTATTTCCGGCCCCGGGCGTGGACTCCTCTCGCGGTATGTATAAGTGTCTCTCTGAGAAAATCACGTCTCGTCTCCTTCCAAGATTTTTTTTTTATAATAGAGATATTTAAGGTGTCTGCAGAGGAGCCCTCTTTACCATTGGATAGGTTTCATAACCATGGTGCAAAGCCAGAGAAAGTGTGCCCACCAATTGATCACTGTAAGACATGTTTTTGATATGACCAGCATACTTGGGATTAATAAAGTATCTATCTATCTATCTATCTATCTATCTATCTATCTATCTATCTATCTATCTACCTATCTATATTTTAGCTGGTAGACCAGAAGACGTGTAGAAAGGTAAATGACAGAACTGGTCCTTTGGGTGTTGCATACCAAATTATGCAAACCTGATAGAGCAGCTGTAGAATCTGAAAATTCAGCTGAATAGCTATTGGCCAAAGCAGCACTTTACAGTATGTGCTCAGAAATTGGTATTTTAGTTAAAAGCATTTGGCTACATGTAGCCAGCTCACAATAAAATAAAGGAGAAAATTCATTTTTCAGCATCAGATTAAAATCTACTTTACCTAATGCAAGTTGCACTTCTACAATGAGAAAAAATAATTCTGCTAATGCAGCTCAAAGAACAGGTCACACCCAGATTTCTAAAAAAGATTTGAGATCCATCTGTAGAAAGAGTACGGCTGGATACAGAGCTTCCTGTATGTGCATGAAGAGATCTGAAGTAATGTATGTGTGTTTTTGTGCATTGACATGCTTTAGGTTTATTCACTTTCATGTACCAATTCCACATGCATCCGCCTGTTATTTGGTGTTTAAGTAAAGGTCAGGAGTCATTTACAGTGCTGTGCAATTTGTTGAGCCACGTGAGGTCGGTTGTAGTTGTTCTGGTAGTGCAGTGCCCCCTCTGCTAGTTTGGATGGTAATGGTATACACAAACACACTCACTGAACAAATTCTTGGAACCACTATACTAATACTGGGTAGGACCTTCTTTTGCTCTCAAAACAGCCTCAGTTCCTCATGGCATGGATTCCACAAGATTTTGGAAACATTCCTTCAAAATTCTTTTCCATGATGACATGATTGCATTACGCTATTTCTCCAGTACATTCTTACTGTGAACCTTCCCTTCTATCACATCCGAGAGGTATTATTTTGGATTCAGATCTGGTGAACTAGGAAGGCCACTGAAAACATTGAACTCATTCTCATGTTCTTGAAACCGGTTTGGGATGACTTTTGCTTTGTGACATGGTGCATTATCATGCTAGATGTAGCCATTAGAAGATGGGTAAATTGTGGCCATGAAGGGATGCACATGCTCAACAACAATACTCAAATAGCTTTGTGGCATTCAAGCAATGATTGATCAGTATTAATGGGCCCAAAGTGTTTCAAGAAAGCATTCCCCACTCCATTACACCACCACCACCAGCCTGGACTGTTGACACAAAGGCAGGTTGGGTGCATGGATTCATACTGTTGGTGCCAAATTCTGACCCTATCATCTGTGTGTCACAGTGGAAATAAATGTTCATCAGATGAGGCTACACTTTTCCAGTCTTCAGGTGTTCAGTTTTGGTGAGCCTGTGCCTACTGCAGTCTCACCTTTCTGTTCTTAGGTGACAGGAGTGGAACCTGACGTGTTCTTCTGCTGTTGTAGCCCATCTGTATAAAAGGTCGACTTGTTGTGCATTCTGAGATACTTTTCTGCTCACCACAGTTGTACAGAGTGGTTATCTAGCGGTTGTGTTACCATAGCCTTTCTCAAACCAGTCTGGCTATTCTTCTCTGACTTCTCTCATAAACAAGGCTTTCCATCCACAAAACAGGTGCTTACTGTTTTTATTTTTTCCACACCATTCTGACTAATCTGTACAGACTGATGTATGTGAAAATACTAGGAGATCAGCAATTAAAATAATCAACCCTGCCAGTCTGACACCAGCAATAATGCCATTCTGTTTGATGTGAATATCAGTGGAAGCTCCAGAACTGCATCTGCATATAATATGCTACCGAGGCTGTCTGTTTGTCTGTCCAGGATTTTAAATCACCGGTAGCTCGCAAACCGTTTGACCTATTGACCTAACATTTGGTACACATATGCAACATGACGTCCACTATCTGCTTCCACAGTGATGATTGACCTCCAAAGTCAAATGTCAACCCAGCAAGGTCAAGGTCAAAAATCAAATAACCTGTAGCCTGAAATTTGGTACACATATACTACGCTGAAACTCTTCACTACAGCTTTATATTAAAAGCGAAGAGTTTTGGAATTATTACTCTTTTTATTTTTATTTTATTTTATTGTAGAATCAGCTCTTGGCAGTGGCCAGCAGGGCGACCGTGCAGTGCATGCATACGGGCGCCGTTCTCATTCCCTACCACCTTCGCCGTCACTTCCCCTACCTCTTCATATTTTAAATCATTCTTGAGGGAGATTGAAGACTTAAGTGCCAGCTTAAGTGAAAAATTAAGGAAAACATACTAAGTAATTGCAACACAAAAACTGACTTAATCAGTTTTAATGTGAAAAGATGCTGACGGAAGAAGTGGGCCGCTAGGGTGGAGAGAAGAAGAGCTCCTCAGAAAGCAGCAAGCGCATCACCCTCTGAGCAAACGAATGTTAAACGTACAGAGAAAGAGTATGAAAACTAGGAATGTTCAAGTCAAGTGTATTCACTGCACGTTATCACGCAGTGTGCCGTTACTGGTATGATATACGCGTATTTAGGAAGGGCATACATGGAAATATTTTGTATGTATATATATTTAGAAATACATGTACAGTTAGGTCCATAAATATTTGGACAGAGACAACTTTTTTCTAATTTTGGTTCTGTACATTACAAAACGATTGCATAAAAATGTGAGGCAACTAAAGCATTTTTTTAACACAATCCCTTCATTTCAGGGGCTCAAAACTAATTGGACAATTGACTCAAAGGCTATTTCATGGGCAGGTGTGGGCAAGTCCGTCATTATGTCATTATCAATTAAGCAGATAAAAGGCCTGGAGTTGATTTGAGGTGTGGTGCTTGCATGTGGAAGATTTTGCTGTGAACAGACAACATGCGGTTAAAGGAGCTCTCCATGCAGGTGAAAGAAGCCATCCTTAAGCTGCAAAAACAGAAAAAACCCATCTGAGAAATTGCTACAATATTATGAGTGGCAAAATCTACAGTTTGGTACATCCTGATAAAGAAAGCAAGCACTGGTGAACTCAGCAACGCAAAAAGACCTGGACGTCCACAGAAGACAACAGTGGTGGATGATTACAGAGAAACCCCCTCACAACAACCAACCAAGTGAACAACACTCTCCAGGGGGTAGGCGTATCGATATCCAAGTCTACCATAAAGAGAAGACTGCATGAAAGTAAATACAGAGGGTGCACTGCGAGGTGCAAGCCACTCATAAGCCTCAAGAATAGAAAGGCTAGATTGGACTTTGCTAAAGAACATCTAAAAAAGCCAGCACAGTTCTGGAAAAACATTCTTTGGACAGATGAAACCAAGATCAACCTCTACCAGAGTGATGGCAAGAAAAAAGTATGGAGAAGGCGTGGAACAGCTCATTATCCAAAGCATACCACATCATCTGTAAAACACGGTGCAGGCAGTGTGATGGCTGCCAGTGGCACTGGGACACTAGTGTTTATTGATGATGTGACACAGGAAAGAAGCAGCCGAATGAATTCTGAGGTGTTCAGAGACATACTGTCTGCTCAAATCCAGCTAAATGCAGTCAAACTGATTGGGCGGCGTTTCATGATACAGATGGACAATGACCCAAAACATACAGCCAAAGCAACCCAGGAGTTTATTAAAGCAAAGAAGTGGAAAATTCTTGAATGGCCAAGTCAGTCACCTGATCTTAACCCAATTGAGCATGCATTTCACTTGCTGAAGACTAAACTTTGGACAGAAAGGCCCACAAACAAACAGCAACTGAAAGCCGCTGCAGTAAAGGCCTGGCAGAGCATTAAAAAGGAGGAAACCCAGCATCTGGTGATGTCCATGAGTTCAAGACTTCAGGCTGTCATTGCCAGCAAAGGGGTTTCAACCAAGTATTAGAAATGAACATTTTATTTCCAGTTATTTAATTTGTCCAATTACTTTTGAGCCCCAGAAATGAAGGGATTGTGTTAAAAAAATGCTTTAGTTGCCTCACATTTTATGCAATCTTTTTGTTCAACCCACTGAATTAAAGCTGAAAGTCTGCACTTCAAGTGCATCTGAGTTGTTTCATTTAAAATTCATTGTGGTAATGTACAGAACCAAAATTAGAAAAAAGTTGTCTCTGTCCAAAAATGCATGGACCTAACTGTAAATATATTGTGCAAGATAAGCAAAAGGCATACTCCTTGAGTGATTCTGAAACCAAAAATAATGCCAAAAAGCCTAAAAACAACAGCAGATTATTTAAAAGAAAATAATGGGAAGGTATGTCATTTGTCAGATTTCTTCTGTACTTGTGTTCTTATAAACAAATGCTAGTCAAAGTACAAAATCATAACCAATACCTGACACCACTCTGGACTTTGCAGATACTGGGCTGCTGTCCCTAGCTTTTTGTGGAATGACCTCTCCAATTGTCCATGCCTCCTTAGTGTACCCAAGCACCAAAGCTTTCCCTTTTACAGAATGTTCCACTTCAGCGTCTGGCATGTGCCTGATGATGATGATAAGGCTCTGGTTACCTGCAATCCTGTAATGAAAAAAAGTAGTTTCAAAAACAAGATGGATATGTTACTTCTCAGTTATTTCTTTATACAGCCCTTTCAGTTTAGATTTTGGAATCATATCAGTCTATCAAATTTCTGTTAAAGTCTGAAGCTTTCGACTTGACAGGAAACGACTCCTTTATTGACTGAAAGTGGCCTGCTCAGTTGTCACACACGTGGCTGTTCTTGACGGTCAGATTTATGACCCTGAAGCTATTTTGTTTCCTGTTGAACACTTGAACAGGTGGCTAAGCTACAGGAGGATCTTGCTGCTCAGTATCTACTGTACCGAGAAGAATGTGATGCCCGCAAGCTGTTAATCGTGGAGATTAGTGACTTAAAGCACATGCAAGAGGAAGTGAAACACTCTCACAGAGAAGGTAATGTGGATGCTTTGCCAGCACTCTCGTGAACAAGATGCCTTATGAATATTTATAATAAGCTTTTTTCCTGCTGTACACCTCATTTAATTTTATTATGTTTTATTTTCTTTGAGTATTCATAACCTTTGCAACAGTCTCGCCAGGTGAATTGTTACAAATTAGAACTGTTTTTACAACCTTTAAATTTTGGGATCATTTGCACTGAACACCTGTTGAAATTGTAAGATCCTGCACAGCTTTTAATGACTTGTGCTATTTAGATTATTAAAGGGATGAACAAATTATTAGATGGCTGCTGGACTCATTCATCATGCTGCACTAACCATCATGGCTAGTCAGATTTGTGCTTCATCTCTGTCCTTTATCACTTATGTAGAGGAAACTATGGAGGATGCAGTCAAGTTGAAGTTAGCTCTGAAAGTCGCCCGGGAGGATTTGACTCGATTGCAGGTGGAGCTGAACCAGATGCGGGCAGATTATGGTGAGGTGGTTCCACGCCGGGATTTCGAAGCACTTGAGAGAGACTACAACATGGCAATAAAGAAGGTGTGCTGTAAATACTTATGTTTTTGAGATTGTGTGTAAATGTTTTTTGATGTACACTGTGCCTTTGAGTAATTTCATAGGCAGGTTCCTGTTTCTAAATACAGGTTTGTCACAATTGATGTGATGCGTTCCTAAAGGGTAAGTAAATTGTGTCTCAATGGAAGAGTCCGCTGATGTTATTGCTTTGACAATTCACAATCATGGTGTCGGGATCTTGTATACAAATAAAGGAGGGTCCTGAAGTGGCCAATACCCAAGCAGAGAGAGGGGGCATCAGCTGATTGGAGGGCAAATACAAATCTGCTGGGGCTACAGCTCTTCATTCTGTCCTTGGCATCATGTATAATCTTACTAGGCGAAAATCTGTGCTTATCTTGCAATGCAAATTCAGTTCAGTTTATTTTTGTATAGTGCTCTCGACTGAGTGCAGGCCCAGATCACTGTAACAAAGAAACACTTCTGAAAACCGGGCCCAAGGTATCATTTAAATCCTGAATTTGGGATAATCTGTTTTAATGAGATTTCTGCCTGCAAGTTACATGAGCTGGTTTATGAAAAGTTTGCATTACGCTTGACAATACGTACGCAGAATACACGTAAGGAAAATCCTGGTTGGTGATAATGCATGTGTTAGGTTTTATTAATAATGCTAATTCTTCATGATTTTTACAGTGAATATGGCTTGATGAGCACATTTGGGCTGAATGGCCTATTCTCGCTCTTGTCTAAATGTGTCCTTATGTTCACACATAACACATCATGGCTAAATAAGACTGGATTTTTATGCACTTTGTGGATTTTTTAAGCAGCTCCTAAAACCCCACATTAAACTGTGATGCTAAGAAAAAGACCTTAAAGTTATTCAGAATCGCCACTTAACTGTCAGAATCATTTTGTTCAGCATCACAACAATCACTTTGTACAGCCTGAGTAATAGTGATGGGCGATCAGCAAATTAATCGCTCTTATTGATCAAATCTTTTCTGTGAGTCGTCTGACAGTCCTGAGTGAACCGATTCAGCTTAGCTCACCTCTAGTACTGGGGTGCCTGTGTGATGTCGCCAGCATTTTTGTTGTTAAAATATATTACAGTAATTAGGCTTTTGTACTGTTTGTTTTGTAGAGTGTTCAGTATATAAATAGAATAGCAGATAGGAATGCATTTTGTGTCTCTTTGTACATTAACAGCATTCACATAAAACTGAACGTTATAAAAATAAATAATTCCTAGCAATTATGTGTTGTTTTGAACTTTATGTTGTTCATATGAATGAGACGTTTCTACACCTGGTTTGGAGTCCACCTGTCATTCATTTCATTTGATGTTACCTGATTAGGAAAGACACACAGCTGTCTGTAGACTGTCCCCCACTTGATGGTGTGTATCAGAACAAAAACCAAGCCATGACCTTTGAAGGAAATTGGCTGTTGAGCTTTGAGACAGGATTCTGTTGAGGCACAGATGTGGGGAAGCTACACATGCAGATAAAAATCGGCAGCATTGAAGGTTCCTAAGAGTACAGTGGCCTTCATAATTCTTAAATGGAAGAAGTTTGGAACAACCAAGGCTTTTCCTGAGCAATAGTGGGATAGGGATTAGTAAGAGAAGTGACCAAGATCTTGATGGTCACTCTGGCTGAGCTCCAGAAAACCTGTGCATTGATGGGAAATTCCAGGACAACACCCATCATTGCAACATTCCCCTGATTAATGCATAATGACATAACGGCAAGACAGAAGCCTCTACTCAGTAACAGACACATGGGAGCCTTCTTGAAGTTTGCACCTAAAAGACTCTCAGACTGCAAGAGACAAGATAAGTGTCATGTCCCGAAGTAGGCAGTGCTTATCATCTGCACAATACAATTCTAATGGTGAAGCATGGCGGTGGCAGCATCACGCTGAGGGGATGTTTTTCAGCAGCAGGGACTGACTGTGGGAAAGTTTAACAGAGCAAAGTACAGAGATGTGCTTAACGAAATTCTGCCCCAGTGTGCTTTGGACCTCAGACTGGGCTGAACATTCAGATTCCAAAAGGACAATAGGCCTAAGCACAAAGCAAAGATAACAAAGGAGTGGCTCAGGGACATCTCTGGGAATGTCCTTTGATTACCTAGCCAGAGTTGTCTGTCTATCTATCTATCTGGTACCAACAAGAGAACTCCACTAGTGTGAAATGGTGACACAGCTGCACAGGTGTGCACAGTCTGTGGTGGTGCAGCAGGGGGCTCACCAGTTTTTGCTTTGCCATTCTGGGCTATTGAGTGTTGTTTAATGTGAGGAAAAAATTCATTGAAATGATTTTTGCATAAGGAAACAACATGACAAAATGTGAAAAATGTGAAGGTGTCTGAATACTATCCAAATCCACTGTATGGTTGTGATTTTTCCAAAGAGAGACCCCTTTCACCCCCCACCCCTAAAAATCTTCCTGTCACTGTCCCTGATGAATCAATAGATTCATTTAAACAAGTAGTATGGAGGAATCAAATCAGTAAAGTGAATCTTAGGGTCAATCACTGCTAAGTAACACAGATTATGACAGACGCCATTTCTTAAATTCAAATGCTCTTTTCTTTCATATTCTCACTTTTATTTCAGTGTATTTGCCCCAATCTGTGTTTGCCGTAACTAATCTACTGTCACTTACAAATGTATGCGGCTGCTAACTTGAACAATTCCATTTTTAAAACATATTCAGTATACTGCTTGTCTGTTTTCACTTCAGACTCATTTGTCTGGCAACCCAGGGAGGACTTTTAAAAGATTTTTCTTTCTTCTTTCACAGACTGAAACTGCAGAGAAAGATTTTATGCTAACGAAGCAGGAGCTTGACACAGTACTGGCTGTTCATAAACAAGTTCTGCATGAAAAAGATCAGTTTAAAGTTGAGCTTGAGCGACTTAAAGGCACTTTAACCCCTAGACCAAACTGGAGCAAATGCGCAAGTATGAAGGTTTAAGATGACGTCAGCACCCAAATGATGAGCTTCATTACTATGAATTAACTCCAGCAGATCTCTTCTTTTTTCTGCTCATGAGAATGTATACTTTTTTTTGCTGTCCCCAACCTAACCTTTAAAGGTCTTTTCTTCAAACAGATGTCATTCCTGGTGGTGCTGAACACTGGAGTTCAATTTCAGAGGGTAGGACAAGTGACCAGTTACTGAACGTGCTGCTGGGCGAGATTGAAGGAAGGAAAGGCAAAGAGGAGGACTTATTCATTGGACTGGTTTGTACGACACAGGGGAATATACAGGAAATCTTTTCCCTTGTGGGTTTTCTTGAGTTTTACACATGGGCGTTTTTTGTACCAGCTTTGTCCATTCAGAAGATGTTTGGAGACTAAAGTCTGTCCCACCAGTATTGGCCACAAGACAGAAACGACTCCTGGATGTAATCCAGTCCATCACCTACTGTAGGCCAACTCACACATGTATTCAAGCTCACTTGAGCAGGAACAACCAGGCACTCCCAAACAGTTTAACACGTACAAGCACCTCACCGATCTACGTTCAAACACAGCACCTGGCTACTGGGGGTGAGGAATTAGCATTTCTCCTTGTGTCTTTGTGGACATTCTGGCTTCATATTTTGGCATGTGAGCAATTAACTTTTTCTTTGCATGTCTTCTCTGAACACTGACAAGAATACAATAGCAACACAGACACACACAACACAAAAAATATATATATATATTTATATATATATATATCTCCATCCACATAGGATACAACATTATATATACTGCATATATAGATATACGTATAGCATAAAGTCAAAGCTACACAGGAATCACTTAAAAACCACAATGTTAATGTGCTGGAATGGCCGAGACAGTGTCCAGATCTCAATCCAGTTGTGAACTTGTGGCTGGACTTGAAGAAGGCTGCTCACTCAGGATCCCCATGCAACCTGATAGAACTTGAGCAGTTTGGCAAAGACGATTGGGGAAAAAAATGGCAGTGTGCGGATGTGGAAAGCTGATAGAGGCCTGTGCACACAGATTCAAAGCTGCCAAAGTATTCTGTATCTACTAGATACTGACCTGAAAGAGGTGAATACTTGTGCAATCAGTTATTTTATGTTTTATATTTGTAACTAATGTACACTACTTTCCAGTGATCTCTTTTCACTTTGACAATGAAGAGTCTTTTTCTGGTGCCCAATGTCAAAAAAGATAAATTAAACACTCTGTGATTCAATGTTGTACAACAGTAAATGTGAAAACTTCTAAGGGCTGAGTACTTTTTATACTACAAAATTTCTTAGAATATTTGTTATTATGCTGTAATTGATTGCTCAGTTACTTTACGGTCTGAGGATAGAAGCTGTCCCTGAATCTACTGGTACAAGTGCCGGTGGGTCCTGCACTCTTTGTCAGAAGGCAGGATTGCTGAGATCTTCAGTTATCTGGTTTGTCTTTCTAAGGCAGTGAGTAATGTGACAACCTGAACAGATGGCACCTCAGCATTGGTAACATTCTGTGCCACCTTCACTGCCCTCTGCAGTGCTCTGCGAAGATTGGGAGTGTTAGGTTAAATGGTGACTTGGAGTAGACCCTGTGATAGCCTTGTGCCTAATCTGTGCTGTGAAAACCCGAAAAGATATTAAGCAGGATTGAGAATCCCCTGTCAGGTTATAAAATTTCCCTTATTTAATACAGACAGTTAAAATGAAATCCTTCCTTTGGACATAATTAAAAATGAATTTGAATTTTGCATTATAAAATGAGACTCACCTGCAGAGTTACTGGGCCAGGAGAGGAGGTCACCAATCTGGTAGAGCTACTTCCCTTCTTGGTCAAAAGGAGCCAGTTAAGGTTGACGGGGCCTTCAGTGGATGCAACCAGCAGGTACTTGGCTGGACGAGGCCATCAGAGAGAAGCCACTGGATATGCTGGAGACATCTTCTCTCTCAGCAGTCCAATTTGATCTCCTCAGGCTGTTCCTATTGCAGCCCTCACTGATGAGGAGCGAGTGTGAGGGAATGATTAGCAACACTTTACATGACTAATAAAATTTTTAAGTGTTCAGAAGTTAACAACAAAATAACACTCTGACTTCCCATTTCGATTCCTAGCCTGCAGCTGCAGTACATCCCATTGGGTGATTGCTTCTAATAGGGGACTCGAGGTTGTAAATGCATTCTAATGAAGTGTGATGAAAACTGCAGTAAAGAGCAGCCCATTCTGTTTGTCCAGGGAACAGAAGAGACGGTGCCTGTGTTTTTACGCTTTGATGGCCAGATAAGAAATCTGAAGTTGAAGAAACAGGACTTGATCCAAGTAATTAAGGAAGTCTGGGAAGAGAAGGTCTCATCTGATCTCCAGGTACTTGAACATTCTACAGTTACCAGAAACACATTGTCATACAGCTCTTATATATACCAAAGAGGAGGAATTTATCTTTCCTGACAGGTCTCTGCAGTTTTACCACAGTTAAAGAGGTTCAGAAAAGCTCAGTGAAGGGGAAAGCCAATGATTTTGGGGAGTTCAGAGCTCATCTCTCTGCTTTCTGTGCCTAACTGTCTCACTTTTCATCATCTCAATCACAGGATTCTGAAAATTGTGGAAGGTTCATCTCCACACATTGCCAACTTTATATTATATTATATTATATTATATTATATTATATTATATTATATTATATTATATTATATTATCACAGTATACCATTTTAATCAGCATTAATTTATCCTCAATAGACAAAGTAAAATCTCTGTAACCTCATGTTAAATTAAAGTCATTGTCCGTCTCACGTGTCATAAAGGAAGGGCATTAAGCCATAAAAAATGTCTGCACCAACACCTGCACAATTTAGGGAGAAGTCAGCCCACTTTGGTGATCCTAGAAAATGGTCATTAAACTGCCAGAGAGACAGAGAAAGCAAGAGTACTTATCTGCTTGTTGGGCCGTTCTTGTCACATGTACAGAGTAGGATGACATAGTCCAGATGTAACAAGATGCCGTAATCAGTCAGATGCATTTGTTTTTGCTAGTTTTCTGCTTTTATCCTTTACATTCATATATGATTATCCATTGACATATGTTAGAGTGGCACTTGGGGACGGAGAGACTGAGAATGTTTAATCTTTATTGCAGAAGAAGACAGAGGCTCATTCACTTGGTAGACGGTGGTCCCTTTAGCTCAAATGGGCAAGTGGCTGCTTATTGAGTCAGAGGACATGAAAAGGGAGAGTGGTTGGGCAGTCATTTTCTTGGTGGTGACTTTTGGGCATGTAGTTAGGATGCCCACAAGTGCCTCACAGAAGAGGTGTACAAGTCACAGCGTCCTGGAAGAAGGCCAGGGGGTAGACTTGGGGCACAGTGGAGGGATTCTGTCTCTGTCATCTGGCCAGTGGAAGGTCTACACAAGTAAAGTGGGGACAGAGAAGCCTGGTCAGCCCAGTTGTTTCTAATTTCCTTGTTATCAGTGGGCTCTAATCATGGCTCTTGTAGCCTCCTTAGCATTATATATGTGTGACAGAAATATGTAAATATCAAAACGTCAACATAAATACAGTAGAAAAGGCATTTTAAGTGTCTACTGCTGTACAGATGCACAATTAGTGCATGTAATTCATGTTTGGAGAACAGCAGCAACGCATATCTCAATGTCACAATCTGGACAGTTGAAGTGTATTTTTTAAGCACTTTTCTTATGTTTTTTCTGTTGATTGCCCATGGGAGGGTAGATTGTCAGTGACTGATCCGCACATGTTCCTTGTGTTGGTGTAGGCTACCACAGCACAAGGCTTAGTGACTTCCATATTCCCCAACATGAACATTGACAGTTTCTGCATTGTGAACAGTGCTAAGGGGGCTAACGTCTGGCTGGTCTTTTCACTTGATCACAATCATTTCGGCCTTTTCCCACTCAACTTCTTGCACCTCATTGAAGCTTCGCACGACAGAATTCACCAGCCATATCTTAGCAGCTCAGTCATACAGTTCCACGTGCATCAATTTCACCATCCGTGCCAATGTCTGATGACCGATTCACGTTGCTTGTTTCAACTAATGGTTCAGTTTCAGTTTGTTCTAGAACTGACTTTCTTTCTCGTTTACAAGCCATTTTAATTTTGGTTGTTGGCTGTGCCCTACTCATGAATATTTATGAGTTATCAGAGTGGTAAACCACATAGAAATATTCACAAGTACTGTTTTAATCCCTAGATCAGTGTTTTTCACTTTTGGGTCACCGGTGGTTGTTTCAGCTACTGTGTTGTACATTCTCCCCCACTCAGTCTGGTGATACGATTGATACCACCACCTGATATTTTTCCTTTTCTAACTACGCTTATTTTTATCAAGTGGGGTCTTCCCCCCGCTCTTTAAATCGCGGTGGTCATTTAACGAAGTGGGACCTCCCTGCTCTTTTGTTAATTTATTAATGCCAAGGAAATTAAACCAACACTCATCTTTGCTGCACATATTTAGAATTTAAAAATAGCCATGTTGGCATTTGTACTTTGACACCTATTTAACTCTTTGCGGGCTGAATATTTTTTCCCAAAGACAGTTTCTGAAAAGCAATGGTTTCAACACAGAAATCAACATAAAAGTCTGTTGCTGCATGCTGTGGCTGCTAGTTTGCTAAGAATGTGCAGCAGGCTTGCTGCCAGGCTGTCTTCACATGGCTGGGGCAGCAGCAGCAGCGGTCACGGTCGCAGTGCATTGCAATCTGGTTTCTACCTCTCATCATTGTTAAGTGGCAGTCTTTCCTGGCGAACATTGTCAGATTAGCTGAGGACTAATCAGGTGAAGCTGGAACCTCACATTCATTTTCAATCACTTGTATCAAAATCTGAGTCCGATAAGTCATAGTTCATTTTAAAGATAACAATAGGCAAAACGTCATCTGCGGATTAGTTTGCTTTACGCATTCCCTTTGATCTCTCGCCAGATGTCAGTCCCATTTTGGCTGTTGTTTGCGCCATGCTATTCACGCGAGCACAGGAAATCTCGGTCAAACCAATGAATCTAACTTTCCTTCTAGCAACGAGAGGCCAACTAAAACATAACAGTTGGTTTTGTCACAGTTTACAGTTGATTATCATCGTCAACTCCTCCTTTTGACAAAAGTCGACATCAGCCCTGAAAGAGTTAAGAAATGGGTTGGAATTAACGTCGGCATTGCAAGTGTCTGTAGTCTTAAATCACTTCTGAACACAGATGTAACAGAACCAATTCACTCGAAGTTCACAAAGCTGACAAAAGTAGTCCTCTCTCCTCATTACACACATAATAAATCAAATGATGGGGAGTACATCTTTATGTTCTCTTGTAGTGTTTGGTTTACAAGTTGAAGTCACTGATTTGTTTTTGTCTCTTTTGCTTCAGAGGGGCCAGAGGTCTCAGCTTGGGGATTTTCTCCTGGAATACCTGCAGCAGCACCATGCAGGTGCAGTAGCTGAGTGGGCCTACAGCATCTACGAGAGCTGCCAGCTGTATAAAGACGAGGAATTTATCAATCTTTTCTTTAATGTGTTAACCAGAAAGGTAAGTGAGAAACAGGAGGATGATATACAGGATATGTTTAGTATTTTGTGCTGATCTCTCATGCATGTTTTTCTCTGGCATGGTGAGGCCCAGTCAGCACTACTACATTTTTGTTTAGAAACACAGACATTATTCTCCATTTTCAGCTTTCATCCACACCCCCCTCTAGTGCCCATATACGTCTAAAATTGCAGCCTCAACATTGCAATGTGGATGTGTGTAAATAGTTTTTCAAAAATCCACACTCTAATCTCACTGATTGGTTAGTGCTTATTATGCGCCCCTCTCCTGATTGGGCCCTACTCAATACATTGTCTCATTATCTGATTGTTCATCTTTCACAAAAGAAAACCACATGACCAACATAGAAGAGTTGCTTTACACGATGCATGTTGTGTTTGTACAATTTGAATGCTACATACATGCACAAAAACCAAATTTACTAGTTGAAATAAACCTGCGGCCAGTAGCATCACCAACCCTTCAAGCATTTGCCCGCATGCCCAGTGGAGGTGGATGTCTGTATCATAAACGTTTACTGTCACTTCAGTGTGGACTGAGATGCTTTCGTAAACAATGTCAAAATGCTTGTGTGGAGGGAGACCATTTTAATTTAAAAATGCTGTTTTTGAATTGAAATGCTGTAGTGTGGATGAAGCCTGACAGTCTAAGGAGCAGAAACATCTCCTCTGTCCCAATTTGTAGTTAAATCAGTAAAAAATGAAGTCTCATCAAGTCCATTGCCTTGTTTGCCTGCACATAGACACTGAGCAGCCCAAAGCTAGATTGTTCTTCCAGCCATAGTCTGAAACACGCCAAAGTGTTTCAAATTATAAAGGGAATAAATAAGATGGGATTCAACCTTTACTTTAAAATTCCTCCCTCCTTTTGCTTTGGTTTGTTAAATTCGACTTGGACTTTATGGAATGTTATCTGTTTCTAATTAAAATGAATAAAAATATAAGAAAAAAAATGCCTTCCTCAACAAAGAAGGAAGTATTTCTTCATGTTGAAATTGGTAGATACAGTGAAGAAGTTAAGTGTTGTAGCTTTAAGTAGAATGTTCAGAACTCCAATGGTGTCGTGGAGACATCCTATACATAAAATACGATGACTAACGTTATGGCTGGCACCATTAGTTAGCTATACAACATCCAGAGATCCATGGTTCAATTCCTAGCCTTGTCATAGTTGGTGTGGGATGTGCATGCTTCCACATGCAATATCATCCATCCATCCATCCATTTTCCAACCCGTTGAATCCGAACACAGGGTCACGGGGGTCTGCTGGAGCCAATCCCAGCCAACACAGGGTGCAAGGCAGAAACCAATCCCGGGCAGGGCGCCAACCCACCGCAGACATGCAATATCAATGAACATTAATTACAACTTCTTTCCACATTCCAAAAATGTGCATCATAAATTGATATAGTATCCCCAGAGCAAGGTTACTTAAGATTCTTCTCACAGTGGCATGGATCAGAGGAAGTGAGGGTCTCAGGTCAATGTTTCTTTCTGGCAACCACAAATTCTGGCAGATGGACTCTGGCCACAATGAGACACATCCAAAATGATCTAACATTGTGATCACAGAGCTGCTTTTATGTCAGCTTCTCCGGGTGGTCCTGTCCTTCTCAAGACAGGTCTCGACCACCCAGTGAGCTTGTCTCTCTCACGTTCAGACCCAAATGTGCCACACTATTATTTCCATGGCACAGTGAAAACACCAAATTACAACAATAATGATGATCACCACATCACGTCACATTTTAAAATTCTACAGGGCTGCGACTTTCTCACAACTGGTTACTGGTGTTTAGACTCTGAAAAATGCATAAACAATAAATAGATCATTTTTAGAGGATAGATAGCTGTTTTTATTTTCAGTTTCCAGTTATTTTTTTGTTTTAGCTTTCCTGGTTTAATGATTTTCAAGAATCATAGCAGCAATTTTACTAGGGAGAGTTAATCAATAATATACATTGCAGTATCTAACTGAGTTATCATTGCCCCACTTTCTTCACCACTGCTCCCCACTTTATAGATGCTGAAATGTGGCGCTATGTCTGATCTTACCTTGCTTTCTGTCCACTGCTGTCAACCTGGATCAGCATGGAAAGGCCATCAAAGCTACAATGGCCAGGCTATAAGAATGCTGCATCTGCTCCTCCCAACCACACAAAATTTTAGAAGCTTCTCTACCACCATGGAGGACAATAACATTAAAATCTTTTGGTCACAGGTTGATGAAAGTGTCTATCATGGCCAGATTCATCTGCTTACACATCTGTTGAGGGAAATGACCAAAAGTGACACGTCAGAGTCTGGTTTTCTTAGCCAACAAGAGTTCAGGTAAGATCTTGTATCATACATTTGGAGTTGCATAGTTAGAAACATAAAGCAGGGATAAAAGATTTCATGGTAAGAATTTCGACAAGTCTCTACATTAAAAAAATTCTAAGTGAACTCCTCCTCGAGTGGGAAGAAGTTGTATTGGCAGCTACGGCTGTTTGATTACACAACAAATGATCTTGACGCAAGGAATTTACTTTTCACAGTCTGAAGATTGAGAATGAAATGATAGCCATGTAGAAAACATTTGGGCAGTTGTATCTTTTTTTTACAGCATTGCAATCCTCAGCAGTTGTTGTCTCTCTACTGCTCCTGGTTAGGGTATTGATGACCAAGATTCTCCTGCAGTGTTGAAACTCTGACCTTATTATGACTGAGCAGAAACTTCTTTTTAACCACTTATACTTGTGACTTCGATGTTTCAATCACTACCCAGACCTCATGACTGTAACTGACAATAGGAATTTGGAGTGACTGCTAAACATGAATTCTTTATCTGAGGACATGACTCCATCCAGTTTCACCATCACCATTTAAGCCAACATTCACAGGACTAATGGACTAGCAGATCTTGAGATTCCATGTACCATTGTTCAAATACAGCTGCTTGAGGTGGAATTGTATGCCCTCACCTAATCACCACTTGGCAAGCTAAGTTAGATGGGTAGAGCACCTACTGGACAAATATGAAAACTGGTAATGAAGGTGTTTATACCATAGATGTCTCTTCAACTCTTACCTTTGAGAGCTTCTCCTGCATCTCGCAGAAAGGTTAGGGAAGTGAACAAAACGTGGCAGTCACTACAGTCCTCCAGGATTGACTTTACTCCCTGACCAAGAGTAATAATCATATTTTGAGAGAAGGCGGCAATGTTGGAGGATAAATAAAGTGGAGTGTTGAAGACCAATTCATTCAAAAGTGTGGAGTCATGTAAGCTTCGCATTTAGTAAGATATCCGCAATCTGCAAGATCGGTTAAATTGAGCTCACTTGGCGCTGCAATATCCCAAAACGTTTCCACGTCACATCAACTGGACTTGTATGAATTTGTATGAATGTGCTGTGAAATGGACCAGCATTCATTACAGAGTTGGTTCCTGTTTTGTACCTAATATTCCTCAGATGGACCCTGGCTTACTGGGAGAGGAAAACTGCATTAGCAATGGGGCTACACCTAACAAGTATATTTTAAATGATTAGTCTAGCAATTATTTTTTCAATTCATCGACTAATCTAATAAATAACATGTAGCATCTTCAGAGACATCTGTTACTTTAAATGTAAGGCTGATGGGATTAAATGCATATTATGGGATGTTATGTATATTATGGGGTATACATGAAGGAAGTAAAAGGCACATGTGTTTCAGAGTCCTTCTAATAGATTAAAGCAGCAGAACATATAACATGGTGTCGGCATTAAAAAAAACACTTAAAATATGTAACACTAGCCATGTGCGCCCAACTACGTTGCCCGTGTTAAAGTTGTCTATGAAGGGCTCCCTGTTTAAACACGGCTGCCAGTCGTGAACTGGGCCCTTCGTCGTACAGCATTATGATTTTTTATAAGGGAAACAAAATTACAAAAGAAAACCCTTGGATATTGATTCGATAGGAACGGCCTACTCCGAATCACTGTCCGAATCGTAATTATGTGGTGTTGTAGGAGCATTTCTGCTTCTGTCCGTTCACAGTCCGTCTAGTTTTCACGACGCTGTCGTTTCCTCTTTACGATCTCTTCTCAACCTTTCTTCAATCTCACAGGTTGCTTTGTGGCAATCCAAAGAGTAAGGCAATATACACGGAGCAATGGTTATAAAAGGAGGACACATAGATATCCAGGCTCTTTAAAGCATAAATAGGGATCACTTCACTAACATGTGAGCAAGCCACGGTACAACTGTGAGACGCGCAGCACTCGCCGGCTACAACATAACAGTAATAATTTCCGGAACGTGCTGTTACGTTGTCATTCATTTTACCCACTGTCTTTCTTTCATTCATATGTTATGTAGGCACGTATCTTTTATCTTCAGCAATCTCATTCCCTAACCAGGCCTCAGGAGCTAACCAGCGTAACACTGTCCACCACCCCTTTCGTTATTCCGGCACATTGTTGACATCCGTGAATAGCAACAACGTACTAAACTGGAAGGTGGTCTACGCAGGCGTGGAATTTGCGGACAAAGATCAAGATCTAAATGAAGATCTCTTTAGTTAATTTAAAGCACAACAGTTTGTTTAGTTTGAATGTCTGTGTTTTGAGGTGTGATTGGCATACTACAGTCTTCAGTAGTATAAGCCTGGAGGAGATTCTTAATGCAATGCCTATGTTTTAGCTGTCTCTCTACTGCCATCTAGTGCTGCTTCTTCTAATTTATTCGTGGACAAACAAAGATCAAGATCCAAATGAAGATTATATATAGAGATGATGTCAGAGTGAAAAAACTAAATACTAAAAATAAACAGTTATGGGTCTTTCTGGAGTTCTTTCACCTCGAACTGACTGGGATTCAGTCAATTTACCAGACTCGTGGCGAAGTTCAAAGAGCACGTAAAGCTAAACTTCACAGGCCCACTTCAAGACAAAGGGTAAAATGAAAAGTGTAGTGACTTGCTGCTGTGGATTGCTGACAAAACACGGGACATCTACAACAGATGACAGTAAGAAATTACAAACATATTATGACTATTTTGAGGCTTATGTAATGCCAAAACCAAACCCGATATTTGTGCGCTACAAATTTAATGAAAAGTTACAGGCACCTGGTGAATCGTTTGAACAGTTCCTGACCGAGTTATGGCTGCTAGTCAAAGACTGGGGATAGCTAGAGACATCTGTCACTTTAAATGTAAGGCTGATGGCATTACGGGATGGTATGTATTTTATGGGATATAGATGGAGGAAGTAAACGCTTATGGTTCTGAGTCTTTTAATAGAATAAAGCAGTGCAACATAACAAACTTATCAGTCAACAATAATAATTTTAACAAATACCAAAAAGCAATCTTGAAAAACATTTATCATTAAAATATCAACTGTATCATGTAGTAAAGTGCAAAAAGGAATGCAAACTCAAAATCTTTCCAAATCCAAATTTTAGTTCATGAATAAACTTTTGATAACAAAACTAGTACTCCTACATTGTTGCCGGGATGGTGGGCCCTTTATGAACTTCAGCATTCAGGAAAACAAATAACTGTAAAATGCAGCGATTCACCAGTCTGAACTAACAAAAGTAATTCGAACATATGGTACTGTCCTGGTGGAGTCTTCATAGACAACTCCAGTATGCTTCTGTCTTAAGATGCTTCAGCATATATGTTGTGCTTTCACATTTCACATTTACAGAGTGTACAGAACGCAGTATTAGTTGGCATTAGCTTAAAGTACTGCCATACTTTAGAATTCCACGATCTTTTACATGAGGGACTTGGCGCAGCTTCGGCATATGCCACACTAACCAATGAATTTAAATAATTAACTTTCTTGATTATGTTGATGTGCCACAACAACACTAATTAGTAAAACAAATGAAATGAATGGATGCCACAGACAAACCCAGAAGGGTAGTGAAGGTATCCTGGAAAGACATAGTGGACTGCAGGTCCTTCATGTAAAACACCGTGGAATTCTAAAGTATGGCAGTACTTTAAGCTAATGCCAAATAATACTGCATTCTGTACACTATGTAAATGTGAAATGGTGTATCACAGCAGCACAACTTTAATTTGGGATGACTCCATCTGTCACTTTCATCTTGAAAGAGGCCTCAGAAACAGTTTGAAAGGACCCCCGTCCAAGACCTTGCTTGTGGAGGTAGTTATAAAGAGATGTGGCTAAAAGATGGTCTGCCTAACATCTCAGCAAAACTTCCTTTAATGAGATCAGATATTTAAAAATAGTAATAATTTACAGATGTTTTTCACTTATATGGGTGTTTGGTTTAAAATGTATAAATGCTGCACATAGTCTAATCTATTTTTAACCAAAATGTTGCGAATTCTCCAGTTTTGTATTACACAGAGCTTTTCCACTGAAGGATGAAGAGCAGATTGAAGAATTAATACAAGCTGCACATTCACAACTTGGAGCTGCTGAAGGCAACATCAACTACAAACTTTTGTTTTCCCAGGTACCACTATCAGTGATATCCCAAAGCACATTGTATTGTGGTAGAGTGGGGAGTGCCACTGCTTTATGGATCCACCTCTGGGCTTTTCTCTTCCTCATCCTCAAGAACATGCATGGGAGGTGGACTTTAATGGCCAAGTGTGACTGAATATGCATGAGGAGTGGTACTCTCACCAAAGGGCTTCTTGTGCTGTGCCTCCAATGACTCTGCATTGGGATTGTAAACGAGTAGTAGATGTATATTAGAACATGAATATAACCATACATTGTCAGGGTTGACATGTGTGCACAGTACAGGGAAATTCCTACTTTCATGGGATGCGACATGACACACTTTCCATGACTAATGAGCCCAACTACCTTGTGTCAAATAATATCTTGATATTTTTTATCAAACGTCTCCAATTTGCAACCAAAGGTGAGCTGTCACTGTCTTAAGTGATCAATTCTGGCCTTTTATTAATTTTTTTTGACAATTGCTAAAACAAATGACCCGGTTATATTATATCACATGATTGCTCACCTGTTGATGTTCATTAGGCTTAGCTGCTTTTTAAGTGTTTATGAAAGCGTCAGAACTTGCCAAAGCAAAGCTAAAACAGGGAAATTTCTCTAGATTTGTGAATTCAAGCTAACGTTAATAATGTACAATAAGAAATGGTATGTTAGAATCGTAGTATAGAGATTTATTACAGTAGGCACTGAATGTGGACACCAGGAATTTGGTAGAAATGCCCTTATGGATTCCCTTATTTTGATTTAGGGGTCTTGTGTTGTGTTGCTACGGGCAGTGTGCCCTCCCTGAGACAACTGATAAGAACTGCTTGGTCAGGAAGAGAACAGAATGTGCTGGGCACTGGTTACTGGAATAAAATCTGAAGGAGTTGAGTGGCCGCTCTGTAATGTCAGAGAGAAGCTGCAACTTAACTTAGCCTTGTTGGTGTTCTGTGCTGAATAACTGGCATGATGAATAATTTGTATGTACAGATAATTTATCTTTTTTTTTTTGTTTGATTTTTCTTTACCCCCTTTTAACCCCATACAGTGTCCTGCTTATTTAGTATTAAATTGGTTAATTGTATTGTAACATATTATAAAGAATTCCTTAGTCAGTAAACATATGCAGGACCAAACAGCAAAACACTCAATGAACATTACACAGCATAAAATCAAATTCTGAAAAGAGCCACTTCCATGCAGATGACGTATTGCAGTGAACCCCGGCTTCTGTCTGAACCTTTGGCAGTTCAGAGGGGCTTATGGTCCCAATGAACGTGTAGTGGAAAAGGCGGTACAGAAATTGGATGGATGGATTTGTAAAAACTTATTTGGTTTGTGACAGATAAGCCAGGCTACTGCAAACAGTGCACAGTTTAATCTCTACTTAAATCCTGGAATTTGGCTTTTTCTTTCAGTAACTTTAATTATATACAGGTATAAATATTAAAAAATAGAATAAAGCTAATGGAATCATACAATTATTCAATATAGTGTGTTCCACTAATACAGAAAAATAATGCAACACAAAACAGAGAGAAGCACAGCAATAAAAGACAAAAAATAAAATAAAAATCAGTCAGTCTAGGCACTCTAGACCTAATCTAACCTAATATGGCCATTGTGATCCTCCAGTAGGACAAAATGAGTCAGATATTACAAGATTGCTTTCAAAATGTGAATAGTGAACCTGACACATTCAGTGTTGATGAGCAGACATTCATCTTTCTAATAAGGGGGGATAAGTGTGAGGTCCTGGGGCAGGCAGTGTCACGCAGTGGTTAAGGATTTGGACTTCAATCTCTGAGGTTGTGGGTTCAATTTCTGACACTGACACTGTGTGACCCTGAGCGAGTCACATCACCTGCCTGTACTCCAACTGGACAAAAAGAAAATGAATGTAACCAATTGTATCTCAAAAGTTGTAAGTTGCCCTGGATAAAGCCACCGGCCAAATAAATAAATGTTGTTTTTGTAATTTTCACAATGCATTTTTTTAGCAAACCTTTGAAAAATACAGGCAATGTTGTCGGTTAAAGAAAAAAAAAATGTTTAGGCTATTTTGGAATGTCTCTGACTAAGCATCAGGTTATCCATAACTCAATCGCACTGTCCTCCAGTTCTGTCCCAGCTGTCCTCTGACATGAGGTCATTGCTGCTGCACTCCATTTTTGTTGAAACATGCATACAAAGAACCCATTTATTTAGTCATATGTAAACCTAACAGGAATTCCCAGTTGTTATTAATCAGTACTAGTGGCCTCGCCCCCTGCCCGCTTCGCTCACCTACTCCTTCCTCCTGCCAGCGCTGACAGCCATTGTGAACAGGGGGGCTGAATACACCCCAAGGAGACACGGTCAATCCTCTGAAACCCCTCTTGAACGCTTATGCAATAACAGTTGGTTTTTTTTACCTCCTCTTTGCTCGATCAGTTGCTGCTGCTCCCGTGCCGCGTGATCTTCATTTCGTGCGGCGCTTCAAACTTTTTAAAGTCACTGCCTTGTCTCTCTTCTCTCCCCCTGACATCCTCAAACACTATTCGATCTCTTTTCGCTGTTCTGGTATTTCACCAATTAATATTTTCCTTTTGTTTGCGCTAATGTGAGCTTTACTCTCATTTTCTTGAGACTTTCGAATTTTCCTGCTTCCATTATCTCTAACCTGCTCTGCATGTGTATCACGGGACTTGCTTCCAAAGCTTGTAAGTATGACGTGACTTGCCCGTGTCACGGGACGTGAAAGTGTCTCTGTCTCTCAAAGATCTCTCTTCAAAAGGTCACGTCTCATCGCAGCCTCGTCCCAAGTTTTTTTTTTTTATAACAGAGAGATACTGCTTGTTGGCAAAATCAAGGAATCTGTTTTTAAACATTAGTGCTCAAATGAGGATGATGTATGGATTTTAACTTTCATATGGTTATGTTTTCAAGTTGAAATATCAGAAGCACACTTTGGCACTGAACAGTCCAACTTAATCTAATTGCTTGAACTTAAGCTTAATATGAAGTGCATCATAACTCAGTATAGAAATAGACATGTACAGTATTTTTATACAATTTTACTTCTCATTTAATACACTCACCTAAAGGATTATTAG
>JANRMT010062806.1:79247030-79266945 GCA_026402145.1 Polypterus bichir lapradei
GAAATTGAACAGGTGTTCCTAATAATCCTTTAGGTGAGTGTATATAGACATTAAATTATTTGAATAGCAAGGCCTCTGTTCAGAGCTGATTACAATTTTCTACATAAAACATGATTCAAAATAGGCTTTCATTAGTGCAGGGGGTTCCCAACCCCAGAGGGTACGAAAAACAGGAAGGCTGCGTCACGATTCGCCCAAGTTGTGTGAGGGGCATCGTTCGACTATTATGGTGCAACAGGTGTCTTGCAGTGTGTCGTCAGTTATTAGTTAGTGCTGCTATGGTATGATATTAAAAAAATCAACCATTTTGTGCAGAACTGTCACCTTTGAATGAGGCACAGAAATGCACGTTCTCGTGGGTTCCTAGCTGCACGTGAGGCATTCGTGAAGGCAAAAACATTTTTTTTAAGATTATAGAATTTGGACCTTGCAATGATCCATACAGAAGGTCTAGTACGGATTTCTGTGAAAACTCTGATCATGAAATGTCACGGATGTCCAGGTTCGATTCACATTTTTTTTCAAAGTGGGTGGACAACGGGGGACTGAATTGGATGCAACGCCTGCTGCTTACACTCAGCCCATCTCTCTTGCTGGTGGTCCTGGCAGTAGTGTATCAACTTTAGTTATGTGGCACATCTATTTTTGAACTACAGTGCAGTTGTTATCGGGGGACAAAGCTTGTCATCTGTGATTTATTGCTTAGAAGCACGCTGGCACCCATTGCTTCCCAGGGGTCTCAAATGCCCCAAGATTCCTCAATCATTGATTGTGTGTCATTTCCTTGCAATATTTGATGCCTCAAATGGGTTAACCAACCCCAGGATTGTCAATCGAGTGTCTTAAGATTCACAGGGGACACGTGTACAAGATTCCTGAGGATTTGTAAAAGAAAAATTGCTAAGTTTATATTTAAATATTATGTATTTAGAAGTTTATTTTTATGTGTTTATGAGTTCAGTTTGTTCACCCGCAGTACTGCATGTGGTTCAAAAATTAGAAATTTGACTTCATCTTCAAATGTGATATTACTTTTGTAGAGGGTGCAAACATAAATCAAACATTTTCTCGGGGTGCGGGGCATAGAAAAGGTTGAAAACCACTGCATTAGTGACAGGAGACAGAGATGGATAAAGAAAAACTGGAAACTCTACTCAGCACTTCATAAAATTAGTCATTTTTCTGTAAACACCTGCTCTCAGATGTTATGTTCAAATCTATTATTCATTCCACAGGGAGAAGAAGGAAAGCCTGGTCCATTTCTGAAACTTGTTAGGACTCAAGCCACAGATGAAAAGCACCAATTCATTTCTGAGTTACAGAAGGAGCTGGGCACTTCCACGTAGGTGACCTTCATGGGGACATGGGGATGAATGTGCACTGCTGTTATATTAAGATAGCACAGATGGTTGCTGATCTTGCCCTCTACTCTTTTATTCTGTGAATGGGCAGACATTTGTCAAAGCTTTAATGTTTTAAACTTTCTAGCTAGTCACTTAATGGAAACTGGTTCTCTTTGTAGTTTCAATTATATTTTATTTCTTTTTTTTTAAACTAGAACTGTGACCGTTTCTGATTTGAGAAGAGCCTTTAAATCCGTTGATCCCTCAGCAGAAGAGCAAATAGTGGAAGGCTACATTTCCCTGGCTTTCCAGACAGAACCTGAAAACCTGGATAAAGCTGGCCCATTAGATATCAGCCTAACCATATCAAGACTGTCAGCAGCCGACGTGAAAAGAACAGGCCATCCGACCAAACAAGACTAACACTGTAGCAGAACTGCAGAGGACTTGCCTGCTGTGTGAAGGGCACCAATTATAATATATACTGTAATTATAATATATTTTATAATTATTGCCTACAATGAAGCCTTTATTAATAATTAAGAGTCCACTGTTTTATCCAAATCTGGATCATGTTAAATGGTCCTGGAGATTATGACTAAAGGCTATGTAGGCAACTTGAAAAAACAGGTAGCCAACTCAAAAGCCTTTACTATGACCACAGGCATTTTTGTTGTTGAGTGAACATTAGGTTTATTATCATTGTTATCTTCATAACTGTACTCAATATAAAAATGTGTATGTTCAAGAAATAAACAGCAGTTTTATCAACACTGTGTGCAGAAAAAAAAACTATATCAAAATTACAATGAAACAAACTATACAATAACATAAACTATACAACATCATACCATCTGCCAAATATGAACATGAAGGGGTTAGCTAAATATTGGGAGTAACCTTTTAACCACTGGAGGCTACAGGGATCAGCAGTTTTCTGTGCTCCAAGGGAAGCTGTTGTTCAATCAACATGTTTAGGGGGGTCATATATTTATATATATTTATTTATTTATTTATTGTAGCGTGAAGCTGGGGCTCTTGCCCGGCTGGGAGGACAGGGGGAGCAAGCATGGCAGGAGCATTACCTCCCCCGGGACAATAGATGGCAACCTCCCTGGGTTGCAGCGGTGCTTCAGACTCCCACAGGGCTTCATGGGAGTTGGAGTGTGATGCAGCCCTGTTGGGATCTGCAGGTGCTGCCAGGGGGTGCTGCAGCAGGAGCTGCTGAGCCTTTTTGGGCAGTTCTTCCACCACACCTAGAAGCGCTGCTGGAAACGAGTAATCAAGCACCTGGAGCACTTCCGGGTGCGTTATATCCAAACAAATCAGTTTCTTCCTAGAGACAAATACATCCTCAGAGATTTCTGCAGGAATACTCTGGGAAACTCTTAAGGCCTTCTTAAGAGGACAGATCATATCATACCTTTCTCACAGAAATAAATTAGAAACCAAGAATGTAGCAGAGCTAAAAAGCGAAATTACTAGAATAGATGAAGAACATGCCAGGCTTCCAAGCAAGGCTCTACATAGGAAAAGGCAGGCTCTGCATTAATCACCGCTTTTCCTAAACAAAATAAGGAATTATTACAATGTGCATCATACAGACCAATTTCACTTCTGAATAATGACATTAAAATACTCTCAAAAATCATAGCTAGAAGGAAGTGCTCCCTTCGGTAATATCACAAGATCAAACTGGATTTATCAAGGGTCGACACTTCAAATCTTCGACGCCTGTTTAATGTAATATACTCACCAACTAAGTCAAACACCCCAGAAATATTATTATCATTGGATGCAGAAAAAGCATATGACATGATTGAATGGAAATACCTTTTTACTACATTGGATAAATTTGGGTTTGGCCTGAACATTTGTGCATGGATCAAATTACTGTATATCAATTCAGAAGCTTCAGTTTGCATCAACAACATTTGTTCAGACTACTTTAAACTGGAACGTGGTACCAGACAAGGATTCCCCTTGTCACCGCTGCTGTTTGCAATCGCCATTGAACCACTGGCAATACACTGTCGAAATACTGATCAGATAAAGGGGATTATCAGAGAAGGACTGGAACAGAAAATTTCTCTATATGCAGATGACATGGTACTGTATATATCAGACCCACAAAATACTGAGCCTGCAGTCTTAACTGCACTCACAGAATTTCAAAAGATCTCTGGTCTCAGAATTAATCTGAATAAAAGTGTACTCTTTCCAGTGAATTCTCAAGCATATAATATTAGATTAGACACCCTACCTTTTATCATTGCATAGCAGTTTAAATACCTCGGGGTAAACATCACAAGTAAACATAAAGCTCTTTATCAACAAAATTTCGCCATCTGCATGGAAAAAAATTAAGCAAGACTTGCATAGATAGTCAACCCTTCATCTCACACTAGCTGGAAGAATTAACACTGTTAAGATGAATATTCTTCCTAAGCTCCTTTTTTTATTTCAAAACATCCCAATATACATCAATAAATCATTTTTTAAGCAATTAGATTCAACAATAACCTCATTTATTTGGAACTTAAAACATCCACGTATCCAAAGAGCGACCCTACAAAGACAAAAGGCAGAAGGCGGCATGGCTCTACCTAACTTCCAGTTTTATTACTGGGCAGCAGACATACAAGCTATAAAAACCTGGACACAAATAGAAGAACATACACAGGCTTGGTCCGCAATAGAAGTAAAATCCTGCAGTACTTCTTTATATTCCCTGCTCTGTGCTCCAATAAACACACGTTATCGACAATACACTAATAACCCAATTGTGCTTCACTCACTTAGAATATGGAACCAATGTAGAAAGCATTTTAAGACGGAGAAGCTTCTATCTGTGGCACCTCTACAAGAGAACCACCTCTTTCAACCTTCGCAAACATATGCAGTTTTTAATATTTGGAAAAAACTTGGGATTAACTTGCATAGAGATCTTTATATAGACAACATCTTTGCATCCTATGAACAATTACATTCCAAATTTAACATTCCAGCTACACATTTCTTTCACTATCTTCAAATCAGGGACTTTGTTAAACAGAACCTACCCGATTTTCCTCATATTGCACCCTTGTCCATGCTGGAAAAAATATTGCTCAATTTCAAGGACACAGACACCATCTCTGCAATATATAAAATTATTTTACAGTCCCTCCCTTTCAAAATCCAAGAGGACACTGGGAAAAAGATCTTTCAATATATCAGAAAAGGAGTGGAAAATAGCAATGCAGAGAATTCACTCGAGCTCCATATGTGCAAAGCATACAATTAATTAACTCAAAATTATATATCGAGCACATCTGTCTCGTCTAAAACTCTCCAAAATGTTTCCAGGGCATGATCCAACCTGCGAACGCTGCAACCAAGTCCCAGCTTCACTGGGTCACATGTTCTGGGCCTGCGCCAAATTAACATTATTCTGAACCAAAATTTGTAATTACCTTTCAGACAGCCTTGGTCTCACAATCCCTCCTAACCCATTAACAGCTGTGTTTGGGGTTCTTCCAGATGGGTTTAAAGTGGAGAAAGACAAACAAACTGTGATTGCATTCACTACACTTTTGGCACGCAGACTTATTCTGCTAAACTGAAAGAATCCTAACTCTCCTCTTTTAAGTCAGTGGGAAAAAGATGTTTTATACTATTTGAAATTGGAAAAAATCAAATACTCAGAGGATCTGTACAGATTTTTTCTCAAAACATGGCAGGATCTAATCAGTAATATTTTAGAATAAGCTTTTAAAGCACAGAGGAAGCAATTATTTCCACATTTCTTTTTCTTCTCCATGCATCTCTATTGGCTTATCAAACTCATCAATTTAGGTATGCTTACAAGCCTTAAGTTTTACTCCGTTTGCCTTGCTCTCTCTCTCTCAGGGGTGGGGGTCGACTTGTTCTCAATCCTACTTTTTGTAAAAATTGATTGATTTGTATGGAATGATTGCAATAAAATTAATAACATTTCAAAAAATAAAAAATAAAAGGAGCCTGCAGCCACAATTCAGGAAGTCGGGAGGAGGAAGACGAAGCTTGACAGGAGGAGTGGAGGAGAAGGAAAAGGAAAAGAGTGGAGAAAGGAGTATTGTTTGTGTGCTGTGCTTTGGACTGTGTTGTCCCTGTGGGAATCAGGGAAGGCACGTCCCACAAGAAAAAGAAAAAAATAAAACCTGTGTGCCTTGAACTTGTGTTCCATGCTTGTCTGTGTCAGCCTGGTGGGCCACAATATAAATATATAGATAAATATACACTGTATATATTAAATTTTGCATCCCAATTTACACTGAAAAGCAGACCAATTTCATACCTTCTTCTTCTTTCAAGTATTAAAAAAATAATCTGCTTCTTCATATATTCTTACTCATTGTCTGCCACTCTTGTTTTCAGGATTGTGAAGATGGCATATTTAGAAAATGTAAAAATGTGAGAACATTCATAGTTCATTGCCTCAGTGAAGCAGGGGATGTAATCAAGTGCCACAGTCATTTAGTTCAAAAGGTTTCTCCCATCATACCCTCTTGCAAATGGTACAGATGTGTCTAAAGCCTGCAGCTCCCGACATAAAAAGGGCTTTTCCTGATGCAATTAGGCTTGAATGTCACCTTGTGTTGGGCAGTCAAAAGTCTTAGATTGTAATTACGCTGTGCATATTTTCACAATTGTAAGTCTGAAATTTATTGCATTACAATTTATTTTTTTACTGTTCATCTTTGGCTCTGAGCAGGCACACAAGGAGGCACTGCATTGCACGATTGTATATATGCCAATCTACCATTTAAGGTATGGAAACTTAAAATGCACATGGCCAATGTTTGCCTATAGAACACATTTCAAATATTAAACAGAAGGGAAAACCAATCCAGAAGATGTGTGGATGTCTGCTTAATAGCTTGAAAAATGAGGTCCTGTGTGTTTTGGGTCCACATGTTACAGGGGGTCCTCGGGTTACGACACAGTTCCGTTCCTTCAACATCGATGTAACCCGAATTTTGGTGTAAGTCGAAACACACAGTAGTCACTTACCTATCCTAACACATTTGCAAAATCATAATCTAGAACATTAAAACACAACTAAGCCACAGAATAAGAAAAAGGACATGAATAGACTGTACTGTACACTGTACTGTAGTAACAGAAAAAATGAGTGTAACAAAAAATCCTTACCTTTATTCCTTCTCACATCTCAATTTTTTTAAAGTTTTTATGGGAGCGAGTGTTGTAAACTCGAAACGTTGTATGTCGAGACGTTGTAACCCGAGGACCCCTTGTATATTTTCTATTAAGGATTTACAACAATTTGCATGTTAAGTGAATTTTGAAAAGCAAACACAAAGCTACAACAACACACGTTAGTTCCATTTCATATACTCATTACCGTTATTTTCATAACTTTATGTGCCAATGAACTAAACTGTGTGGTGATAAATTTCTAAAAGTGAGCACTGAGACCGACACTCTCTTCACAACATATAAACCACTGGATTGTATGGCCTGAGGCCTGGAATCTTTATATAATGTGCTGAAAACAATCTTACCAGGCTTAAAGTTCCAATACATATTTATAGGCATTTTGTTTTTTTTAATTTGGTGGAGATATCCATTTAAAAATGTTGTTGTTATACTATTCATTTAAGTTTATCTCTCTATTATAAAACAAATCTTGGGAGGGAGACGAGACGTGATCTTCTGGGAGACACTTTGATGTCCCGTGAGACAAAAGGACAGCTGCTGTGCAGGCTTTTAAATGATCGACGTGCAGAGCTACGATAAAATAACAAACAATGTGACTGTCTAATAAAATAAATGTTTCTTTAATGCCTGAATTCTAGGCTACATGGCCTATCTCTATATGCATTTTGTAAGAAATTTTTATTTAATTGGAGAAAAACAATGTGTTTCGAAGCATGTTTCGGAATGATTACCAAGATGCCACAACAAACACCACTTCTCTCATAATGATTTCAGTTTATTTGACTTTGATTATAAATTTTGATTAGAAACTTTGATTGAAATGCGTTGAAATTATACTAATAATAAATAGGCTAGAGCTATTTGGAGTTCCTACCTTTAATGTCGTATCGATTTCTGTCTTCATCTCAGATGGCCTAAATAAAACGGAAACAATTTGTTGTTTCTTCTTCGGTGAAACACTTAAGTATAATACATCCTATGTGAACTTAATGTAAAAACAGAAAACACACTCAATATTAGGCCTGGGTAAAACTATCGATTTTCCGATTAATTGTTATTTTTCGTTTAAACCAGGGGTTCTCAATGTCGGTCTTGGGGACCCCCTGTGGCTGCAGGTTTTTGTTCCAACCAGCTTCTGTTTTTAATTGAACTCCTGGGCTGTGTTTAAGGAACAATATATTAATTAGAAAATGAAGTTTGGTAAAAAAAAAATAAAATATATATATATATATATATATATATATATATATATATATATATTCAAATGTACCAAGCAGTTATATAGGAATAATGTATTTTTTTCTTTTTAACAGTATTTTCATCTTGATTTTCATTCTGCTTTTCTAGGTGTTCTAATTGTTTAATTAATCCATGATTTACTAATTAGTGGGTCTGACTCTAAAGTAGCTGCAGCCTTTGATTATTCAGTGTTGTTTGCCTGGGTGTCTGCTCTGCTCGTTTTAAGTTGTCATTATTAAGATACAATGAAGGGGGAAAAACTGCACAGAGAAGGGGCAAAGTATAATGAAATCAACAAAAGAAAGTTAAGCATTTAAATCTAGAGCAAAAGCAGAAATATTTATAAATGTCTTATAAATGTAAAAATCATGCTGCTATGCTTTTCTGAATGTCGAAGGAAAAAAATACCAGCTAATTAAATGAGCTCAGTGTTATTAGGTGTTGTCTGATTAGGAATCTGGTTGGAACAAAAACCTGCAGCCACAGGGGGTCCCCAGGGCCGAAGTTGTGAACCCCTGGTTTAAACAATTCGATATCGGCCCTTAAAGTCCCCATATCAATCTCGTGAATGTCTACCCGGCTCAGTTACTATATGTTGATTTTTGCTAATTTTCGTTTTTGTCGTCTGATCCAGCAGATGGCGCTAATGTGCCTCTTAAGGCTTTCTAAGGAAAAGCCACTTTAGTACTTTGCATATAACGGTGTGTCCTCTTTAAGACACTTCACTCAGATGTGTGGACGTACTACAGATCCAAGCGGTGTGTTGGTGAAGAACAACTGGGTAAAAGGTGGAGACGGCGGGTAGCTCCAAGCTTCTGTTTAATTCGCCTCGTGCCCAAAAAATAATAAAATCTACAGCAGTTTTATCTGTAAAGATAAGAGACCCAACAAGGCGCCTCATCCGGCAAAGCAAGCTTGCAATTGTTGGAATTTTCAGAGCAGCCTGCGACAGAAAAGTGAGCGCGAGCTCAAAGCAGCCAACTTGAAGTCGCTCCGTAACAGCGGCATTATCAGTCACGACGGCCAGTTCTTTTTCTTTTACGCTCCATTCATTCAATGCCGCTGTCAACAAGCATCCGCATTTGATCCTCGTGTTTAAATGCTGCCTTTTTTTTCTGAGGACTGTCTGGACCAATTTTCGAGACGGATTAACGTGGCTACTACGTACAAGTGAGTAAGGGAAAATATGTGTAATTTATAGAATTCCGCAGGGGCGGTCCTTCCATTTGCCGCCCTCCAACATATTTGAATATGTTAACCTATTTAAATAGAAAATTAAAATGATGTATAGAGAAAAACGGAGATACATTTTGCCTAGATTTATTTATATATAGAGAAACAACAGCAATATTTATTTATATAGCACATTTTCATACAAATGATGTAGCTCAAAGTGCTTTACATGATTAAGAAAGAGAAAAAAATATATAAGAATTCAAATTAGGGAACACTAATTAACATGGAATAAAAGTAAGGTCCGATGGCCAGGGAAGACAGAAAAAACAAAAAAAAAACTGCAGACGGCTGTCGAAAAAAATAAAATCTCCAAGGGGTTCCAGGCCACGAGACCACCCAGCCCCCTCTAGGCATTCTACCTAACATAAATGACCTCAGTCTGTCCTCATTGTATTCAGGGTTCACATGGAAGAATTTGATGATGATGGTCATGTGGACCTCTGGCCGTGTAATCCATCAGTGTAAGGACATCACAGTGCTTTGATCAGGTGGTGGTGGCGCAGATCACCACCACAGAAAACCAGAAAAAGAACAGCAGAGAAAGTAGATAGATAGATAGATACTTTATTAATCCCAAGGGGAAATTCACATACTCCAGCAGCAGTATACTGATAAAAAAAACAATATTAAATTAAAGAGTATAATGTTTAACATTTACCCCCCGCGGTGGAACTGAAGAGTCGTATAGTGTTGGGGAGGAACGATCTCCTCAGTCTGTCAGTGGCAGGACAGTGACAGCAGTCTATCGCTGAAGCTGCTCCTCTGTCTGGAGATGATCCTATTCAGTGGATTCTCCATGATTGATAGGAGCCTGCTCAGCTACCATCACTCTGCCATGGATGTCAAACTGTCCAGCTCCATGCCTACAATAGAGCCTGCCTTCCTCACCAGTTTGTCCAGGCGTGATGCGTCCCTCTTCTTTATGCTGCCTCCCCAGCACACCACCGCGTAGAAGAGGGCGCTCGCCACAACCGTCTGATAGAACATCTGCAGCATCTTATTGCAGATGTTGAAGGACGCCAGCCTTCTAAGGAAGTATAGTCGGCTCTGCCCTCTCTTACACAGAGCATCAGTATTGGCAGTCCAGTCCAATTTATCATCCAGCTGCACTCCCAGATATTTATAGGTCTGTACTCTCTGCACACAGTCTTCTCTGATGATCACGGGGTCCATGAGGGGCCTGGGCCTCCTAAAATACACCACCAGCTCCTTGGTTTTGCTGGTGTTCAGTTGTAGGTGGTTTGAGTTGCACCTTTTAACAAAGTCCTTGATTAGGTTCCTATACTCCTCCTCCTGCCCACTCCTTATGCAGCCCACGATAGCAGTGTCGTCAGCGAACTTTTGCACGTGGCAGGACTCCGAGTTGTATTGGAAGTCTGATGTATATAGGCTGAACAGGACCAGAGAAAGCACAGTCCCCTGCAGTGCTCCTGTGCTGCTGACCACAATGTCAGACCTGCAGTTCCCAAGACGCACATACGGAGGTCTGTCTGTAAGATAGTCTATGATCCATGCCACCAGGTATGAATCTACTCCCATCTCTGTCAGCTTGTCTCTATGGAGCAGAGGTTGAATGGTGTTATAGGAACTAGAGAAGTCCAGAAACATAATTCTTACAGCACCACTGCCTCTGTCCAAGTGGGAGAGGGATCGGTGTAGCATATAGATGATGGCATCCTCCGCTCCCACCTTCTCCTGGTATGCAAACTGCAGAGGGTCAAGGGTGTGGCGGACCTGTGGCCTCAGGTGGTGAAGCAGCAGCCGCTCCATGGTCTTCATCGCATGTGATGTCAGAGCGACAGGCCAGAAGTCGTTCATCTCAGTAGGACGTGATACCTTTGGGAACGGGGTGATACAAGATGTTTTCCAAAGCCTCGGGCCTCTCCCCTGTTCCAGGCTCAGGTTGAAAATGCGCTGTAGAGGACTCCCCACTTCCAGCGCACAGGCCTTCAGCAGTCGTGGCAATACACCATCTGGACCCCCTGCTTTGCTGGCACAAAGTCTCCTCAGCTCTCTGCTTACCTGGGCTGCTCTAATTGTGGGTTGGGGGAAACTCTCTCTTATGCTGGTATCAGCAGAAGGATGGGTGGAGGGTGCAGTACTCCGAGGTGAGAGTGGGTTATGGTGGTCAAACCTGTGGAAGAAGTTGTTCATCTGGTTTGCTCTCTCCATGTCTCTCTCAATGGTGGTACCCCACTTCGAGCTGCAGCCAGTGATGATCTTCATCCCATCCCACACTTCCTTCATGCTGTTATTGTGCAAATTTTGCTCCAGCTTTCTCCTGTACTGCCCCTTCGCCGCCCTGAGCTGGACTCATAGTTCCTTCTGCACGCATTTGAGCTCATGCTGATCACCGCCTTTAAAAGCCCTTTTCTTCTGGTTCAAAAGGCTCTTGATGTCACTTGTAATCCATGGCTTGTTGTTAGCATAGCAGCGTACTGTTCTTACTGGAACTACAATGTCCATACAGAAGTTGATGTAGTCAGTAGTCACTAGTACCTGATCAACACTGCAGTCAATGTTCTCACTATGTATCCCTGCAGGATATCCCAGCCTGTAGTTCCAAAGCAGTCTCTCAGAGGCTTTCAGTCACCAGTGCCTCAAAAAAATAATGTTCAGATGCTGAACCTGTGGACTAAACAAGGACCCATTAAAAAACTTCTTATATTAAGGTTTGAAACTCTAAACATACAATGCTTTTTTGAAAAAACAGACTCTCCAAATATCTGTTGCTTTCCTGATTACTCATACCTGGATAATTTTGTCCTAATACTTAATTGTCCCGGAGTTTACATTATGTAATTAAACCTCTGTTCCACTATTAAAAAAATATTTTTTTAAATTTCTTACTGAGGATCTGGTTGTTTTTGCTACAGACGTCTGTGATAAATACTATTCTAAAATAAAATTGTTATTCAAGATACTTTTCACCAGATATTTTTCATTAGTGGCATGTCATTTTTATATATGTTGCTCATAAACCTAATTATATACAGTTAGGTCCATAAATATTTGGACAGAGACAACTTTTTTCTAATTTTGGTTCTGTACATTACCACAATGAATTTTAAATGAAACAACTCAGATGCAGTTGAAGTGCAGACTTTCAGCTTTAATTCAGTGGGTTGAACAAAAAGATTGCATAAAAATGTAAGGCAACTAAAGCATTTTTAACACAATCCCTTCATTTCAAGGGCTCAAAAGTAATTGGACAGTTGACTCAAAGGCTATTTCATTGGCAGGTGTGGGCAAGTGCGTCGTTATGACATTATCGATTAAGCAGATAAAAGACCTGGAGTTGATTTGAGGTGTGGTGCTTGCATGTGGAAGATTTTGCTGTGAACAGACAACATGCGGAGCTCTCCATGCAGGTGAAAGAAGCCATCCTTAAGCTGCGAAAACAGAAAAAACCCATCCTAGAAATTTCTACAATATTACGAGTTTCAAAATCTACAGTTTGGTACATCCTGAGAAAGAAAGCAAGCACTGGTGAACTCAGCAACACAAAAAGACCTGGACGTCCATGGAAGACACCAGTGGTGGATGATTGCAGAGAAACCCCTTGACAACAGCCAACCAAGTGAACAACACTCTCCAGGGCTTCGGCGTATCGATATCCAAGTCTACCATAAAGAGAAGACTGCATGAAAGTAAATACAGAGGGTGCACTGCGAGATGCAAGCCACTCATAAGTCTCAAGAATAGAAAGGCTAGATTGGACTTTGCTAAAGAACATCTAAAAAAGTCAGCACAGTTCTGGAAAAACATTCTTTGGACAGATGAAACCAAGATCAACCTCTACCAGAGTGATGGCAAGAAAAAAGTATGGAGAAGGCGTGGAAAAGCTCATCATCCAAAGCATACCACATCATCTGTAAAACACGGTGCAGGCAGTGTGATGGCTGCCAGTGGCACTGGGACACTAGTGTTTATTGATGATGTGACACAGGACAGAAGCAGCCGAATGAATTCTGAGATGTTCAGAGACATACTGTCTGCTCAAATCCAGCTAAATGCAGTCAAACTGATTGGGCGGCGTTTCATGATACAGATGGACAATGCCCCAAAACATACAGCCAAAGCAACCCAGGAATTTATTAAAGCAAAGAAGTGGAAAATTCTTGAATGGCCAAGTCATCTTAACCCAATTTAGCATGCATTTCACTTGTTGAAGACTAAACTTCGGACAGAAAGGCCCACAGACAAACATCAACTGAAAGCCGCTGCAGTAAAGGCCTGGCAGAGCATTAAAAAGGAGGAAACCCAGCATCTGGTGATGTCCATGAGTTCAAGACTTCAGGCTGTCATTGCCAGCAAAGGGTTTTCAACCAAGTATTAGAAATGAACATTTTATTTCCAGTAATTTAATTTGTCCAATTACGTTTGAGCCCCTGAAATGAAGGGATTGTGTTTAAAAAATGCTTTAGTTCCCTCACATTTTTATGCAATCAGAAAACCAATATGGAATGACAAGAAGGCTGGTCATACCACTGCAGGGTCCATTCCACTTGGAGCAAAGTCAGGTTTAACAATTACCCTTTCCTGCCCACCTTAGGAATGTGAGAGAAGAACAGAAATAGTCAGACCCAAACAAAGACGGAAACTCCACACAAACAACCACCACACTCTCTTAAAACTGATGGTGCCAAGGTGGTCCTTCAGCACGATGACATAAAGGAGCCAATTTTTTTTTTTTTTTTTTTTTTACAAGAAACCCATTTACTGTATATGAAGGTTCCAGAAAGACCCTTTATGTATTTAGACCTGCTGCAGGGTCCATACAGTAAACAACCGTGAACAGATGATAACAAATCTGTAAATACCAAAGGATCCTGATTTTAAAAGAACGCATGCACTTACACAGGCTATGCTCAGGTTTTCCTGCTCTGTTGGTGTCCTTCTAGGTAGCCTAACATACATTCAAGATTTCAGGGTTTTTATATTTATTAGGAAGTTTTTCAAAGCACAAGGAACCAACTTCTTATGCAAAAAAACCTTCCCCCAATGAAGTGATTCTTTCTGCAAGAAACCACACAACCCAGTAAAGAACCATAAAATGCCATTAAAGAACCAGTATTTCTAAGAGTGCAGGTGATATTTTCAAAACCAGAATACTGGGGCCATGAAGTTAACCACTGCAGTACTGTGTCACCGTCATGTCTGACGTGTTTAATGGAAAATTGGCAGTGAAATATGGCAAATATGCAGAGGCCCATAAATAGCAAGTCCCTTTTATTTCATTTCAAAATAATTATTGCACATTGTGGTCTATGGCGGGCTTATCATCCCGGCCAATACCCCCAGGCCGCCAGATGGAGCTCTCCCTGCAGCATGGAAGTGCCCCGGATACCAGCAGGGAATCATGGAGGATGGAGTTTTCCTTTACAGCCCTGCTGGATACCACAGGGGCCAACAGAGGATGCTGCAGGGAGGCCCAGAGAGTCGTTTGTGCCCTATAACCCGGAAGTGCGTCTTAGTCACAGCAACAGGGGAGATGACGTACTTCCGGGTTGAAGAAGAGGACTTTTTATCTGACCCGGAAGTGATAAGGAGTCACATGGACTGAAGGATGGGAAACACTTCCGGGTCAGGGACTATAAAAGACTGGGAAAAACACCAGAGCGTTGAGCTGAGCTGGGTGGAAGGGTGGCAACGCGTCTGGGAGTGGTGGATTGTTTATTGTATTGATTATCGATTGTGTTTATGAATATAGTGGAGTGGAGGGTGCTTTGTGCACTGTATAGTCCGGAAATAAATTATATTTGGACTTTTACCTGGTGTCTGACGTATTATCTGAGGGTTCAAGAGGACGATAGCGCCCTCTATCTGTCACAACATATTAATTTGTTTGATTTGACCATATTTACATTCTGAAGTAAGGAAACAACTGAGGAAGCTACACACAGAGGAAAAGCTGCAGGATCAGATGGAGTCAGTCCTCAAGTTCTTAAGGCTTGTGCTGACCAACCGTGTGTCATCCTCTGTCACCTGTATAGCTTTTCCCTAAGACTGAAGCAAGTGCCAGTGCTGTGGATAACAAACTGCATTGTTCCTGTTCCAAAGAAAACAGGTACCTCTTTACATAATGGCTACAGACCAGTGGCACTTGGGTTTGACATCATGAAGACATTTGAGAGACTGATCCTGGACTACATGAGTCCTCCTGTGGTAGACCCATTGCAGGACCCACTGCAGTTTGCCTATCGGACAAAGATTGGAGTGGAGGATACAATTGTCAGTCTGCTCCACAAGGCTTATTCTCACCTAGACAAAGCACTTATAAAGATTATGATTTTTGATTTGTTCAGTGTTATCAAAACTATGCAGCCATCTCTTTTAAGGAGTACACTCAGAGAGATGTAGGTGGATGAGGCTATGGTGTCTTGGATAATGGACTAGATCTGTCAGGTAGACTGCAGTTTATGAGACTCAAGGACTGTGTTTCTGATATGGATGTGAGCAACATTGGAGCACAACAAGGAACAGTCCTGTCTTCTTTTCTCTTCACTCTGGACACCCCAGACTATTAATATAACACCAGGTCATGTCACTTGCAGGACTTCTCAGATGATTCTGTACTTATGGAGCGTACTGATAAAGGGGATGAGATATAGGAGAGGAGTCAGGTTGTCTGTTTGTTGGTTGAAACAGAATTGTCTGCATCTTAACATCACAAAACCAAGGAAATGGTTGACTTTTGTTGCACCAAAGAGCCTCTATGTCTGGTTACTGTTCAAGAAATGAATGTGGAAGTGGTCCACTCCTACAGGGTCTTAGGGGTTAACATTAATGACAGCTCGGACTGCTCACGGAACACAGTGAAGCTTTACTGTATGTATAAGAAAGGGCAGAGCATTTCTTAATATGGGAAGTGATATGCTTCACATGTCCTACAACTGTGTTGGCCAGTGCGATCTTCTACACTGTGGTGTGCTGGACTGGTAACTTCAACAGAGGCCCACCGAATCAATAAGCTACTTGCAAGAGCAAGCTCAGTAATATGATACATTATGGACTGGCTGCAGGTAGTAGCTAAGGAAAGAATAAAAGCAAAACTGAGTGTCATTATGAACAATGCTGCACATCCTCTCTGTGATACACACACACTGAGGAGTTTCAGCCAATGAATTATTCAGCAGATGTCTGTCAAGAAACACGACTGAGACTCCTTTACATTAACAGCAATACGTATGTCTACATCACTGTTTCCCAAACTCAGTCCTGGGGATGCCCTGTGGCTGTGGGTTTTTGTTCCAAGAAGCTTCTTTTTTTAATTGAACCCCTGGGCTAATTAAGTGAACTGATATTTCCCAGGTTCTGTGTTTAGGAAACAATACAGAAATTAGAAAACTAAGTTTGCTAAAAAAAATAAAATATTAAAATGTACCGAGCAGTTATATAGGAATACTGTATTTTTTTCTTTTTAACAGTATTTTCATCTTGATTTTCATTCTACTTTTCTAGGTCTTCTAATTGATTAATTAATCCATTATTTACAAATTAGTGGTCTGATGCTAAAGCAGTTGCAGCCTTTGATTATTCAGTGTTGTTTGCCAGGGTGTCTGCTGTGCTCATTTTTAATTGTCATTATTAAGATACAACGAAGGGGAAAAACTGCACAGAGAAAGGGCAAAATATAATGAAATCAACAAAAGATAGGTAAGCATTTAAATCTCTAGCAAAAGTAGAAAAGTTTCTAAACTAGCCAACCCGCGGCGTAGCATACGCCGCATAATTATGTATTGATGGGTGAACACTTCCTGAAAGACACAGTTGTCCAGATGGGGTGGGTTTGAGGATACGACTGTAAGTGAATGAAAAGATGGAACTTTGGAGAGAGCAACATACAATTGTCCGCCACTGAAAACTGGAGGACCGCTGCCGCACCCCCACCTCCCAGAGCGAGGGAAGGAGTTTGACGGCGGCCCTCTTAAAAGTTGGACGCCGACTGCTCGGGGGTCGCTTAACTATTTAGCAGGAGGGTGTCTCGCTCGTTATCGGAATTAACCAGACAAATCGCTCCATCAACTAAGAACGCCCATGCACCACCACCCACATAATCGAGATAAAGCTATCAATCTGTCAGTCCTCTTTGTGTCCGGGCTGGGTGAGGTTTCCCGTGTTGAGTCAAATGAAGCCGCATGCTCCTCTCCTGGTGGTTCCCTTCCGTCAATTCCTTCAAGTTTCAGCTTTGCGAGCATACACCCCCCGAAACCCACAGACTTTGGTTTCCCGGTTGGCTGCCCGGCGGGTCATGGGAATAACGCCGCCGGATTGCCAGTCGGCATCGTTTATGGTCGGAACCACAACGGTATCCGATCGTCTTCGAACCTCTGACTTTCGTTCTTGATTAACGAAAACATTCTTGCAAATGCTTTCGCTCTCGCTTGAATTGTTGGTGGGCGGGGCTCTATCGTGCGTATCCCATGGTCTGTCTTGCGTGCTGCTTTTTACATGTAGTGATGGGCCGCTCGATACTGAAGTTTCGACACTGTGTCAAGCTTTTGAAGCACTGGAGCTCGAAGCGCCGTTTCGAGGCTTGTTCAAATGCACCCGTCACGTGATTTTGAGGCGCACTAGCGTAATGACGTCATTGATATCTGCGCAGTCAGCAGTCGATTTGATCAGTCGCTCATCTGCTGACCCGCTTTGGCTCGAAGCGTAAAAGCAATTGAACGTGCTACAGCGATAATGTTCGCTAACGCGAGTTCAAATCCTAATTGGGGCTCGCATATGTTGAAATGAGGATTTTGTATAAAACAGTTATGTAGTACTTGTCTGTAAGTTAAATATATTTTGGAGACATTATGAACGATTTACATTGGGCACCTTTTTCCTTGGTGTGGAATCGTGGCCACCTAGAATCTGTAACAAATTGATGAGCATATTCTGCGTAAGGTAGCACATATTATAATAATCCAGAATCTATTCTACCCCATGTCGATCATATCAGAGAGGATAAGAAACGCTTCACTAAAGCCGACTTATATGTGCAAGACACTCCTCATTAAACATTTTTACTATTCAGTGATTCCCAGATCTGTTGCTGATTTGTATTATTGATTTCCATAAAGCAATGTGAGTAAAAGGGTGTGCTGCATAACTAATCACAACTGTCTTTAAAACAGAATCAGCGCCATCAACAGTGTCTTCTGCAATTTTTGGGATTTCTGTGTTAATAAGACAAAAATGTTGTAAAGAAACTTTGCGAATTCATCCAGAGGTTGACATAAAGATCACTCAAGAACTGACAAGAAGGAGCAGCTGGATAAGCACATCTGGAGCCAAACTTTCAAAAATGCACCTGACTTTGTCAGCAACATCCTTTCCTTCTGAATGCATCTTATCAAAGACTGCGCTTTGGTTGGGTAACTAAGTAATCTTCCGAACTGCAACACAACAGAGTAAATCATTGATGTAAATAGAATTATTGAAAGACTAAGCTTTTGTCGTTTCTGTATTCTTAAACCATCTTCCAGTTACACAATCCCCCGCAGTCACTGTCACATTTAACGTTCCCTGCTCCTTAACCTGTCTTGTTACCCAAAGCATCAAGACACAGTTTTATTCAAGGCTTTACCGTTCTTCCTTTCATATACATAAAATACGACACACATTTCCTCTACATACGTGTCCAATAATAATAGTAAACTGGCAAGAACGAGAAAAAGCACAAGATGGGAATGTTCATGACAACAGCCTCGGCATCAGGGTGAGAATATGCCTTGTCACCCATTACGTGACCTCGTCTGCCACCCCTCAGTTGCACTGGCACACGTTACACTCGGGGGCAAATGCAATGGAGAATACCAACAATGTACACCTTCAGAAGTGGAATAAATCGACTGTATAAGTAGAACATTTCAGATAAACGATGAATTTAGTTAATCATAAACAATGCAACATAACTATTATATGTGTTGTTACTTTTGTTATTTATTCTCACCAAACGTTACATATCTACATGGGAAATGAACATGGGTAATATGTTTATAATCATTCTCACTAAATACACTGTCAAAATGTATTAATGAGCAAATTGAGACACATTAGCCTTTAGGAAATATAAAAAAGCGTGTGCGCTGTCATTTAGGACAGAATGCATTGTTAACTTGACGCACTCTCTACAGACGCGATGTCACGAAAAAAAAGAAACAGTCAAGTCCATGCAAACTCAAATCCTCCTTGATTTTTTACCTTATGATTAATTGTCAATATCAAATGAATAAAGTCATTTTAAGAAGATGACAAGTCTGCTATAGTCAGTTCAATTAACGCTCCTTTTAAAAAGTTTGCTTATACAGAATATAAAACAGAATCTCAATGATACGGGACTCGCGAGTAGTAACGAATAATATGTGCCACTGAGAAATTATAATTCCTAATAACGGGTAACAATTAAAAACTACGACTTCCTAAAACGGACACTGTAAATGTAGGCATTTCAATAAATATTTTATGAGACTTGTGTGTGCATTTCAATATCTATTTAAGAACTACGTAGGCTACCTGTTGTACTATAAACGGTAGCTCAAGCAGCACTTAACAGTAAAGTGTCTTAACAGGACGACTGACTGAAACGAAGATGCTGCGCCTGGGAAATCCTGGAAGAAAACCTTATGCAGTCTGCTACAAATCTGCGCCGTGGTAAGATTTGTTTTCCAGCACAACAACGACCCCAAGTATAAAGCCACAGCTAACATAGGAATGGCTTAAAAACAACGTTATCATGCTGGAATGGCCAAGTCAGAGTCTAGATCTCAGTCCAGTTGAGAACCTGTGGCTGTTCACAACTGGGGGAAAAATGTCAGTGTCCAGATGAGGAAAGCTACAGTGGTGTGAAAAACTATTTCTTATTCTTTTGCATGTTTGTCACACAAAATGTTTCTGATCAT
>JANRMT010062806.1:79291945-79304096 GCA_026402145.1 Polypterus bichir lapradei
GACACAGCATGTAATTGGTACTCTTTGTAGAATTTTTGAACATTCCAATTGCTGGGGTGCAGATTTTCTATTTTGCTCTTCCTTTATCTTTCTGTTTCCAGCTCAAGCTGTTTGTCAGGTTATGAGGCATCCCTCTTTCTTCTCCACCAGAGTTCTTCTCATGCTCTTCTATTCTTTAATTCTTTTTTCTACGCAAACATTCCTGCAATATATGCCATTTTATATAAGGCATATTTTATATTACTGCAGTGGGCTGGCACCCTGACCGGGGTTCGTTTCCTGCCTTGTGCACTGTGTTGGCTCCAGCAGACCCCCATTACCCTGTAGTTGGGATATAGCGGGATGGATAATGGATGGATGGATGGATATTTTATATTAGGGCATTCTTAAACCATTGTCATCAACAACATTCCTTTTGAATCTGAACAACCCAATCATTGACATATCCAACTTAAATTTACACATTGAACCATTTGGAAATGGCTTTCTGAAGATCTTGTCTCCTCTCTTCTGTTGTGGTTAGGACTCCCAAACAGAGCAAAATTGGTGTGAGGTCTCCTAAAAGGATCATCTAGGCAGGGCCTTTTAACCTAACCAGTTTGTCCAAGAAGATTCAACCCAAATCCAGCTAGCCTTAAAACTTAACTGCTGGCTTCTATTCTAGCCCAGCAAACTAAACTCCAAATAAAGCAAGCTTGCAAAATAACAAGACAAGTCCCAAAATACAGCAAAAGCCTCACCAGAAGAAGGATAACCATAAATCTCCAACTTGTATAAATAGAGCAAATAACAAATCTTTATACATATAGACTATTAGAAAGAATAGCAAATTACAAGCAACATGCTCAGATATTAAAAATATTCAAAAAGGATTTGCCTAAAAGGCAATTTTAAGCAAAAAAGCCCAAATCAAGAATCCTGAAAAGAAATCCAGAGACAGAAGAAAAAGTCAAGAAAAAAAATCTAGAAAATCCAACAAATGGTAATATTCACAAAACTCTTTCACAAAACAAATGCTTTTCCTGATTTTAAGTTACTTAGCTCTGGCCTTAAATAGCCATAGAAAGGAGCTCCATCCACAACACACAAGAAATTGAAGCAGAGTTACCATAAGTAGATACTCTCTGTGCAGAGGAACTGGATAAACCTCTGACACTCTCAGAATTACTAGACGCTATAAGCTCACTTCAGGGTAGGAAAGCAGCAGGCCCTGACGGCTACCCTGCCAAATATCATAAAAAAATTTCAATCAAGTTAACTCCCCTTTATTAACAACATTTATAGAAGGCAGATGCAATAAAATTCTACCTCAAACTTTTTGTCAAGCACTAATTACTGTCTTTCCTATGAAAAAACGACTTACTACAAATGTGCATCATCATATAGACCAATCTCGCTTCTGAAAAATGCTGTTACGATATTTCCCAACAGTTCTAGTTTGAAGGATTGAGGATGTGCTTCCTTTGGTAATATCACAAGGCCAAACTGGATTTATTAAACGCAGACACTTAGCTTACAATCCTCGACACCCTTATTAAAGTCTAACACCCCGGATATCTTATCTCTGAATGCAAAAAAAAAAGCATTCAATATGACTGAATGGGGCAAACTAATTGCCTTCATTTTACTATTCGCTGGTAGACTTACCTTGCTCACCTGGACGAATCTCAGCCCACCTCTTTTAAGTCAGTGGATAACTGATGATACACACTACTTGAAATGGGAAAACATCAAATTCTCATTTAGTGGATCTGTTGAAAACTTTTTTAAAACCTGGCAGGATCTAATCAGTAACATTTTAGAATAAGCTTTTAAATTGGGGAAAAGGATTCTCCTCCCTCTTCTACTCTTCCAAATTTTAACTCTGGCTGTTGGTCTTTCTCTCTTTCTCATAGGTGGTGGATGAATTGAATTTAGTTTTATTAAGTTTTACTTGTTTGTATGGAATATTACTTAGGTTTTATGGAATTTGATAAAAAAAAGAAATTGAAGCAGAGTTAAAGGAACAATATAATTATGAATTCAACAGAAAAGCATAAAACCGCTGAAAAAAAATCCAGTAAATCATAGAATACACATAAGACAGCTCCTTACATAACATCTGTTCTTTGAAGTGCCTAGGTGTTAGGCAGTGAATTGAAAAAATTGAGAAGGAAAAAAGATTGAATGGAGCAGGTTAAAAAAAAGGTTAAAGATTAAATCAGAAAATCAAATCTATCTTTCTGCATACCAGAACAGAAACCAAAAGTTCCAAGTCAGAACTCAAGAGACCAAGTTTGTCTGTCTAAAAATGTAAGGATGATTGCCAAGACTTTCAGAGAGTATCCATAAACGTGAACATCAAATTACCTGTGACACCAGCTCATATATTATCGCATTAATGATGTCACTTGGTGCAACTCCAGGAAACACTCCTAGCATTCTGTTATTCTACCCAAGCAAAGGGTGTTTAAAATGGCACCGTTCATTATAAACCCCAACAAGTCAAATTTAAAAATTTATTTTACAGAAAAAAATTAATTAAGAAATTTACAAGAAATTGGTACTTGTTTCACATCTTTTGGGAATCGCAAATGGTCTCTTTTACCACACTATATCAGCTTCTTTCATCTCTCCTTTCATGTGATGCCATTCATTATTCAAATATGTTTCCTATCTGGACCATTCTGTTCTGTATCTTTCCTCTTTACAAACGAAACTGTTCTCTTCAAGTAAAATAGTTACAAAATTACACTCTACCTTTTTCTACAAGTCCCCTCCTCAAATTTCGGAAGTTAAAAAAAAAAATTAACGCCAGAAAAGCCAGATGTACGAAGTTTGCATTGACTCTAGGCTGGAATCGCTGCCAAAGGTATTTTAACTCAGTAAAGGGTCTGAATATTTGTTTTGATGTGATATTTCAGATTTGTGTTTTTAATAAATTTGAAAACATTTTTAAAATCCTTGTTTTTCTTTAGCCATACTGTAATACTGTATCAGTAATAACATTGCAAAATGTGAAAAACGTGAACAGGATTGAATACTTTCTGAATCTACTGGAACAAGAATTAAAAAACAAAAGTATCGATAAAATACAACAGAAGTCAAAGGACAGCAGCACTTTCAGTTCCATTACCCTCCCCCTAAAATAAACAGTAATGGGTAAGCTTATAAAATATGATGCCAAAAATGCCATCTTCTAAACACCATTCAAATTTCAAAGCAGTTGCTATTTGAAAAAAATACTTGCTTAAAGACATGTAAAAGCATTACAGTTATTGCTTTGTGATTTTGCTGAACATGACTTTCAAGTTTCATTCATCAGTTCATTAGTTAACCTAAAACTGGCAAATCCAGTTCTGGGTTCCAGGGATTGGGAGCTTATACCAGCACCACTGAGCGCAAGGGAAGACCCATTCAGGCTCAGATGGGGAACATGATGGATTACCTCATAAATCTCATTATGTATATAAATGCTTTATCTGCGGATGACAATCCTGCTGCTACAGTAAATGTGAAATTGTGTTTATTCTACATTATAAAGACAGAATATTTTAGAAGCACAGCAAATACATTTCAAAAGCTCATATTTTGAGAAGAAGTTTATTTAACAAACAATGAGCAGCCAAGAACAGCAACAAAATATTCTTAAAAAGAAAATCAAATTCTAAGGATTGTTAATCAAGCCTATATTAAAGGAGGATTTAGTGTACTCACAATTAATGAACAATTACATCTGGTTCAGATCTTTGTGCATTTACACTTAAAGGAAAAAGTGGAAACTCGCGTAGTTTTTGGCTGTGTTTTCACAAGAGAAAAAGGCATTATTTATCAATTCTTCCAGCAAAACGCTCATTGTTTGTTTCTTCCCCAGTGTAATTAATTTTCCTGGGATTGTGGGGACAAAAAAGAAAACTGGAGTAATGAATATAAAACCAACTGGAATTAAAATCCTGCTAGATAAATGAAACTTGGTATATAGAGTATAATACAAAATAAATCTAGGTTGTGATAAATAAATTTAATACATCATATGGCACTTATATATATTTCTATCTCTAAGATCTAAAACTGCTCTGGGCACTGTACAAGGACAGATGTAACTCAAAAGGTTGTCATGTGTTGTAAGAATCACTGGGCCAAATATCTTTGAATGAATTTTACTTTTACCCCAAATGTCAGATAGCACTGAATATTCATACACCGTTGTGAAGTTGGAAGTGGTAGAATAACTTTTCAAATAGATTATTTTATGATCTAGTAATAATAATGTCAGTCAGTCAGTCATTATCCAACCCGCTATATCTTAACTACAGGGTCACGGGGGTCTGCTGGAGCCAATCCCAGCCAACACTGGGTGCAAGGCAGGAACAAACTCCGGGCAGGGTGCCAGCAAACCACTGGGCACACACACCCACACACCAAGCACACACTAGGGACAATTTAGGATCGCCAATGCACCTAACCTGCATGTCTTTGAACTGTGGGAGGAAACCCCATGCAGACACTGGGAAAACATGCAAACTCCATGCAGGGAGGACCCGGGAAGCGAACCCGGGTCTCCTTACTGCGAGGAAGCAGCGCTACCACTATGCCACCATGCCACCTTTAATAATAATGTAACAAAAGCAATTACATTAGAACAATCATTCTGGCAAGGAGAATCATTTGGGATACTTTCAAAGAGGGTCAACATGACAAATGCTGGATCCATAGAATTGCCTAAATCCTTCAAACAGCAAAGTTAAAACAGATGTCCAATCAAAACCATTTGGAATAAGGAAGGCTGGAGCAATGTAGCATCTCTTGCAGTTGAGAACCTGCTAGAATTTCAAAACCACAAACACCGTTCTAAGTGATCTTAACAGTTTTAAACTGCATCATTAGTCCATGACTTGAGAAGGAATGCATTCTTTGGATAGTGGCTTTCTACCACTTAATTGGGGTTATATTGTATAAACATAACAGCTTCTGTTCAAATTGCTCCTCTATTTGTAGGGTTGTTTTACTTGCTTAATAATAGTACGTGTCTCTGTATTAGATATATCAAGCAGATTTGGAAACTGGGATATATTCTTGCTAAATAAAAACTCAAGTCTACCAATGTGTGTTTCTGAGACAAACTGTACTACTCTCAGAAACGTATAAGCATTAAAAGAATGTATTGTACAAATATATTTATATTTACAGCTACATACAGTATCTATATCTAAATCGCTTTGTAAAATGCAAAGTTATCTGAGCACACTCACTCACTACCAACAAAAACATTATTTCCCATTTAGTTAAAAAGCTGCACTTTGGCAGGATGGTCCATCTAGGGCAGGAGGTGTTTTGCTAAGAAGGGATATTTCAGTATATCAATATTTTAGGTAAAAACCTCTACAACAGAATAACTATATAAACCTCCAAATATCAAAAATGCTTTTGCTTATCTGATTGAAACTTGATGACATTACAGAAAAATGAAAAGTAGCCAACCCAAGTTTTTTATTTGTCGATATTTGTTGGTAATGATGCAGTAGCCAGAGGGGTATTCTTAGGCAGCACCTCCTTTTTCACTTCAGTGCTTGACAATTGACTGCGCAGGCATCAAGGATGCAGTTCATGCAAATATACACATCAAGCCAAGCAGAGTCACTGAATATGCTGTGGCAGTAATCACACAGAGAAATGGGGATGGAAATAAGTAAAGAAGGGAAGCTACCATGCACATGAAAAAGAGACGAGATGTTGAGCTGCGTGGAAAATGAGATTTGAAGTGGATGAAGGAAAGTTAGGCAAAGCTCAAAGAAGCCATGCTTAGTAAGTGGTCTCCTAGAGTACACACATCGCTTTCTATTCTTATGGCTTCTTCTTATTCCTCACAATGTGGTATAACATACATTCAAATTCAAGCCAGACTGGATTGTCAAAGTATTCTCATATACATATATTTCAAAGAATGAGGTTAGGGGCCACTGGTGGTAAACACAATGTGCTGCTACGCTCTAATTAGTGAAGCACAAATAAGCAAGGAGGAGAACATTGTGCCAAGGTCTTGATATTATTTCTTTTCCTCCATTCTTTTCTATCCAGTGTTTATAACGCTCAGTTCATTCCATTGGCCACATAAATGTACAGCCTGAAAATGTCAATGCTGTATGTAATAAGTTACAGCAAACCACAATTCACTGTATATTGCTTTTGATCTAAACACTCCAAAGCTAAGATTACAATACAAAGTATTCCATTCAAATCTGATTGAAGCTACCATTTTTACAAGTTGTGCTACAGGGTTAAGTTATATATTATATTATTATATTATATATTATATTATTATATTATATATTATAAGTTATATATATATACTAAAATTCCCATTATTCATATTACCTGTTTGAATTCAAAAGAATACAGTTTCCACTAAAATTGTTTTCTGTAATGGCCAACAAATGACAAGTCACTAGGAATGCAAGAATTGATCTACAGCAGGAACGTCTTACTCAGGGGCAAATGTGATCAAATATACATATTTTCACACCCATACATATAAATAAAAAAGTAGTGCCAATCCCACAATCATGCTAGGGCCAAAGTGAAAAACAGTTCGATGAAAGGATTATGCATCACTTGCTTTGAAGGTGAAGGGTGCAATTGACTTCAATATTCCGAATCAAAATGGTAAATGAATTGGAAGTCAGACCAGTGGATAGCTGACACACTCAAAGTAGTATTTAGGTTAGGCAGGTTAGTGCAGTAAAGGATACAAAATGGAAGAAAAAATATGCAGTACTTCCCATCCATATCAAACCCACATAGGTGCGTGCTGATAAAACATAATTCACACCAGGACCCCATTGCCTGAATATTCTGCAGACATTAAGGCAAATGGCAAATCTTACTTCACCTTAGAACTCTGAAGCTGTAATTTTTCAAACAAGACTGTTACATATCTCAGATCAAAAAGGATACAATTCAGTCATTAGTTCAAACAGAAGACATAGCTGTCCCATGACTCTGAATAGGATTTCATGGATTTGAAAATGTTATTTTAATTTAATAGCTTCAGCTCCCACCATATCAGTTCTAGAATGCACTGTATTTATTATACTGACACACTGAATAGCTTGAGATTGTTGAAGGGCCAGAAAGTACTATTAGAAGTCGGTATTAAATAATCAAATTCTTGAAATGAAAATTAGACATCAGCAATATTTTCAGTCATCTCAGTGCTGAAATAAAACTAAGACAAATGCTGCAAAATGTCTATCAAGGAATAACATTACTATTCACGGAGTATAAAAAATGTTAAGAAAAATCAAAATTAATACATTCACAGATAATTGTGTCTCAGGAACACAACAGGAACAATAAAACAATGATGACAATAAACATAAATTCATTTCTCAAGCCAAAGGGTAGAAGCTAAACCATACATATGGTGAAATAACACGCATTTAGGACTAAGAAGTCACAAACAATAGAAGGTTATTATCGTGACTACCAGGCCACATTGCACACCCTGCCATTTCCAAGACAGGTAAGAAATCTACTGCCTTCTGCATTTCCTGGGTCTGCTCCTGGGGTCTTCTCACAGTAGACTGTGCCTTGAACACTTTTTGTGGGAGGCATTCTGCCTGTAAGATCAAACCACGTCAGCTGGCTTCTCACTTCAAAGACGCAGCACTTCTACTCCAAGGTCCTCACATATTATAAAGTACAATATTGAAAGAAATTGAATGCCTACAAAAATATCTGAGCATACCAAAAAATAAACAACTGCCCACAGAAAAGCACACACCTTTTACTTAACTTTTTCCGTGCATACATTTCATTACACCACAAAAAGTCAATGAAATTTTTATCTCAAAGAACAAAATTAAAAATAACAAAATTATGTTAGTCATGTCAGGTAGAAACAGAATAATTAAAAGTTTCATGTGAGAGCATTAAAGTTATATTTAGATCTATAGAGATAAAAATATCAGGCTTGGTTCAGTTAGAAAAGGGGTTTGAGTAAAAATTAAATGTCAACTTGATCTGCACAATGTCAAAAAGACAACATAATGAAACATCCAGATAAACAAAGCCTGGGGAAAATTAGAATTCGAAGAAACAAAAGAAGCTCATTGTGGGTACAGAATACTTTTATAGTTTGAAAACTAGAAAAGCAGGTGCAGATGAAACTTATCTTTCTCATGATTTACAGTTATTACAAAAAATATTTCAAACTGTTCAGATCTGATGATGCAGTGATGTGGTGTTGAATAGTAGAGGAAACCTTACTAACTACAAAATAGAGAACATCCATGGATCTCGAACAAATGATCTGCAACAGAACACTACATTTGCTAATAACATTTACAAAAACTGTAATAGCAAACAAGTCACACGCAATAATCTTTCATGGTCAATAAACTTACCTTTTAGCAATAGTGGTGAAGCCAAGAGTGAAAACCATTTTAAAGGCAGTATAGTAATCAAGAGCTAGGAGTAAACAAAAGAAAATTGATGTGAAAAATTAAAGTTGAATGTAGACATTAGAATGAGGAAACAAAGCATGATAGAAAATGAGGTGACAAAAACGTAAGAAGTCATTAAAAACATAATTAAGATAGAAAGGCTATATAGAAAAATACTGAGGACTGGGCACTTACAGGCCTTGACAGGGAAGAAATCACTGTCAAAGAGCAAAAAAAACAGGTTGAGGAAGCAACAAAATCAATGAAAAACAACGGGGAACCAGGAGAGGACGGCACTGCAGCGGAACTCTTGAAATACCGTGGGGACAAAGGATGGCTAGACACAAGTACAAAGCAATTCAATAAGTTTGGTATTCAACAAGTATATGATGCCCATATGCCCAATTAACAAAAAAAAAACAGTTAACTATAGAGGAATACTGTACTATTATTGAATGCTGCATACAAATATTTCTCCTAGGTAATAGCAAGGAAACTGGAAAATACTTTAAAAGATAAAGTGTTGGGGACTACCAAGCTGGATTTAGGAACAACAGGTCCACCCACTACTGATCACATTTGCACAACAAGAACTAATCATGAAAAATGCCATGAATACAATATAACTTTGCTTCAGTCTATTTGTAGATTATAAACAGGCCTTTGACAGTGTGGATAAAATAAACAAAGATATTATAAGACTTTAGAACACCACAGAAGCTAAGAGATCTTAATAGTCACGATGCTACAAGAGACAAAAAGTAAAGAAAGGATACAAGGTCAGCTATCAAAAGCTTTTCACATTGACCAAGGACTTAGGCAAGGGGATCGGGATGTCCTGCCTGTCAGCAATGCTGTTTGTTCTAAGCTTACAGTTTGTAATGAGGAAGCTAAATATGAATCCAAGTGGCCATATTTATAACAGAACGACACTGTGTTTAGCCTGTGCCAGTGACGTTGTTTTGATTGCTAGAATCCAAAATAGCCTGACAGAGAGAGCTGAAGTGCTTGATCGTGAATCTAAGATAATAGGCCTGTGAATCAATCAGGACAAGACAAAATACACGGATGAAAATACAATGAACTACAGCAATATAAAGTGTGCATGGCTGAATGAATTCAAATTTAGGACAAATTTATAATGAAAACGATCGATACATTCTGAAATTAAAGCAAGACTAGCTGCAGCAAAGAAGTATTATTATGCTTTACATGCACTACAAGTCTGTTGACCAGAAAACTAAAGGTGCAGATTTTATAAAGTCATAATGAAACACTTCGTGACCAGAAACATGATGCTATGCACGTCTGTGCAAACCTGTATCCTGAAAAAGAACTATCCTAATCTGAAATGAACATTAAAATCAATTTCAAATGAATTTAAGGGTTCCGCAAAAACAATCCACAGAAAGAAGATAAAAATGTATCTTGAAAAATAGTGATTTGCAAAACACAAAAAAAAAACTTAAATATGTGGACTGAACAGTGGCACTTTGATCTGTTCATTTAGGTGTATGTATTAGGGAATCCATTCCTGGACAGGTTTATCCATTCCCAGGAATTCGGGAATCCTGCATGTCATTCCCGGGAATCCCGGGCTCCCGGGGATGACACAGTGCACGGGCATCTCACATGTGAACGGTTTTAGAACAACCGACACTTATTTTTAATAAAACTACTGCGATATGTTGACACCAATAAAAGACTAACCTTATCTACAAGCAGTTCATGCTGTCATACAAGTACATGTATCTAGTTCAAGGGTGCCCAATACGTCGATTGCGATCGACCGGTAGATCGCAAAGGTAGTGCAGGTAGATTGTGTTGCATTCAAAAAAAATTTTTTTTTAAATGATAGTGTATCATATATCTTCCCTATGGCATTTGCCACTTGATTGACAAAAAGGGCAGTCAGTCTGAGATCTCCTTTCTTTAAACACACTGGTCATCCCGCACACACGATCAAACGTGAGAGCTCGACTAAAGAAGGGATTTAAAAAAAATTGTTTGGGGAGGGTATGGGCTTAATGTGGAATTAAAAGAGGATTTTTTTCTCTCACAATCGAAGTGCATTTGTCTGATCTGTCAATCTATCATTGCTATTCCAAAGAAAGAAAATGTGGAAAGGCACTTTCGAACTATTCATAAAAACTACGAAACTGACTTACTTCCGAAAAGCGATCTGAGAAAGAGAAAAGTGAGGGAACTAAAATCGCAGTTAATCGGACAGCCGTCATTTTTTAATCAGCTGAATTCAAAAGCTCCTTGACTACATTATTCGGCTTTACTTATTTATGTGAGTCAGCCTTTTCCCACATGAAGATTAATAAATCCAAATACTGTAGTGACCATAAATGTATTGAATTGTTATTGTGCCATAAAGGTTATTCAGTTATGCAAGGTACGACATCATATATTTTATGCATAAAGTATACTCAGTGTGTGTATATACTGTATATATATATATATATATATATATATATATTAATCCCTCCTCGATCGCTGGGGTTGCGTTCCAGACCCCCCCCGCGATAGGTGAAAATCCGCGAAGTAGAAACCATATGTTTGTATGGTTATTTTTATATATTTTAAGCCCTTATAAACTCTCCCACACTGTTTATAAATATTCCCCGCAGAGTTATACAGCATAATCCCTTTGTATTCTCTTAGATATTAGGTAAGATTCATTGAAATTATGTATATAAACACACTGTTTAAAATAAAAGATATTAAGTGTCTCCGATATCATATATTTTACAGCCATTACGATAGACAGGCCACCAGCAATAAATACGTACAATGCAAGAAAAATAGTATACAGTAAATGAGTGTACAGTGACACTAAACGTAGGTACATGTACTAAGCACTGTAAGAAGAAAATTAATTATGGTTACTCACCAACAATGACACGATGACTTGTCCGATAACAATGAGTTTAATTTTACTGCACAACAAAGGAGAGCGTTACAGCCCTTGTAAAGGAGCCACTTCAGGCGATTGTGTAGCACTGCTGTTGTTCTTCTTCTGGCAGTCTTCAATCCAAATCCCTAAAGCAGATTCCATTCAGACTACTGCCTTATTACATCCACTTACAACTCGTTTTGCACCCTGGTTAAAAGGACACTGCGACCGTAGATCTTATATTTCTTTCCTACTTTTTAAATAAAAAGAATCGTAGCCTTCAACAAATCCAAAACGTTTTACCTTTTCTGCAATCGTTAACATCTTCTTCTTGCGCTTGGGCACGGCCCCTGAAGCAGTAGCAGATTGTTTTGGAGCCATAATGAAGGGCTTGACTATGCACAAAGATAAACACAAAAGAGCACAACTCTTTACACAGCAGAATGAGCGAGACGAGACTTCCTGGTTAACACTGCATTCAGCACGCAGGAACTCAACTGCCTGCTCTGATTGGTTAGCTTCTCAGTCAGGAGAACTTAACTGCGTGCTCTGATTGGTTAGCTTCTCAGCCATCCGCCAATAGCGTCCCTTGTATGAAATCAACTGGGCAAACCAACTGAGGAAGCATGTACAGGAAGTAAAAAGACACATTGTCCGCAGAACCCGCGAAGCAGCGAAAAATCTGCGTTATATATTTAGTTATGCTTTCATATAAAATCCGCGATAGAGTGAAGCCGCGAAAGTCAAAGTGCGATATAGCGAGGGATTACTATACTCGTATATATATACATATATATATATATATATATATATACATACACACACA
>JANRMT010062806.1:79307743-79320613 GCA_026402145.1 Polypterus bichir lapradei
TAATATGTGAGAAAAACACTCATATCAATGACAAAACAATTACATTAACAATCATGTTATGTTATTTTTAAAATTTTTCCTTTTCTTTTTCATACCTTCTTTAACACACTACTTCTCCGCTGCGAAGCGCGGGTATTCTGCTATACAGTATATATGTAGATATGTATATGTGTATATATGTATATATGTGTTTGTGTGTATATATATATGTGTATATATGTATATATATGTGTGTGTGTGTATATATACATGTGTATGTGTATATATATATGTGTATATATGTATATATATGTGTGTGTGTATATATATATGTGTATATATGTATATATATTTATATATATATATATATATGATGTGTATATATATCTGTTTATATATGTGTGTGTGTGTGAGTGTATATATATATATGCCAGCAACACTCATGACAATGACAAAACAATTATATTGTCAATCATGTTACGTTATTATTAAAATGTTTCCTTTTCTTTTTAGTTCTCTGCTGCCAAACGCGGGTATTTTGCTATGTATATATATATATATATATATATATATATATAGATAGAGAGAGAGAGAGAGTGAGAGAGATGACAACAACACTCATATCAATGACAAAACAATTACATTAACAATCATGTTACGTTATTTTTTAAATATTTCCTTTTCTTTTTCATAACTTCTTTAACACACTACTTCTCCGCTGCGAAGCGCGGGTATTCTGCTAGTACATACTAATAAAAGGCAAAGCCCTCACTCACTCACTCACTCACTCATCACTAATTCTCCAACTTCCCGTGTAGGTAGAAGGCTGAAATTTGGCAGGCTTATTCCTTACAGCTCACTTACAAAAGTTAAGCAGGTTTCATTTCGAAATTCTACACGTAACGGTCATAACGATCGATAACGGTCGACAACGTCCGCCATGTTGAACTTTCTTATTTATGGCACCATCTTCACGAAATTTGGTAGGCGGCTTCCCTGCGCTAACCGAAACTGATGCATGTACTTATTTCGATGGTATAACGCCACTGTCGGCCGCCATATTGAACTTTCCAACGTCACTAATTTTCCAACTTCCCGTGTAGGTAGAAGGCTGACCCCATCTTCACGAAATTTGGTAGGTGGCTTCCCTGCGCTAACCGAAACCAATGTACGTACTTATTTCGGTGGTGTGACGCCACTGTCAGCCGCCATATTGAACTTTCCAACGTCACTAATTCTCCAACTTCCCGTGTAGGTAGAAGGCTGAAATTTGGTACTTATTTCGGTGATGATGCCACTGTCTGCCTCTATATTGAACTTTTCAACGGTCTATGTTACTTAATGGGCCCATCTTCAAGAAATTTGGTACGCGGGTTCCCAACGCTAACTGAATCCTACTTACGTACATATATACGTCCATAGCCTGCAGCTCTGTCACCGTGTGAGGCGGCTTTGGGTCCCCCATCCCAACGCCTCCCACGTTGTTGGCTGCCTGCCTATATAAGGCCGTCTGTCACTCCAGTCTCTACGTTCCCTTCCTTGCTTCGCCACGGTATTCACGTCTCCCTGCTGATAACTACAGCCTTTTTATTTAAGCCACTGCTTCTCCGCTGTTTTATTGTTCATTTATTACGATTATAGTTATTGTGTAGGTATTTTAGACTTAGTTGACATTGTTCAGGTACCCATTTCCTTTATCATTCCAACCGTACCCCCATTAACATGTCTATCGAGGTGATCACCATCGATCAAAGAACTGTCACTTACCAAGTGGTTTCCATGCCATTCTCTTTGTAACATATTGCACGGCCATATCAGGCTCACTCTTGATATCTGGAGGAACATTGTGTCTTATGTATTGAATGACTGGGACAGGTTCAAGGTGTGGACTGATGATGGTACAGGAGATAATTATACTACACAGGAGCACTACAAGAGTGAAATGCTTAAGCCCTTCACCTATGCATCTGCATGTGAGTTGATGGCTGCCGCTGAATTGTTCGGTTGTCGCTTTCAAGTGTACCGAAATGGCCAAATATTTTACACCTTCGGACAACCGCCAATGTCTCTTAAACATCTTAGATTCACAGGTGACGACTTCAGTAGTGGACACTTTGATGTTTAAAAATGTTTAAACTCTCAAAAGCTGGATGTGAAGTTATCAATGAAAATTGTTGAATATTTACAACGCTTGACAGATGCCGAATGTCTCTTCAACACAAGTCCTACAAATACTGTCGTAATTGAAACAAACCATGAAACTCAAACCCATTATGACAGCAGCAATCCAAGCTGTGAGATTTGAAACAAGATTACTGTTCACATGACCAACTGTACGTTGCATGCTCAAGAGTAAGCTCAGCGCACAACTACAGCTTGGTCATATTACAACTGGAGGGCCGAACTGACAACGTGGCATACAAAGAGATCCTTAACAAATAATTATTGGTATATTTTCCCTCAGTTTAAAAAGGTTTAATTTTCTTAATAAAAATTTCAAGGCAGTACTTCGCCGCTGCGAAGCGCGGGTATTTTGCTAGTATATATATATATATATATATACTTTTTAATGTAGGTAGATCATTTCGACCTGGTCATTTTAAAAGTAGCTCGCAAGCCGAAAAACTGTGGGCACACCTGATCTAGTTACTTGTGGTAATAAGAGCATAGAAAGCATAACTTGTCCAGCGTGCGGTCGTCCAAGCGAGAGCGTACTTCGTACAGAGCACGTCAGCCGCTGAGAAAGCACGCTTTGCCTCCACTGAAGTAGGCAGCACAGTCATCAGATACAGATACACTTGTTCTAAATAACGCCCGCGCTTGCCGTTGCTGTGAAACACCGCCATTTCAGCTTGTACTGATGCATCCAGTTTCTTGTCATTATTCTGTGATTGCAAGTTTCTTGGCACAGATAATGCGGATGCAACAGACTGACGCATTGAAATTTTAAGTTGCTGTTCAAAGCTGTTGTCTGACAGATGTCAATGAAATCTTCAGTTTTCAACTATAACTCTTATTTCTTGATCTCTGTGATTTCTTGATTTTTACACTTTTACACCCTATATATGCAAGCTTGGCCGTTCCCGGTTTCCCGGGAATTACACCAGTTTCAGAATGGATTCCCTTTTGTATGTTCGGTCTGCATCGCAATCTGATTATTTGGGTGGCTACCTACCAGGAAACGCTTATGATTGGTTGGCCAGTCGGCAAACATCCACCACGTCCTGTTAGTTGCTAGAAGCAGCTCATAGATATGCGACACAGTAACAAATAATACAAACAGTTGGAACCACCCAAATAATCAGATTGCGTTTCAGACCTATGAATGTAATACTCAAATAAGAAGGGAACCAGCCGCCGTGGTAAATCATGAGAGGTTTCATCTCAGGCGCTGACGTCCCAGGTGCGATACCCGTAAGCGAATGCAAGAGTGCGTACACTTAACAAGTCTCGATTTGGGCAAAACACGTGTCGTGTATTATTTGGCAGATACCGCAACATTTTCTTATTTATATACACACACACATATATATATATCTTATATACACTCACACACTGTAGGATATATATATATATATATTTTATAAAAATAAATAAATATTATAAAATAAAAATAAAATATTTATCAGATTATCAAGATTTGCACTGTCTCTTTAGAAACATAGCTGCTGCATTTACCACTTACTTCCAATGCTTTAATAGCTGAGGGAACAAGAAGGGTGTGGGAGGCTAACGTACTGAAAATAGGAACATCAATCTACATATAATTCACAGGATAAATGGACCTATTTGTTATAGAAATTGACGGAAAAAAACACGAAATGACACAATGCTCCAGTCAGTTCAAATAGCGTTTCCGCTTCGATGTGCTCGTGTGCCCCGGTTTTCCACAGCAGAACTTTACTTCTTTCAAGACCTTTCACACTCGAGCACCGTGCTAAACGGGCGAAATTCAACATGTGGAAAACAAACGGGAACGAAAAGCTTCATACACGTGGAAGACCGAATCAAACAGACCCAGCCCTCGATACGCAGGATACTTTAATAACCTTAGACTTTAGTAAATCCTAAACATACATTCGTCAAAACTGTTTATGCAAGCATGTGACTTAAGCAAGTTAATGCAACCTCACCTTACTGAAAAAGTCTGACTGAGTGGTCTTCTCTTCAGCAGTTGTTTCTCTCTCCGATTCTCCCTAATGCTTACTGTTTATTTTAAAGCCCTTTGCATTTATACTGTCACGCTGGCTACCTTTGGCAAGATATTGCATCAGTCAAAAAATGGGACAACTGATGTGTTCGCATGGCCTGGTTGATTGTTAAATTGGGTTATTTTTGAAACATCTTTATTTTAGACTCACAAGCCTCCATTTCACATATTCTTACACGCATACACACACTGGTCACTTTATGTAAGATTACGTATATTCATTTTATTAAACGATAACACTATTTAACAATTTTATGCTTACGTTCCCAGAATTCCTGTCTACATTTATTTTGCATACACCCCAGAATTCGATCTAATCGCAAATTTCACCTTCTTGGAAACTAACTTATGAATATTAATGATCTGATGAGGTCATTCATGCCTGCCTGCTACCCACCTAAGCACTGAGCCCCCAGGTTAAAAGTTGTTATCTAAATAATTCAAAAACAAAAACATGCAGAAATAAAACACAAATTAAATATTACGTGTCAAATTTGCATACTGTAAAAGCACAGTTTTCCAACAGCATTAATTACATGTATATATGAAATAATTCCGAGGTTTAAAATTGTATGAAGGCATAAAAATGCTTTATAAAGTTTGAAGTTTTATGTCCACACATAGAAAGTGATAAATGAGTTTGGACTGCACCTCACTGTAGTGGTTGGTGAGCTTTTGACATGCCAGCTTCATGAAAACATGGCTGATATTGTGAGAGCAGCAGTTAAACCCCCAGTTCAGCTTAGTTTGAGTGCTAATTTTTAAAAATAGTTTCCTTGACTTGATGTGGACAAATAGTAAATTAATAAAGACATTATTATAACATTTGCATATGGCTCCATTGTACACATTTTGTGACAGGTGTGGTTTATAATTTCTAAGTTAAAACTCAGTGCTTGATCAGATCTGGGAATACAGAAAATCAAAAAAGTTGAACTTAGCGCCACCCTCCCTACTTCGGGGTGTTCATCAGAAATGTACTGATTTACTTCATGAGGTAGAAGTACATAATGAAAAAGAATAGTTGTGTCAGATATTTGAAATATTAAATGTGTTCTTCAGTTTAAATGTTTAAAGCCTACATGCTCTCGACTGTAAGAGATTTGTCGTTTGCACACTCTTGATAGAGTTCTGTTGGAGGTAAGATCTCCAGTACAAGATTGAAAATAAAAAATAATATATTTGTAATCACTGACTTTGGAATAGTCTAAAACAATACCCCACATGCTTATGTTTGAAATTTGTCATTTTAAACCTTCTGGCAGTAGGTTCTAGAGAGCTAGGACCACCAATTAAGAATCAAATATCCAAAATATCATATTTGTGATCAGTAACCTCAAGATATTATGAAATGACTCTCCACATGCCTATATTACCAATCTCTATTTTTTCAAAGTTTATAAAAAGGAGCAAAGAGTATTCCGTTAGTGGGTGAACACTTGGGGTCTGTTGACGCACCACCAGAAATCCTTCTGAACATTTTTACTGAAAACATCGGTTGGTTTATATAAATATGGTCCAAACTGGCCAATGGGCTTTCCTAAAATGTCTAAGGAAGTATGAGCAGTGAGCCTACTTGAAGAATAATAATATGTTTTATTTATATATAAATATATATATGCATTGCACCCATGTCAGAACTTTAAAGATGTTGACTCAACATGTCAACAGCAGCAGCCCCTCCCCCCATTTAAATGGAAGTTTGGCCTGCTGTCTGCCTACTGGAGTCTATGACCAGCTCCAAGGGAGAGATTGTTGCCATGATGACCTCTCTGTTAAGGCCCTGTCACATGACCCAAGTTTCCCAGCAATTTTCACTTACAGACTTCATTTATATAATCTTAGTGTGACCAGCAGTCATGTAGTCTGGGATCCCCTGTGACTCGATATCCAGTCGCAGTCTGGGATCCCCTGTGACTCTATCCAATCAGACTGTGTCAGTGTGCATGAGAGCCAACAAACAGTGAGTGATCATCCTGAAGTACAGCACATTTAATGCAGCTAGGAGGAATAAGCAAGGTGGGTGTTTTGGACTCTCCTGTCAGATGCCTCATGTTTGATGTTCCACCACAGAATGGAATACACAGAAAAGGGACAAAATTGTGGCTGAGCTTGCCATCCTGTAATTTCTGCACAATATACAATGTACTCCAGTATCGTGGCATGTGTAATAGCTGAGAAAACTATCATTTTTATTTCTTTATGGAGCAATTTGTTGATTGTATTATTTGTCCTATGAGCCTGTATCTTTGTTTGTATGTTTCTGCAGCTGTATGCATCTAAATTTCCTCTTAGGGTTAATAAAGTGTACCTAATCTAGTCTAATCTAAACAAATCAAATTGAATCTAAAAAAACTTCCAATAAAGTGATCTCATTTTTTTATAAACAGAGCCTGTCATCTTGGATTGATTTATACAAGTACAAATTTTCACACAGTTCTTCTTCTTCTACAGCTTTTCCCACTTCTATGAGAGTTGCTATATTGGACCAGACTCCTCCATTCTCATCTGTTGTACACTTCCTCACCTGAGGCCTGTTTCTCCCTTAGATCCCCGTTCACACAGGCCTTCCACTTTCTATTTGGTTGTCTTCTTCTCCTCCGTCCTGACACCTCCATATCTTCTTTATTATTTACCTCTCCTCTCATGACAACATACATATTTAGAATAATAAAGACATTAAGTATAAAATTAAGTTTATTTATACTGACCTCATATAAATAAAATGTATACTGTGGCCCAAATGTTGAATGAAAGTGGTAGACTTTTCACTTACTCCGAATTCCTGAAAAGATTACAGTTCCTTGCTACCCCGGCCCTAAGGAGTATGTAATAGCTTTTGATGCCATTGCAGGAACTGTAGCGAATATGTTAAAAGCAAATCAAAAATCTTTCATTATTTTCCATTCTGGTGTCATAACTAGTTTATTTGTGGATGTGGAAATCAAACATAATAATGCAATAATACTCATATTAGGCAATAAGGTACAAACCCCATTTTATTCCATCTTGTGTGTCATTTTAGTAGACATCCATCCATTATCCAACCCGCTATATCCTAACTACAGGGTCACACGGGGTCTGCTGGAGCCAATCCCAGCCAACACAGGGCGCAAGGCAGGAAACATCCCCGAGCAGGGTGCCAGCCCACTGTAAGTCACACCCACACACCAAGCACACACTAGGGACAATTTAGAATCGCCAAACCACCTAACCTGCATGTCTTTGGACTGTGGGAGGAAACCGGAGTACCCGGAGGAAACCCACAAAGACACAGGGAGAACATGCGAACCCAGGTCTCCTTACTGCGAGGCAGCAGCTCTACCCACTGCACCACCATGCCACCCCCTTTTAGTAGACAATGCTTTATAATATAAATTGTAAATTAGTTTGGAAAATTCCACATAAATATTATATTACCAATAAGGTTACAAAGGTATACTTTAAAAAAATCAATTAAATCGGTACTTTCCAAGTTTAAACGTGAGGAGGATGACTTGTTTCCTTTCTTTTGCAAGGCTGAAGGGCAATCTGCGGTGAAATTGTTTCTTCAAAGTTATTTTGGACAGATTTGTAGAGTTTTGTTTGTAACCATTTAAATGTATAATTTAAAGTAAATGGGAGCATTTCTGTGTCGTAACTAGCACGACACTGCATTTGAGCAGAGCACCAACAATGTAGGCTGGTCTCCATTGTGTGCAGTGCTGCTGCTGACCACTAGAGGGCTGTAGGACTAATTCTGGTGTTAACTCTTTAAGGGCTGAATATTTTTTCCAAAAAACTCAGTTTTCTGAAAAGCACACAAAGCAATGCATTCACACATAAAGATAAAAGTCTGTTGCTATGTGCCATGGCTGCTGTTGGTACACGTTTGGCATCTCTGGCGGCAGCGTCTGCACAAGGGCACCTTGATGGTTGGCAGGAATGCACGGTGGACTAGCTGCCTGGCTGTTTTCATACAGCAGGTGGCTGGTGGTGGTGGTCGCAGTGTGACGCGATACGGTTTGTTCCTCTTGTCATCGTAAGTGGTGGTCCTCCCAAGCGAACACTGCTGTAGGCACATCAACTTCACAAAAGTGTTCAGCACCACGTTCAGCTGGAGACCAATCAGATGATGCCGGTACCTCACTTTTGTTTTCGATATCCATCTTCAGATCACGTGTATCAAACTCTGAGTCCAACAAGTCCTATTCAATGAAATTACGTAAAATGTTCATGCTTTGCACATTGGCTTTGGTCTCTCGCCAGATGTTGATGCCATTTTAGTGGTTGTTTGCTCTTTGCTACTAATGCACATGTTTGGAATCAAGGTCAAATCAACAAAGCTATGTAACTTTCCTTTGAACTAAAACATAAGGATGAGTTCTGTTACAGTTTACAGCTGATTACCATCCTCTAACCCTGAATTTTGACAAAAGACAACATCAGTCCTGAAAGTGTTAATGTGCTCGGTGACTCCTGCATCATTTCAGTCAGCTAAGGCACCTGCTGGTGTTCAGTCTGTGATCTGTAAATAACACAGTGAAGTTTCTACTGACGTTTCATTTTACTTTTACGATATGCAATGCCAAAAATATAAATACTGTATGCAAATAAGAATTTCTCTGTACTCTGTACATGTGACAATACTGACCTTATGAACACACCAATACTCTGTTCAGAATAAATGCCCTGGTCAAGCTGCCTCAGCTATTAGACATACCGCAATACTGGAATGTGCACCTGCTAAACATGTTCAGAATATGAAGGCCACACTCAAAACTCATCCTAGCCCTGACCAAGTGAAAATGTTGTAAACTTGCAAAAATACTCGAAATTGCTACACTTCCTCCCAGAAACATGCAAAGAATTGAAATGTATTCTGGAATCTGCAGGGACAACATAACAATCCAGTCAAAGTGTTATGGGATGCATACACTTCCTGATGTAGCTCAACTTTAAAACAAGTGTGAACTCAATATAATCTTCATAAAGCTTAATCCAGTCCAGGATCACTGAAGCAAGCACCTAATCTCAGAAGTATTGCATGAAACACAGTTGACAAGAAGTATTGCTAGTGTTTTCATCACAGCCTGACTTTAATTATTTAACACAACAGGTGGATGTCCCTAACATTTTGTGGAATTACCTCTCCTATTGTCCATGTCTCCATAGTGTACCCAAGCACCAAAACATTCCCTTTTACAGAACAGGCTACTTCAGCATCTGACATGTGTCTGAAGATGAACAGGCTCTGTCTACCAGCAAACCTTTAGTCACAAAAAAAAAGTAGGATCAAAAACAAGATGGATATGTTCTTGATTATTTCTGTTGTAAGAGCCAGAGAGGAAGGACTGGCATCTTGGCTGGGATGAAGGAAGGATTCATGGCCGGCATGGAGGCCATAATGGAAAGAACAGGCTCACTAGGAGAAGATCGTTCCCCCACGCAACAGCTGGCACCCTCCCTCCAACTTAAATCCAATCAGGACACCAAAAGCATAGGAGTTCCAGTCCATAAATACAGCCCTTTTGGGGTCTTTGGGGACCACCAAAGGGAGCTGCCAGGGGAAGACTGTCCTGGTTTCCATAAAACCTGGAAATGTTCTGGACGACCTGGACAGGAGACTGGAAGCAGTTCCTGGGTCTGGTTTAAAAGGAATCCCACTGCCTTACTTGAATCGAGTCAGAGTCAGGAGAGAGCAGGCAACACATGACTTAAATCATATGCAAGGTGAAGTAAAACACTCACTCGAGAAGGGAATGTGGCTGCTTTGCCAGCACTATCAAGAACAAGATGCATTTTGAATATTTATAATCTGCTTTGATCCTGCTGTACAGCTCATTTAATATTTTTAATCTTTACAACATTCTGGCAGGTAAATTGTTACACATTACAGCTATTTTTAAGAGCTTAAAATTTTGTGATTATTTGCACTGAACTCTTGTTAAAATTGTAAGATCCTGTACTGCTTTTAATCACTTGTGGCACTTAGATTATTAAAGGGATGAACAAATTATTAGATGGCTGCCAGACTCATTCATCATGCTGCACTAACCATCATTGCTAGTCAGATTTGTGCTTCACCTCTGTGACTGTCCTTTATCAATTATTTAGAGAAAACTATGGCGGATGCAGTCAAGATGAAGTTAGCTCATCACCCGAGAGGATTTGACTCGATTGCAGGTGGAGCTGAATCAGATGTGAGCAGATTAAGGTGAGGTGGTTCCATGCCGGGATTTCAAAGCACTAGAAAGAGACTACAACATGGCAATAAAGATGGTGTGCAGCAAATACCTTCTTTAAGACTTAACATTTTTGAGATTCTGTGCTACTTTTTTTTGAAGTATAGTGTGCCTTAGAGTAATTTCATAAGCAGGTTCCCATTTCTAAATACAATTGATATGGTATGTTCCTAAAGGGTAAGCAAATTGTGTCTCAATGGTCGGCTGATGTTATTGCTTTGACAATTCACAATCATGGTGTTGGGATCTTGTATACAAATAAAGGAGGGCCCTGAAGTGGCCAATACCCAAGCAGAGAGAGGGGGCATCAGCTGATTGGAGGGCAAATACAAATCTGCTGGAACTACGGCTCTTCATTCTGTCCTTGGCATCATGTATAACCTTACTAGGCGAAAATCTTTTGTCATCTTGCAATGCAATTGTATTGTATTACAATTCTGTCCATTTCATATGAATGGATCTTTAGGATTGCTGCAATGTTGTTGTACTAAGTAAGTGCAAAGTAATTCAATTCAGTTTATTTTTGTATAGTGCTCTCGACTGACTGCAGGCCCAGATCACTGTAACAAATAAACACTTCTGAAAACCGGGCACAAGGTATCATTTAAATCATGAACTTGGAATAATCCGTTGCAATTAGATTTATGCCTACAAGTTACATTAACTGAACAGTACGTTTGTAGAATATACAGATTAAGGAAAATACTGGTTGGTGATAATGTACATGTTAATTTTTATTTTTACTCCCAGGTGTAGTGAAAGTCCAAAGTAGGGTTCTACAGTTTCCCCTGGCAGCCCCCATGGAACCCAACAGGGCTGTGCCAAACTCCAATTCTCAGTTTGCCCTCCAGGAATCCATAGTGCCACAGCCACCCAGGAATGCTGTCCTTTAACATCCCAGGGGAGGTAGTGCCCTGCAGATGCTCTCTGCCCCGGTCCTTCCATCCAGCTGGCATCCCGGCCAGGTAACGGTCATGGCTGCCTGTTATAATTAATGCTGTACGCAGTATGCTCTAGTTTGTTAACCAAAATGTTGTGATTTCTCCAGTTTTGTATTACACAGAGCTTTTCCACTGAAAGATGAAGAGCAGATTCAAGAATTAATACAAGCTACACATTGACAACTTGGAGCTGCAGAAAGCAACATCAACTGTAAACTTTTAATTTTCCAGGTACCACTATCAGTGATATCCTAAAGCACTTTGTAATATGGTGGAGTGGCATTTTTCACTGAAATAGGGTGTAAAGGAATTGAGAGGACTTCACACTGCAGCTGAACTTAGCCCTCTTGGTGTGCCTTGTTGGACAACTGACATGATATGCAGGTACAAATAATTTATAAAAAGGACTTTTTTCTTTTGTTTGATTTTGCATTAACTCCAGCACCGTCTTTAAATTCTGAAAATTTTTAGGGATCAAGTCACAGATAGAAAGCACCAATTCATTACTCAATTAAAAAACAAGCTGGACACTTCCATGTTAAGTGTCCTTTAGGGGGACATGGGAACGAATGAGCACTGCTGTTATATTAAGAATACATATTTGCTGATTTTGCCCCTCTAGTATTTTTCTGTGAATTTGTAGACATTTTTCAATGCTCTAATAATATTTTATACTTTGTCCTTTCGGGTCACTTAATGGAAACCAATTACAATAATATTTGCTTTCTTTTTTTTACTAGAACTGTGACCATTTCTGATTTGAGAACAGACTTTAAACCTATTGATCTGTAAGGAGAAAGGCAAATAGTGGAAGGATACATTTCCCTGGCTTTCTAGGAAGAACCTGAAACCTGGATAAAGCTGGCCATTAGATATCAGCCTAACCATATCAAGACTTTCAGCGGCCGACGTGAAAAGAACAGCCCATCCGGCCAAACAAGACTAACACTGTAGCAGAACTGCAGAGGACTTAACTGCTGCGTGAAGGATACCAATTATTGTCTGCAATGAAGCCTGTATTAATAACTAAAATGATATATAAATCATCTAAAAGAGTCCACTGTTTTATCCAAATTAGGGCCATTTTAAATGGCAGAGGAGATTATGACTAAGGGCTACTTAGGTAACTTGAAAAAAGAGGAAGCCAACTCAAAAAACTTTATTATGAACAAAAACATTTCTGTTGATGAGTGAACATTAAGTTTATTAACATTGTTACCTTCATATCTGTACACAACATAAAAATGTGTATGCTAAAGAAACGAGCAATATATCAACACTGTGTGAAGTGAAACAAAATATCAAAATTTCAATTAAACTATACAAAAACAATATAAACAAACTGCACAACATTATCTCCAAATATTCACATGAAGGTTTGCTAAATATTCAGAGTCAACTTATTGAGACTGGAGGCAACAGGGCTCAGCACTTTTATGTGCTGCAACATAAGGTGGTGTTCAATCAACATGTTTAACAGTGTCTCGTTAGCCACAAATCCTTGTCTGCAGATTTT
>JANRMT010062806.1:79320623-79349480 GCA_026402145.1 Polypterus bichir lapradei
TATATATATATATATATATATATATATATATATATATATATATATATATATACACATATACATACACACATATATATACATATATATATACAGTACATACACATATACCCACACACTGTATATACTGTATTTGATTTTGCATCCCAATTTACATCGAAAAGCAGTCAATTTCACACCTTCTGTTTCTTCAGGTAAAAACAAAATCTACTTCACATATATGTAATCAAGCACCACATTCATTTAGTTCAAAAGGCTTCTCCCACCATACCCTCTTGCAAATGGTACAGATGTGTAAAGCCTGCAACTCCCAACATAAAAAGGGCTTGAATGACAATTGTATTGGGCAGTCAAAAGTCTTAGATTGTAATTACACTATGCATATTTTCACAATTATGAGTCTGAAATTATTGCATTACAATTTTTTTAATGCTCATCTTTGTTTATGAGCAGGCACACAAGGAGGCACTGCGTTGCACAAATTGTATATATGACAATCTACCATCTAACGCATGGGAACTTAAAATGTACATGGCCAATGTTTGCCTATAAGGGATATTGCAAAACATTTTAAATATTAAGCAGAAAGGTAAACCAATCCAGAAGTTGTATGGATGTCTTCTTAATACGTTGAAAAATGAAGCCCTGTGTGCTTTGGGGGCCACTTGTTAAATTTTCTATTAAGGATTTACTACGACTTGCATATAAAAGAGAAATTTTACTACATGTGGACTAAGTGGACTTTGAAGAGCAAACACAAAGCTACAACAACCCACCCCTTAGTTGAATTTAATATACTTATTAAATGTCATCTCAAACTGGTTTTATGAACATGGGAAAGATTCCATTGTTGTTTAGTGGCCTTCCCCATCACCAGCTGTAAATCCAATAGAATACCTCTGGGATGTGGTACAATAAAAGGGCCTGCTTGTTCTAAAAACTGACACAACGCTCAAGCTTACAGTTTTGCTTACAAATAATTTTTATTTTTTTTTTTACATAAACTTTTGTTTATGTGCCTGCCACCAATCTACAGTATAAAATAGAATTACCATGGTCAGAATAAAATAACTTCACACTCAGAGGAAATAATAAGCATTAACGATAACAATTTTCCTCTCAGGTTTTATTCAAACCTGACAGTCGTAAAAAATATTTCTTCAAGCAGAGGAATATGTACAGACTGAAATATTTCCATCAATTAGTTTTTATAAACCAACAGCAGTTCCACTGTATGATTGCCCAGAGATCTGTGATCTCCCACCTCCTATATTCAAACCGAAATTACATGACAGCTGAAGTAGAGGTCAAAGGATAGTATAAGTGAGCATGAAATATGTAGTTTCTGTCTTATGTAGACTGACAGTTTTTGGCTCTTCAGTGTCTGTTTATTGTGTATGAAAAAGTGTCTGAAGAACATTAAAAAGGATTGATGATCCAAAGCAGACCTACAAGCCCCACTATGCTAACTATTGATGACAGGATTCACAAATCAAACTTGGAACTTCAAGTTCCATGATGCTCTGATCTATTGAACATCCACCTGTTCAAAGACGACGGCCCATCGCCGGGACTACAACTCCTACTAACGCTTGCAGCTCCATTGCTACTTGTTTCACTGCGAGTGCTTTTCTGCATTTCATTGATAAAGTGACACAAGTATCCACTTGTGTTAAATAATTAAAAGTAAGACTGTGGCAAAAAAACTAAACTGTCAATTCATCTTTCATGCGATTCTTCTGAGGTTAGGTGCTTATCTCAGCAATCATGGGGTGGATTATGCTTTACGATGAATATATTGAGTTCACACTTGTTTTAAAGTTGAGCTACATCAGGGAGTGTATGCATCCAACAACACTTTCACTGGATACCTACGTTGTGCCTGTGGATTCTGAAATACATTTCAACTCTCTGCAAATCTTTAGGATTAACGTGTTGCAATTATGAGTATTTTTGCTAGATTATATCATTTTCTCTTGGTCAGGGCTAGGATGAGTTTTGAGTGGAGCTTTCATATTCTGAACATATTTAGCAGGTACACATTCCAGTACCACGGTATGTATAATAGCTGAGGCAGCTTGACCAGGGCATTTGTCCTGAACAGAGTATCGGTGTGTTTATAAGGCGAGTATTGTAAAATGTACGGAGTACAGGGAAATTCTTATTTGCATACAGTATATTGACCGTTACCTGGTATTGCATATCGTAAAAGTAAAATGAAACGTCAGTAGAAATTTCAATATTTTTTATAAAGATCACAGACAGAACACCAGTAGGTGCCTTAGCTGACCAAAATGATGAAAGAGATGCCGGGCACATTAGCACCAGAATTAGTCCTACAGCCCTCTAGTGGTCAGCAGCAGCACTGGATGGAGACCAGGCTATATGGTCGCTGCTCTGCTCAAATACAGTATAATGCTAGTTATGACACAGAAATGCTCCCATTTAATTCAAATTATACATTTAAATGCTTACAAACAAAACTTTACAAATCTGTCCAAAATACCTTTGAAAACATACATCAAACACACAGTTGCACTAAAGACTAACCGTCAGCCTTGCAAAAAAAAGAAACAAGTCATCCTGCTCATGTTTAAACACAGAAAGTACCGATTGAATTGATTTTTTTTTTTCAAATTATACCTTTTTAACCTTATTGGTAATACAATATTTATGTGGAATTTTCCAAACTAATTTAAAATGTATATTATCAGACATTGTATAGTAATCCACAACAGCATATACATTGCAAACAAACAAATAAAATAATATAATCCTTCAGAAACAGAATGCAGGGTAGGATATTACACTGCTTAACTGTCATTCTGAGTGTCAAATATACTGTGAATTTATGAAGAATTCAGACCCCTTCAGTTTCTGCACACTTTATTTTGTTGTAGACTAGGGAGCTCTGCCCCCTGCTCACTTCGCTTGCCAACTCCCGTGTGGGCACTATGCACCAGCCACTTCACATCTCTGCCGCTCATGTATGCCACATATGCATAATAGAACTATTTTACATTACACCAAGTAATTAACCATATTTAAAAATAGTAAAACGTAATAAATTCAAATAAAATTATGCTTCATGTTGGGTTAGAGGTATTCGTTGAGTTATACGTTTTTAACTTCTGTCTTTGACATTTCCGTCTTTCGAAACTATTGTCACTGACAATTCATCACATGTTGGTTTATTATAAATGCGAGCGTGATCTTTTGGATTCACATAGATATCAAAGAAAACTTTTTTGTCCGTGTTTTGCAGATACATTTCGTGTAAAGTGCTATACTTTTGGACATATGGATTTGTATCCATTATTGGCTGTAGAATTTCTAATACGTCCTATCGTTTAACTTTTTCGATTCTATGTTGCATCGCATCTCCGTGATCATAAATACAAACCTAACCGAATTGTGGTTTCTTCGAAATTAAACTCATAGTAGCTTTCATTTTTGCGGGACCACAGATTCTCATAGTGTATGGTCCTGAATCGTGTAAATCTACGCTTTGAGCATTGAATGTTGCGATCGCAAACAGATTATTGTAGATTCAGATATTTTGCCTGTAGTTTTTGTGAATTTCACTTTCACGGTGAAAGTTTCACCAAACAACAAATCTTTTAATTCCCATAGATATGCCTCTTCATTGGGAAGAAACACTACTTTTCCCTGATGCAACACGAATTAGATGATCTAAGTCTCCAACTTAAAGTTTAAAGCCGAACAGTATCTACATCAGGGGTGTCGAACTCCAGTCCTGGAGGGCCGCAGTGGCTGCAGGTTTTCATTCTAACCATCTTCTTAATTAGTGACCAGTTTTTGATGCTAATTAACTTCTTTAGCCTCAGCTTTAATTAGCTTGACTCAGGCCCCTTAGTTGTTTTTTCCTTAATTAGCAGCCGGACAGTAATGAGACATAAAACAAGCAGGACATGACCAGCTCACCTGTACCCACCAAACAAAATCTGAAAATAAAGATGAAGGTCTCAGTAAGGTTGATCCTTTAGGCTACCAAAACATTTTAGGAGTTCTTAGAAAAAAACAGAATATCAACAGATTTGGAAATGTCTGCTGTGACAAAAAGAGAGCAGCAACAAGGCACAGAATTGAATAACGGGTTTAATTAACAGCAAGAATCAGCTTCTCATTAAGGAACTGGTTGGAGTTTGAAGCTCCAATTTAGCTGGTCATCTGTTAGCTCGTTTCACGTCTCATTTCTGGTTGGCTGTCATTAAATACTTAGGACTTAATCCTTAAAAACAGGGCTATTAAAATAGAGGGAAAAGAAGTTAATTAGCAGTGAAAACTGGACACTGATTAGGAAAAGGGTTAGAAAGAAACCCTGCGCCCACTGCGTCCCTCCAGGCCTGGAGTTTGGCACCTGTTATCTACATACTTCTGTCATATCACCTATGTCCATACATTCGATCTCTTTTTGCTGTTTCGTTATTTCACTGTGCAATAATTTCCCATTTGTAAGTGGTAATACAATCTTTACTATTAGTTTTTTGAGACTTTTGAATTTTAGTACTTTCATAATCTCTAACCTGCTCTGCATGTGTGTTGTGCCAATGTTTTTGAAGCTCCATACGACGTTCTACTTTGTCTTCTACTGTTTGTCTTTTATTTCCAACCCTGCTTGGATCTGCTAAGTTTTCAATTCTACTTGGTCCCGGCTGATTATTACTTTCCTTATTTTCCAAATTTGCACTTAGATTATATTCTTCTTTTTTGAATTCTTTTCTCTCCAATGCTTTTGGGCCTTTTTTCGATGCGCTGCCCTTTCTTTTTCACTTAGTTGTTGACGTGTCATCAAGAAAGTGTAAAATTATTGTCCGAAAAAGGACTACATCAATGAAAATGAATAGATTGTATGTCTAAAAATACATCCCAGAAAAACTTCTCTAAAGAATGAAACTGAGGACTTTTCATAAAGGACTTTAAATGAGGAAAACGTAAAAATTTATAAGATCTGAGAGTACAGGAACTGTGTCTGACAAAAGCATTCACACGAATGAGAGTTGAGTGGACTGTAGCCGTGTTTGAAAATGGTTGAGAGGAGGACGGGACTTGACAAAATCTCTTGGCAATAGTCTTGTCTCGCAGGACTTGAAAAAATCTCGTGGCAAAAAGTCTCATCTCAAGATTTCCTCTTATAATAGAGAGATTTAATTTTAAACTGAAATAATTGTCAATTTTTGCTCACTAATCTATGCTCAATGACCCCTTTATTCTTCCAATAGAAGAATTATTCTTAATAAAAAAGTGAAAACATGTTTCCAGGAAGACTTACAAATTTATTAAATATCAAAAATTGAAATATCTTATTTATAAATACTCGAACAGTTTTCTGTGGAGCTCCAAATAGTGGTCAGGGGCATTCTGTTTGTTTTAATTATCCATGAGATGTGTCTACAACTTGACTGGAGTCCACCTGTGGCAAACTGAATTGATTGGACATCATTTAGAAAGGCATACACCTTGTATACAAAATATTACACAATTCACGTCTCATGTCAGTACCAAAACCAACCCATGTAGTTCAAGGAACTCTCTGAAGACTTCTTTGATAAAACTGTGGTGAGGCAGAGATCATAGCAAAGGTATAAAACCATTTCTAAAGCTTTCAGTGTTGCCAGCAGAACAGTGGCCTTAAAAACCTTGAAATGGAAAAAGTTTGGAACCACCAGGACTCTTCCTAGAGTTGACTGTTTGAACAAACTGAGAAGCATGGGAAGGAGGGCCTTGGTTAAGGATGTGAAAAAGAACCCAATGTTCACACTAAGAGGGCTTCAGAAGTCCTCTACTGACAAGAGAATTTATCAGGGGAATGGGTGTCACAGCAGCACTCCCACCTATCAGGTGTTTATTGTTGAGTGGCTAGTTAACCCAATGGCTAAGAGCCTGAGCATGAGAAAGAAGATTCTCTGGTCTGATGAGACAAAAACTGAACTCTTTGGGCAGAACACAAAGTAATATATCTGGCAATGACAAAGCTATGCTCATCACCTGCCTAATACCATCCCTACAATGAAGCTTGGTAGTGGCAGTACTATGCTATAAAGGGTGTGTCTAAATGGCTGGTGCAGGGAGACTGCTCAAAATTGAGGGAAGGATGAATGCTGCCAAATACAGAGATGTAATTGAAGAAAACCTACTCCAGAATGCATGCAAACTCAGAATGGGAAGACATGACAATGACTCAAAGCATACAACCAACACAATGCAGGAGTGGCTTCTGGGAAATTTTCTGACTGTTCTTAAATGGTCCTGCCAAAGAGTAAGTCAGTTTAAGAAACACGTAGCGATCAACATGGGTTGGGGAATACGTAATACAAAGCATTGAATGTGCTACACATTACTTGTGACGTGATTTAAGAAAATCTAGTAAATTAAACATTGATTTTAAAATTAAGTACGACATGGCAAAGTTAAACTAGAGAGAGAAAAAACAAGGGTTTAAAGTGAAAATATTGACTTTAATCTCGATATAAACGGCGAGAATAATGTGGAAAATAAACGGTATACATTTACAAAATACACTTTTTTTTCTTCACTGTGTCCGTGTGTTTTTTTCTCCGTGGCCCTAATACGTCTCCGTACAAAGTAGTGGTCACGAATAAATATGACAACGTTTTCGTTTCAAAATGCATTCTTTTCACTTTGCATTTTCAGTTCATTTTCTAGAAGTTTGCTGTTCACAAATTACGGAACATGCACAATGTTGGCAGAACAGTTGAGTCATGCATCCATTTTCAAGGCTGCTTGTCCTATTCAAATAATTTTTGGATTACCCCGCCTTTGGCGTCTACAAAGTAGACGTTAAGGAGAATATATAATCTATTATTTTGAAAATATCCAAAATTCATTTTATGTTCACAAAAAATATAAAGAATTTGAATTAATTCATAACTTATAACCAATCGGTTTTACAAGTATTTTGCATCGGTTATGGCGTTTTGAAATCGACTTTTTATTTTTATTACAAATAAGGACATTTTAAGAAAAATAAACGCTTGTAAAAATCATCCTGTAAAAAGTGCATTTACTTACTACTTGTTTCGACGACAGAAATATTTGGATTTTGAAAGCATGGGCCGTCAAACAGCGAGCATTTAACAAATTTCGAGCGCCAAGCTGACCAACTTCGGTCAAGTTTATCTTCAGACCCCTATTGCACCATAAACATTGCCAGAGAAATATTACTGTTTTTTTACCTTACCTATTGCAATTTTCTTTACAGCTTCGTTATTAGAATTTTCTTTTCTTATTCAAATAAAATACTCACAGGAATCAACAAGTGACAACTTCTTCTGAATTTATGGCAACATTTGTGATCTCGCACACCGCTACGTTCAAACCGAAATCACGCGAGAGGTCATCACAGTTATGTAGCCAACTATCACTGTATGTGCTGTGTAGTTTGTGCGTTACGCTGCTTGACTATAGTTTTCAGCGATCCATTATTGGTTTAATCAGTCTCAAAATGTGTTTGACCAAAACTGTACTTGCTGATGACAAGACAATTAAAGTGAAATATAGACGTTTGTTATATGTAACATAATAATTCGTTTTTCAACGTTTAATGTTAATTTGAGTGTTGTTTAATGTAAGGAAAATATAAATTTAAATTATTTTTGTATAAGGCGGCAACATGACAAAATGTGAAAAATATTAAAGTGTCTCAATACTATCCAAATCCACTGTATGGTTGTGATTTTTCCAAAGAGAGACCCCTTTCACCCCTCCCTGAAAAATCTTCCTGTCATTGCCCCTGATGAATCAATTAATTTATTTAAACAAGTAGTATGGAGGAATCAAATCAGTAAAGTGAATGGTAGTGTCAATCACTGCTAAGTAACACAGATTATGACAGATGCCATTTCTTAAAGTCAAATGCTCTTTTCTTTCATATTCTCACTTTTATTGCAGTGTATTTGCCCCATCTGTGTTTGCCGTAACTAATCTACTGTCACATACAAATGTATGTTGCTGTTAACTTAATTCTATTTTATAAAATATATTCAGTATACTGCTTGCCTGATTTCTCTTCAGACACATTTGTCTGGCAACCCAGGGAAGACATTTAAATATTTTACACAGAATTTTTTCTATGTCTTGCTTCTTTCAAAGGCTGAAACTACAGAGAAAGATTTTATGCTAACAAAGCAGGAGCTTGCCACATTGCTGGATGTTTCTTAAGCAAATTCTGCATAAAAAAGGTCAACCGACTATAAGGCAGTTTAATACTGAGACCAAACTGGAGCAAATGTATGAAGGTTTAAAATTCCATCAGTACCCAAATGATGAGGTTCATTACTATGACTTAACTCCAGAAGATCTCTTCTTTTTTTTGCTCATGAGAATGTATACATTTTTTTTGCTATCCTCACCCTAACCTTTAAATGTCTTTACCTCAAACAGATGTCATTCCTGGTGATGCCGAACACTGGAGTTCAATTTCAGAAGGTAGGACAAGTGACCAGTTACTGGACGTGCTGTTGGGCGAGATTGAAGGAAGAAAAGGCAGAAGAGGAGGAGTTTTACACATGGGCCTTTTTTTGTACCAGCTTTATCTATTCAGATGTTTGGAGACTAAAGTCTATCCCACCAGTATTGGCCACAAGACAGAAATGACTCCTGGATGGACTCCAGTCTGTCACCTAGGCCAACTCACACATGTATTCAAGCTCACTTGAGCAGGAAATACCAGGCCCACCCAAACAGTTTAACATGTACAAGCACCTGACCGGCCAGGTGTTCTACGTTCAAACCCAGCACCTGGCTACTGGGGGTGAGGAATTTAGCATTTCACCTTGTGGCTTTGTGGACATTCAGACTCAGGTTTATTGGCATGTGGATAAAGTACAATGAAAATTTTCCTTGCATGTCAACTCTGAAAATTGACAACACAAAAGTAAAATCAACAAGTGTCCATAGTGCAGTGTTCTAAAAACAGTGCATAAATCCATAAAATACAATGAAAATTGGGGATAAAAAAATCATCAATAAATAAATCCGTTAAAATCTGAGGTTAAAATGCAGACTAACTCCTCCTGATCTCAGTCCACCTCCTTCTCATTCTCCTGGCTCACGCATGGCTCGCATAGCCGGCGGAGACTCGGCAGCCACAAGCTCTTTTTAGCTGCCTCCAGGCATCACGGCCAGACCGTCCGAGGTGAGCTCTCCTCCTTTCTTCCTTCGCACTCACGTGGTCGCACCTTCACCTGCCTTGCTCTCCACACTCCACCCGAATGTTCAGTGGGGCAAATTAGCCCCTAGAGTGCCACAGCTAACGCTCTTTCATGGTGCCCTAGTTCACACTGCTTCCTCCTTCCAGGTGGCCAGATCCTTGCCAAGACTTCCTTTCACATCTTTTAACCTCTTCCCTTTATCCTTTTCTTTGATCCCCCCACGTGCCGACCCATATATACACTCACGTCTCCGTGGGCGCAGCACCTTAATCACACGACACAGGAAGCCAATGAAGCAATTGAGAACGATCGCACACGCACATGCAGGAGCGACTCACTCCAACTACCTCATTAACTCCCTGTGGTCGTGCAATCGTGTCCACGGAGAGCAACACGGCTCTATATATTTAAAACTGGCCCTTTTTTTTGAAAGCCGTGGATCCGCTATGCCACATACCTCCCACCTTAAGCCCAGCTGCACGGGAAAGTTCCACACCAATACCAACCCAGTGCAACTGGCGGCCCAGGTTCGTAGCTCAGCCACACTACCACTGCACTAAAACAATCCCATACTAAAAACAACTCAAGCCCCCTTTGTAAAAAACAGGACATTAAAAGAATAAGAACTTTTAAAAGACAATAAAATAATCAATAAATAAATGTCTCTTTAAAAAGCTCAGTCCTTTAAAAATGTCCTCCTCCAGCTTGGGTCAGTGGGCTCTTTAGTTTCCAGTTCTTCTGCCATCAATCCAGCTGGCTCATTGGTCTTCTGCTCTTCAGTCCCCACTGCCAGCTCATCCCACTGCTGCCTCCAAATTGGACGATGCTGGTCCCCTACACAGGGCCTTCAGACAATGTGACCAGCAGGAACTTGGCTGGACACGGCCATCCAGAGAGACGCCACTGGCTATGCTGGAGACATCTTCTCTCTGAGCAGTCCAGTTTGATCTCCTCAGGCTGTTCCTACACCAGCCCTGACTGATTCGGAGTGAGCGTGAGAGAGTGATTAGCAACACTTTACATGACTAATAAAACTTTGTGTTCAAAAGTTAAAAACAAAACGCTCTGACTTCCCATTTCGATTCTTAGCCTTCAGCTGCAGTACATCCTATTGGGTGATTGCTTCTAATAAGGGACTTCCACCTTTCCCCAACACATAAATTGACAATTGCTACATTGTGAACAGTGCTTAGGGGGCTAATATCTGTCCTGTTCACTTGATCACAAGCATTTTGCCTTTTCCCCCCACACACCATGGTGAACCTTCAGGTGACCAAACTGACAAGATATATAATGGCAGCTTGTTCATAAAGTGGCATATTCATCAGTATTATTGTCCATGTTAGCGTCCATGTCAACTATTGGTTCAGCTTCAGTTTGTACAAAAACAGCATTGTTTAATTTTAATCCCTAGATCAGTGTTTCTCACTTTTCTTCCCACTTCTGGGATGCTGGTGGTGGCTTCAGCTACTGTGTTGCACATTCTTCCCACTCAGTCCAGTGATACAATACAAATACAATACAAATATAAGGCATAGAAGATAGAAGATTTCATGGTAAGAACTTCAGCAGGTCTCCAAATAATAAAAATTCTAAGTGAACTCCACCTTGAGTAGGCAACAAATTGTATTGCCAGCTACAACTGGAATGATTTTAAAGCAAGGATTTTACTTTTCACAGTCTGCAAATTGAGAATGAAATAACCACCTTGCAGAAAACGTTTGTGCAGTCCTCAACAGTTATTGCCTCATCTCATTTTCTCTATGCGGTTCTCCTGCTTAGGGTATGGGTGTCCACATAGTTGGTTGATTAGTTCAGAACTACCAGCTACACTTGTCAATACCCGTTAGCAGTCTCTCAGCCTAACCAATGCACCCTGGGACTTCTTCCAGTTACCCACATCTAATTTTTTTTTTATTCAACAGGGAGAAGGAGGACCAATTCTTTTCTGAATTAAAGAAGGAGCTGGGCACTTCCACATATATATCTATATATTGTCACACACACGCAAATAGGGGGCAGCCAACAGGCCCGACGCAGCATGAATACAACAACCAGGGGGATTTGACGTTTAGTGCTAATGCCTCTGTCTCTCTTATCCTTCAGGAAAACTGATGATTAGGAGACTTTATCTTCCGAAACTCTGTTCAAAATCCATCCAAGACACACTCCTCTTCCGGGTACTGCAGATACGACCCCATCAAATGATCTCACTTCCGGCTCACTCCAGATGACCTCACTTCTGCCTCCAATCCATCTTATCACCTCCGACTCACCATTTCAACGTCACTGTCAATTGACCTTGTCAATTCCTGTCCATCACATATAAAAATCCTCTGTATCATACAACGTCTCATGGAAGTCTTTGTTACTTTGACAAGACAGCTATCCTCACAAACTACAGTATATGGGACTTTGTGTGTCTCTCAGGTCTTATTCTGTCTTTACTATAACACTGTAGCTGAGCTGCACAGGACTTACCTACTGTGTGTTGGGCACCAATTACTGCCTACAATGTAGCCTTTATTAATAATTAAGATGATGCACAAATCACCTAAGAGTCCACTGTTTGATCCAAATTAGGATTATGTTAAATGGTAGGGGAGATTATAGCTAAGGGCTATTTAGGTAACTTGTAAAAAAGAGGTAGCCAACGCAAAAACCTATCATAAAACACAAACATTTCTGTTTTTGAGTGAACATTAGCTTTATTAATAGTTATATTCGTATCTGTACACAATGTAAAAACTTATATGCTCAAGAAATAATTTAACACTGTGTGAAGTGAAACAAAGAATAGCAAAATAATTAAACAAACTATACAACAACATTATAAACACACTGTACAACATTATACTGTCTACCAAATATGAAAATGAAGGGTTTTGCTTAAATATTGGGAGTAACCTTATTACCACTGGAAGCTACAGGGATCAGCAGTTTTCTGTACTCCAAGGGAAGGTGTCGTTCAATTAACACATTTAGAGGTGTCTTCTGAGTCACAAATCCTTGTCTGCAATTAAAAAAATATTTTTTATACATATATAGCCACAAATACAGACACACATATTTTGTATATATCTTGCATCCCAATTTACACTGAAAAGCAGACCAATATCATACCTTTTGCTTTTTCATGTATGTAAAAATAAAATCTACTTCACATATTTGGTTGCCGATTGTATGCCACTCTTGTTTGGAGGAATGTGAAGACGGCATATTTTAAAAAGGCGATAATATTTAGAGTTCATTGTCTCAGTAAGGCAGAGGATGTAATCAAGAACCACATTCATTTAGTTCAAAAGGTTTCTCCCATCATACCCTCTTGCAAATGGTATAGATGTGTAAAGCCTGCAACTCCCGACACAAAAAGGGCTTTTTCTGATGTAATTAGACTAAATGACAATTTGTTTTGTGCAGTAACAACTCTTGCATTGTAATTACGCAATACATACATTCACAATTATAAGTCTGTGAAATATACTGCAATTTTTTTCTTTTTGCTCGTCTTTGTTTATGAGGCGGCATACAAACAGGCACTGCACAATTATACATACAACCATCTAAAGTATAGTAATTTAAAATACACATTGCCAATGTTTGCGTATAGGGACATTCCAGCACATTTCAAATATTAAGCAGAAGGGTAAACCAATCCAGAAGATCTGCTCGTGTCTTCTTAATAGCTTTATTAAAGGGAAATTCTACCACACGTTAAATGGACTTTGAAGAGCAAAGACAAAGATACAACAACAGATCCCTTAGTTCCATTTGATATACTTATTATATTTTTTTATCATATACTTAGCATTATATTTTCTAAACTTTATGAGCAAGTGAACAAATTTGTGTGTTGATAAATTTCTGAAAGTGAGCTCTGAGACCAACATTCAGTTCACAACATATAAACCACTGAATTGTATGGTCTGAGGCCTAAGGTCTTTGTATTGTATAATGTGCTGAAAACCATTTTATCTGACTCATTGCGTTTTTTTTTTATAGACAAGAAACTTTTTTTTTTTTTTTTAATTTAGTGGAGTTATTCCTATAACAATGTTGTCATAACACTATACAAGTTTATTTAAACAAATTATAACCAAGTAATCAAGCAGAATGAAAGTCATAAGCAATGACTTACAATCCTGTAACTGATTTAACGCCATTTCCACTGATGCTATGACCTGATGAAATCTACAGGCAATTACGAATGTGTCTGTAAATATTACCTCCTCATTAGAAGCTCAATGTCTGCCATTTCCACAGTCTTTCTTTTTGCATGGTGTACATACATGTCAAGGTCGTCAGCCAGTCTGTCAAAGTATTTTCCTAAACTTTAAGAATGAAAGGCAAAAAGAGGCAATCAAAAACAAATTTGTTTTTATGTTTCTTATTCACTTTTGTATTCTATAACAATATATTTCAAACTAAAGTCTAATGTGAGCAATTATTGTATTTATTGGGTCAAAGCCAAAAAACCGGGTCATAGATTTGTTTGTTTGTAAATTTTCATTCTTACCATGTCTGCAAAGTTGGGTAGACATCTTTAGACACCTTCATCCTGGCAAAATGGGTAAAAGTTGACATCACTATATTTTTTGGTATCTCATATTGTTTTTCAACATTTGTGGTTTTCTTTCTTTTATTATTAAATTGTGCACTCTTTGTCATGAATGGCTTTGAAATGCTGAAAACACAAAAGGCAGAATTATACATTTTAAATTCAGTATTGTTGCTTATATTAAAAGGCGAAAAAGGCTAGTAATGGCACAACATACTCTTTTCAATTAAATAGCGGCATGTCTACATAAAACAAGTTTGCATATTTTCATTCTGAACATTTCTAAAAATACAGTTGGCCCTTGTAATTTGCAGGTTTATAATTCACAGATCCTCCTGTTTGCGAGTTTGTCATTAATAATTACATTAAATTATTTTACGAGTTTTGCGACCTACTGCAGATGATGTGTGTAGGCTGGAAAATGTAAACTAAAAACATCTAGTAAGTCATAAACACATAAATTACATGTAATAATCATTTTTATTGTTTACTACTATAATTGCACACAAGTTTAATAAAATGTTACATTTTGTAAAAACTTACAGATCACTAAAGAACTGCAGAACTACATAGCCTCTCTATGCCAGCTCTGCATTTTCAACTCTACTGCCGCCAAGAGCACTGCCACCTCCTGGAGCTTCTCCTGCACTTTGGTGCTGCCCAACTCATCCTCTGTCACCCACCCTACCCCGATTTGGCAATCCCCTTCTCTCCACTTCCCTTCTTCTTTCAGTTCTCTGTCTTTTTTTCCTGCACTGACCCTGTTCCCTTTTACATTCTGCATTAACTTCAGGTGGAGCCCACTGAATTGCTGTGCTACTTTTGGCCAGAAATCGCTAATCATCCCTTCTGCTGGCACATGCACATCCCGTACTGACCCAATCTGAAAAACTGATGTGCTGCCACTATAAAGTATTAAATAAGTAAAACAGATTTGTACCCCTCTTCACCTCACAACAGGGCTCAAAACTTGTTTGCGGAATTTTACATTTGCAGGGGTCCTGTACCTCTCACCCCCGTGAATCGCAAGGGATACCTGTATATCATTATGCAAAATAAACTTTTAAATTAGTGTAAAAAACGCAAACTCATTCCACAGATCTGTTTTCCAGTAAAGGTCATATTTCTATTGTGTCCATAAGAGTTACTTGTGAATGATTTGAAACTAGGGAGGCACGGTGACGCAATGATAGCCCTGCTGCCTCGCCGTTAGGAGACCTGGGTTCGCATCCTGGGTCCTCCCTGCGTGAAGTTTGCATGTTCTCCCCGTGTCTGCGTGGGTTTCCTCCCACAGTCCAAAGACATGCAGGTTAGGTGCGCTGGTGATCCTAAATTGTCCCTAGTGTGTGCTTGGGGTTGGGTGTGTGTGTGTGTGTGTGCCCTGCGGTGGGCTAGCGCCCTGCCCAGGTATTTGTTCCTGCCTTGGACCCTGTGTTGGCTGGGATCGGCTCCAGCAGACCTCCGTGACCCCATGTTAGGATATAGCAGGTTGGATAATGACTGACTGACTGATTTGAAATTACTTCAGTTTTTTTGTCTGGCACCTCCTGAGTCATTGGAATGAAAAAACTCCTATATATGATATATCGCTCAACTCATCTTAATGTCTAGGTATGCACATTGAGCTTTTTGGGGTTTCTCCCATTTTTGGCCCCCTTGACCTGAAAATCTCCTATTTTAGGTCATTTTTTAGATCATATTACACCCTTATGATAAACAGTAAACCAGTAAATGCCTTCAGTAAAAATGATCAGAAGGACTTGAAGCTGTGCATGCTACATCAACCGACCCCAGGGGTTCACCCATTAATGTGATATAAGGATTCAAAATGACTCTTTTACAAACATTTGGCTAAAAAATAGGGATCAGTAATATAGGCATGTGAAGTGTTATTTTGTGCTATTTGAGGTTACTGATCATGAGTATGATAAGATTTTCAATATTTGATTCTTTACCGGTGGTCCTAGCCTTCAAAACAGCCTCTCCCAGGACACTAAAAATAAATTCCAAAAATAAGCATGTAGGGTATTGTTTTACACTATTTTGAGGTCATGAATTATGAATATATTATTATATTTGATCCTTTGCACTCAATTCCCAATCCAGGTGGTTCATCGTGTGGTGGGTGCAGCAACATGCTGTCAGCACATGTTCCCAACCTCTTTCTCTTTACTAGATCTAGACCTCTGTCAGAGGGTGAAAAATGACAACATTTTATTAAATCAATATTTAAACATTTTAAATTGAAGCACACATTTTAATATTTCAAATATTTAATGCAACGTTTATTTTGTATTTCTACCCCTTGAAGTAAATCATTGCACTTCTGATGAACACTCTGAATTAGGGAAGCTTATGCTAATTCAGACTTTATTTTTGCTTACCTTTTAATGTTTTTGTTGAGGAAAAGAGGCGGCACTCTGAATGAAGGGGACGATGGTCTTTTCCTTGCACGTATAAATGCAGGTGTTTTCAAGCAAAGCTCTGCTTAAACAGGGATAAAAAAAATCACAATCTTTTAAGTGAGTATAATTTATTGTTATTACAGTAAAATACACATTTCTGATCTTCTGCTTTAAGGAACTAAAATGCATTTTATCTGTTAATAGCTTTATGAAGAAGAAACATCTGCTCTACCTAAAACTGAACCCCTGGAATTGCAAATAAGAAATAAAAGAACAGCAACAGTTCTAAAACAATAAAATAGCATTTGGCAAATACTTTGTTTCATCAAATATGGCAGACGAGTGCTTTCCTCATCTTTTATTTAAATAGGTATCAAATAAAAATTGACCATAGCATTAAATGCGGCCTCAGAGAGCCATTACCTTCACTTTCTGATTCATCCTCATCGTTAATTTCCGACTCGCTTCTTGAAGTTGTGGCCACTGCTGCTGCAACAGGGATTTCTGGGGATTTTCCATTTTGGGTGGACCCTTGGGTCAGAGATACAGTTACATCTTTGGTTTTGACACCATCGTCCAGAAGAGACATTGCAGAATCCTCAGCACTAAATTCATCTTCATAATAACTAGCTGGCACATTCTTAGTCTGAGAACCCTCTGGTACAAATTCATTATTTTCCTTGTAAGACATTGCAAAAGTAGGAGCCAAACTTCCTCCTGGGGTACCATTTGGTTTTAAAGACTGGGCCTTCTCAGATGCATTTAGTTTTTGATTTTGGGACAAGAGTTGTATACCTGTATTCAAAATGTCAGAGGTTCTAGAATGGCCATGGCTACTCCGAGAAACTCCCTTAGACCGTCTGTTAGGTGTAGTACTGTTTGAAAGAACACTTGGAGAAACATGTTTATACAGCACCGAAGGAGTGCTCAATCTAGTTTGTACGGGTGCAAGCTGCGATTCAAGTAACAAAGAGGAAGATTTTGCATTATCTTCCATAATTTCTGATAATGCTCCAGATTTCCTCATAGATGTTCTGGTCCTTTTCTGAAAACTTGAAAGAGTGGGATGATTTAGCATGCTCGAAGCTGCGGAGTTGTCCTTTAAATCTGGAGAGCTCATATTAGAGTGCATAGTTGACCTCTGAGATTTATTATGGATATCTGGGGACATGGCCTCGGCCAGTCTAGATGAGATTGAGGAACTTTGAAATACAGCTGCAGAAAACCTCTCAGTGGTGCTACGTGACATTCTGTTATTACGGCTTTCTGATCCTGTAATTAAATAAAAGCATAATGTTGGTTGTACCTTCTAGTTGTCTCATAAAAAACTCTGAATCAATACAAGTCAGTGATAATTTTGATTAGGTACAAACTGAACAGACAGCACCTAATTCAGCAGAACAGCATCCTCAAAGCAAACCACAAAAAGATAAATGAATAAAGGCACATCATATAAGTCATGGATTCTTTCTTACTGAATATTGGTAGAGCTATGAAAAAGTTATCTATTAAGGACTGTGACCTCAGACATCAAGTATTTGTCAGCATAACATCACTATAATCCATTCTGCATATACAGTACATCCCCAACAGGTTAATGAGGTAAATCAGCCTGCCTTAGGTAAGACACATATGGGCAAGCAATGTTTCGTGACTTCCGTTTAAAGGCAAGTGAAGATATTGATTGAAATAAAATTAAAAATTGTTCAGGTCAAGAAAAATACCAAGAAAATAAAATACAAGTAAAAGGCACAGATCTGCATTATTCCTCAAAGTACACCTCATTTGTCAGCCATTTCATAACCCAACTGTGGCAAGAAATGGATTGGAGGCATAAACAGCATGACAGTGTTTCAAGCACTGTAATCTATTAGAAGCAAACTGACTCACACAGTTACCTTGTCTACATCTCCATGCATCCCTGGCATACTAAAAACTCTCAAACTCTTTCAAAGTGTCTTAGACTCTGCAGTGATGAAGTTGACTTCTGTAATGAAGCACTCACAATGAGTTTCTTCATTAACATAGGATACTTTTCTTATACTGTACAGTGTAGGGAATCCAATCCCGGGCTCCCGATTCCTGGACATTTTTCATTCTCGGGAAACCGGGAACGGCCAAGCTCGCATATATAGTGTGTAAAATTGTACAAATTGATCAAGAAATAACAGAGTTATAGCTGAAAATAATTAAGTGGCACAGTTTTTTGGCCCACGGTGTAGTGTGTTGCTCATTAATTCAGTCAACAACAGACCAGCAGCAGTCAGTCTCCCGGTTCAGTGGACTGGGAGGAGTCCGCACTCTGCAGCTCACGAATGCCGGGATGGAGCAGACTTCATTGATGTCTGTCAGACAACAGCTTTGAACAGCAACTTGAAATTGCAATGCGTCAGTCTGTTGCATCTGCATTATCTGTGCCAAGAAACTTGCCATCACAGAATGATGACAAGAAACTGGATGCATCAGTAAAAGCTGAAACACAGTGTTTCAGAGCAACAGCAAGCGCGGGTGTTGCTTAGAACAAGTGTATCAGTATTTAATGACTGTGCCGCCTACTTCAGTGGAGGCAAAGCGTGCTTTCTCAGCGGCTGGCTTACTCTGCACGAATGTGCACTCTTGCCTGGAAAACCGCACGCTGGAGACGTTGTGCTTTCTACGTTCTTATTATTGCAACTAACTAGATACATGTACTTATATGACAGCATGAACTGCTTGTAGATAAGGTTAGTCTTTTATTGGTGTCAACATATTGCAGTAGTTTTATTAAAAAATAAGTGTTAGTCGTTCTAAAACCATTCACATATGTGATGTCCGTACACTGCGTCATCCCCAGGCGCCCAGGATTCCCGAGAATGACATGCGGGATTCCCGAATTCCCGGGAATGGATAAATCCGTCCAGGAATGGATTCCCTAGTACAGTGGAAGCTTGGATTGCGAGTAACTTGGTTTGTGAGTGTTTTGCAAGATGAGCTAAAATTTTTAATAAATTTTGACTTGATAAATGAGCGATGTCTTGCAATACGAGTAGTACGTATACGCTGTCTGCCAAGCGCCTGATCACAACCGAGCAATGGTGGTTCTCTCTCTCAGTGCAGGATTGTGGGTAATCGTATCCTATTTTCCGTCTGAGTCGGCATGCCTCACTCATATAGTCAACATCCGTAACAGCGTATAATGTTTACTATAGCATGGCGACCACGGGTGTGTATGTTGTAGCGTGCGAGTCCCTGTCTTGCACCCCAAAACACAAAGCTGAGTCTCAGTACTTTAGCAACACCAGCTTTATTCAGCATGAAACAGGAACAGCACGGTTATTTATTGTAGCAGGATCTGCCACCAACTATACACAGACATAGCAGTCAGGCAGGGTCGGGGCCAAGTAATACTGTGCCCTGCGCATTTATGTTCCTGTATTACCAATCAATGGCAGACGGTGATAGCATGTCTGTGATCTTTTCGGATTCGCTTTTACGGCGAACTGCTACAGCGCTTGGAGCCTGCGGTTGCTTTGGGACGCTCTTGTAGTCCCGTTGGGTGGAATCCCAAAAGAGTTTAGAAACTCACTCACACCAGCCATGATTCTTTTCAAAGGTAAAGTGCAGGTTAATTTGTTTTATGTATTTTTACTTTATATTTTGTATTAATCATTTTTATATGAATAGTTTTGGGTTGTGGAACGAATCATCTGAGTTTCCATGATTTCTTATGGGGAAATTCGCTTTGATATACGAGTGCTTTGCATTGCAAGTACGTTTGTAGAACAAATTATGCTGGCAAACCGAGGTTCCACTGTATTTGGAAAGGACCCTAACTAAAGCCCGGAGTAGACGTTGTAACATCAACTCTAAGAGAAACCTCAATAATGAAACCCACAACCCACTGGTGCTCTCATTCCACCCTAACACTCCTCTCTCTCTCTCTCAATGTTGTACACTGATCCTTCCTCAGGACCCTTTTTTTTTTTTTTTTTTTTTTTACAAACAATATTTTTCTCTCACCAATCTAGCCTACACAAACTTCTAATCCACAGCCCACTTTACTGTGGAGAGCCACATTCCTCATCAGGCAATATGAGCTACAACAGGAGCCGCTGTGTCACTTGCAAATAAAATGGGTCACTAACAGTATTCTTGTACAGGATCTGGTGCTTCTGCTAAATTAAACAACAGGCCTCTTGCCAGTCTAAAAAAATATTATTTACTGCATTTCTTTTAAGATATGTCCAGCCAATACTTCTGTTAAACAAGGAGACGTCTAGCAGACCATTTCAGGAAGCAAGTTCAAGCAGTTAAAATTAAAGACCATACAAAGTCTAAAACAATATATCCCCTGATCATGGCGACACTGATCTCTCTGTGTACTTTCACTGGGCTTCAAAGACACTTTTCAAAGAAAACCAGAAACCAGGCTCACTCTCAGCCTGTGATCACATATGTCCCTAGGTTTTAATGATTGAATATTTATTTTTTCCCTTCATTTTTTTCAAATGGCAGAGTTTGTTCACCTTCCTCTCCTATATGCATGATCTGAATTTTCTTTTCAGTGTTACACCTGATGAAAGCTATACAGCCAAGACACTGTCTCTTTAACCTTTCCACCGTACAATTTTTCCTGTTTTGTCCTTGCTAAACAAGACTGGGGTTTTGGTGAATGGTGGGGTTTGGTTGTTATTTTGTTTCCAAGTTAAAAAGCATACGTTTTTAATAGGTTTCCCATTAGTTTTAATGAATGTAGATTTGATCGCAAAAATAAATTATTAATTCTACACAGAGATACAATTGCATGCGACTTGAAGTACTGGTTAAGTAGCAGCAATATACAGTCTAGAAAATAATTAAATTAAAAAAGTGTACTTACTAATTTAGAAAGGTTCCCCAGAAAAAATTGTTGGTAGGCAACACGTGTAAAGATAATATTCCAAAGCCTCACCATTTTCTATTTATGAAATATACTTGTTAATTATTTTCAATCTAATTTTATGCTGTATTATTAGTTTCTAGAGCAAAGTGAGTGACTTGAAACAAATCAAAAAACAACTAAAAATTCTACCATTTATACTATAGTGTGAACGATTGAACAGTTACAATTTTTAAGTGTATTCATACAGAATATAAAATGTTTGTTGGTTAGAACTAGTTAAACATGACAAACAGCAATCTACTTAAACACTGAATTACAGTGGAGACCAAGTGGATGGAGCAGAGAAAAATTGTTTCTCCTCAACTGAGGCTCACCATATACAGTCCGTTTAACAAAGGAAGTAAATTAGTTGAGTCTTAATAGAGAAAAAAAAGTATATACCGTATTTACGTGTGTACCACGCAAACATTTTTTCCCGAAAATTAGCAATAGAAAATCAGGTGCGCATCATACAGGAGGAAACTGCGCGTCACACACGAGGAAACTGCTTGGGCTCGCTCTCTCTCTCTAAACGCTTCCTATACAACCACAACGCGCGTCGTACACGGGGAAAAATGATTTTCACGATTTTCTTTGTAAAAAGTAGGGTGCGCATGTTAAACAAGTAAATATGGTACTTTTATTAAGAGAGAATACAAAATTGACAACGGCATTACAGTAGACCAACGAATAGGCAATATACATCATGGCTTTAAACATGCACTTTTACCGTAAAGCAAATACAATAGTTTTGAATTTTAATATTAAAAACTCAATCTGTGAATATCTTTAATGTTGAATGCATATTTTGCCTTTGCAAACTAATCAGAACATTCATGTATACTGTAAAAAATACACAAAAATGCTTATTCTTCCACTTATTCAGTTTAGCAATGTGGGGTGATGGTGCCTTATCTAGCACAACACAACGTAATGCGAGTACCAAACCTGAACAGGAACATTAGTAAATCACAAGGCACAAGCACACATATATTCACTGTTATACCACGTTATTAACTTTTTCATGTTGTCAGCTAGGATTCATAAACAGTTTTACCCATCTTCGCTACATAAACCTAGGGTAACCCATTGATCCTATCATGATAAGTGACAAACTGAAGGCCTTTTTGTTTAGATCAAATTTTGCAAATGTACTGTTATGAGAAGACTAAATAAACAGTGAAAGGATAGGCATTTTGTGTTAGACTAGAAAAAAATTAGATGTGTTCTACACCACGACTTGTTCAATTACACAATTCTATTTATGCAAAAAATATAGTGTAAAACAAATCTTATTATTCTTCGGTGTTTGAAAGTTAACACATAAAATGAGAGGCAAAAGAGGTGTGGGACTTTTTCAGTGTTTCAGTAATTTCAGTTTGACTTTTAATGCTGTTCTTAGGCAGGCTATTGGAGTTAGTAGTAGAGGTATACCAAAAAGCAATATGTTGGCACTAAATCCACAAAGATAGTTGTTAATACCTGACTGACATTAAGTGTGCTGCCACCATTGCAAATGTCTTACAACACCCATAGCACCTTTTGATATTATTCAAGTTTTACAGAAGGTGTCAATTTTAGACTTCAACTTTAAAGAATGGCTTTAATATTGGACTACCCATTCCAAAAATATAATTGATATTTAACTAGATGTAACTTTGCATTTAAATGTGCAAAGTAGCAAGCTAAGAACAAAGACTTTCTTTCAGAGAAGTATCTGCTATATGGTCTTTTTGTGATATTTTATCTTGTGAAATTTGTTAGGGCATCTGCAGAAAACTTAACAGGCTTCTTGGTGCAATGCAAGCAGCTAAACATAATGTGTTTACAGATTTAAATCAAAACTTCTGCAGTTGTATCAATCAATAACAGGTACAACCCCCTGAATGTCATTATGTTAATATTAAAAAATATTTTCTTATAGGTTCTGTACTCATATACATTACCCATTTTATCTGTACATGTTTCTCTTTTTGATCAATGTGCCATTCATTTCCCATCAATGAAGCAAACACTAACACAGTATGTCATACTGAAAGTAATTTACCTAATTCTGGGAATGATTCCTTTCATACAACAACCACATTAAAAGCTGTCAGTGTAACACACATTCAAAGCAGCTGCATCTATAGAATTAACTATGTTGGGAACTTGCTACTTTTACACTATTAAAGTGGTAATTTTTAGTCTTTAAATTGACTAAATAATAAACAAGCTCAAGTCAGTCACTCAACTAAATTAACTATAAATACTCTTTACAAGTTTGTATTTCTGAAAACATGGAAAATGTCCTGGTAATCTGATAAAAAAAAAGATACTAAAACAAAAAACAGAAAAAACTAAGTTTTTATACCACACACTTCACTTAACAGATCAATGTAATACATATTTATAATTAAATTACCTTTTTGCTGACTGTCTTTGAACTCTGTTTCATACTGTATGGCTTGTTGCACTTCTCTGTGCTGTAAGTGAGTGGTTTCATTATTTATATGGTCACATTCTGCATTTTCTTGGATCTCATGCACGTCATCTTCTCTGCTTTGTGGTTGTATCTCATCAACATTTTCCATTACAGTCTCCACTTCTTCCTGCAGCTTGTCTTTTTCTCTTTCCAGGCTTAGTATTTTTTCATTAATCTCTTTAGCAGACACAAGTTCATCTTCTTGAACTCTGATCTCCACTTCCCTAGTCACCTTTCCAATATCCCGCGCTACAATTTGATCATTCAATTTGCTTTTATTTTTTAATATTAATTCATCTCCTGGATTTATTTCTTCAACAACCTTGACAGAATTAAGAACATCAGAAAGTCCCTCTGAATGTTCTTCTAAGCTTACAGAAGAAACTTCTTTACTCTCTTTTTCTATCAATTCTTCATCCTCTTGTAGCTCTTGATTCGTTTCTCCATCCTCCTCTTCAACACCTCCATCTATCTGTTCCATCAATACATCATTCTCTCCCTTGCCCAAGGTAAGTAATCTGTTCTCTGATGCATATTTTATGTATTTTTCTTCTTGTGAATCTAATTTTTCAGGTCTCTTAATCTCCATTTCGATGACCTCTTCTCTCTCTGGTACTGGATTGTTCATCTCCAAAGTTGGAAGTGAAGCTACTTGAACAGACATACTGACAGGTGACTTCTGGGGAGTAGGTTTAACTGCAGAAATGAAAGATGGTACTTCAAAAAGCTGAGTAGTTTTCAGAAGATCTTGAGTTAGATCAGGAGGCATTACTGCACTGATTCCTAGTGTAAACTTCTCTAATGCAGAAGTGTCATTTGGTTTAATTTTATTAATGTCATGTTTGTCAATATCTACAAAAAAAAAAAAAAAAGACATGAGATTCAAGCATATTTCTTTACCTGACACATACTGCAAATATAATTAAATGTATGAGATTGTACCAGAATGTTTTTATATTTTGCATATTTTAATATCCCCTTCTTTCTTAAATGTATCCAACAATCCAAATTTATAACTTGCTTATCTAGTTCAGGCCCGTGGGGATATTGAGGTAACAATGATTGTAAAGAAGGAATAAATTTCAAACTATGCCTCCAGTCCATTACAGGGCATGTACACTCCAATACTCTCTACCATCGGGGCAATTTAGAGTTTTTAAAATTAACCAAACACACATCTTTGAGATATTTTTTCTTTGGGTTTTCCTTGCACAATACTGAAACAGAGCCAATGTGCCAGTGCCTGCTCCATGCAGGCAGTGTCCAGGCCTAGGATTCAAACAATGCAACTAAAATAAAAATTAATATTAAGCTTTTAACTATAAGCTAGACCAAATGGAAGTGTACCCTAATCCACTTAGCAGAGGTTGCGACATTCTTTAAAACTAGGTACATGCCCCTCTCTCTCTACATTCCTTTGCAGCAGGAAGCTGACCCAATTCTTTGGGCATGGAAGGTTCTCTCTTGAATGCCCTGAACTAGCTCAAATATCCATTTTTGAAAGCCAAGCCGTTGCTCATCCCTAAAGATTTTTTTTAATTTGATAAAAATTCAGATCTAAAAATTATAATTAACACTGAAGTGGGTCTATGTCACACAAAGTGTTGCAAAGGCAATTTTTATTCTTAAACTAATGAGAGCATATTATATTTGCTATCTGTATTTTTACAGTTAATTGCCCCCATATAGTCTGCCAATATATTGCATTGCTATGTTATACAGGCTAGATAACGTCAAAATTAGGTGTACAATATTTAATGTACAATGTGTAACATATTTAAAATACCTGTTTTTTTTCTTTGATGCAAATTTATGAATACTCCTTCTTCAAAAGCCTTCATGTCTATTGTTTTACGACCTCCCACCTTGCGTCTCATTCCCCTCTTCTGGATAGGTTCCTCCATGTTCGGGGTTTTCAAAGACATACTAAAAAAGTGCACATGCAGAAAAAGTAGTAAGAGACACTAACTACTTACACTTTATAGGCGTGCCTTTTTTCTTTTATGTAACTTAACACAACAGATTTCTTTAGCAGTAACAGCTTTATTTTACTGTCTGAACACGTACCACTCCAAGTGCTCCCCTTTGGATATATTAAGTATAAGATGCAGAATGAAAATGTTAAGTCTTAAACTATAAAAGCTTCAAAACATCCTAGTACTAACAAAATATAACTGTTGGATTTGGTACGGATTTCTTTAATGCTTGAATTGTAGACTGTATGGCCTGGACAAACACAAGGAAAAAATGCAAATGTAGGACAGAAATAAAAGATTACCACCTCTAAAACGCATTTAAGGAATTTTCATTTAGTTGGAAAAAAATAATGTATTTCAAAGCATATTTAGGAATGATTATTAACAAGCCACAATGAACAACACTTCTCAAAAAATGATTTCTGTTTATTTAACTTTGTAATTATTTACATGGAAATGCTTATAAATTACACTAATAAGTCTAAAGCAATGTGGAGTTCCTGCCTTTTAATGTCATACCACATTCTGCCTTCACCTCAGTTAGCCTATATAAAAGAGATTCAACTTCTTCATTGATTCTTCATAGCTCAAACATTTAAGTCTAATACATCATATGTGAACTTTATGTAAAAAGATAGAATACACACTCAGTATTCAAAAATTGATTACATTTTAATAATGTAATTTTAATGCAGAAATTGCAGAGCACCTGTAACAAAAGGATCTTTTTTGTCTTTTTAATCACTTCTCTCTATACTGTCTATGTGCAACATGACTCTTTCAATTTTAAGATGGGGGAGTTGGAGCATTACTTCTTATGTTTTACTTCATAAAAGGTAAACTTTATTTGCATATTCTATTTGTCACATAAGCTGAATCTTTTACCATCTGCATCAAGGATTCTGAATCTTTCCTGCTCACAGTCTATTTTAAGAAGAGACAGGTGTAAGGTTACATAAATAAATATGCACTTTACCCTCATTAAGGTATGATTTAAGTTATTTTAGGAATAGTGTCATCATTTCCTTCTTCCTTAAAACTCATGTTTGTGTGATTATAATTATTCAAATTCTTTGAAAAAAGTGGTTTTCTCTGACTGGCAAAGTAAAATTAAACGATTTTGCTATAACAGAAACAACAAACTTAAAGGAGAAATACCTCAGATGACTTGTTAAAGCAGATGATTCGTCATGTGATTTGGGGTTTTCTAAAAGAAAACAGAGGAAAGAAAAAAGCCAATTTAAGTCAAAGTTGCTTCAATTTAAATGGGTCATTGTTTGTTGAAAAATGTTTTTTATAAGTAAAAAATATAAAACGTTAATATGAATACATAAATACCTGGGCAGATTCATGAACTATAACTTAATTATGTTGATAAAGGTCTGTTGATACCTAATGTTTCGGTTCTTTTGAGAATTCTCGGATCATCATACAGTCTGATCATTGAATCACCCTGTGGGGTCCCCATTTCTAGGAAGATTTTTAGTCATCTGAAATGTACTCCATTTGGAACTAATACATCTTCAGATTGTTCGGAAATAGACTTCTCAGACAAATAAATGGCAAAACATTGCTCCTATCTGATCTTTGCAGTTGTTTTTTGATATAAGTATTTAGCAAGCACAACTGTAAATGCAGCCTTTTTAGACCTTTTGCAAAGGTATCTCCTCTGCTCATTTTTGGATTACAAATAAAGGGAACAAAGTACACTGCAAAAAAATGTTAATTTATAGGTAAATTAAAAAAAATTCAAGCTTTCAAAACTATGGCAAAAATACAAAGATTTGTACATTTCTTAAAATTGTAAATGTAACATTATCAACCTTTTCTGCATGCAGAATTAATAAAAATAAAAAAACAACTAATTAAACAATGAAAATAATTTAAAGGAAAAACGAGTTACTGATTGTGAAACTAGCTGAAACAACAAAAAAGCAACCACTGTAGGACTCCTGGACTGACCTAAAGAAAAACTAACCTATCTTGGTTCTATTTGTAACTGTATGTGCTAATTTTTAAAGAATCCGGTTTAATAAAATATTTAGGAAGAAAATGTAAAAGAAAAAAGTGAAAGAGATTTACTAATATATTGTAGTTCATTAATAATTTGTAAGATAACCTCCAAAGAAAGAAATGCACAATATAGGAATGATTTGACATGAAAGCACTACACACCATAAAATTGAATAACAAGCTCCATTATGGATAAGGATTAGCTTCTAAATAAGTAATTGGGTTAAAACAAAATCCACAGGAGCCCTCCAGAACCAATTCAGATGACCCCATTTTATTGTAACAGCTTTTACTTCCATGCTTGTCCTTTCTGCTCTGCTCTGGTTAGCTTGTTCTGATCACCACCTCTCTTTGTCTCATTAGACAGCACTTTAGACTTCCTTCTATTCCAACATTTATTGGTCACTATGCAGGTCTCTTTTTTAAATTTACTTCGATGTCAACCTGTGGAGCCAACATAATGCTATTGCAATCCTAAAATTCCATGTAGCAAGTGATATGTGCTTTTCTTACTGCATCTCTACGGTCAGGATATCTGCTGTTAGACTATCTTCAAGGCCCAGGGATTATTATGGATCAAGGCTGAAAAGAAGGCAACAATAAAGTACAATTTAACTATACTTCACATAAGTACTTTCAGCCAAATAAATATGGTAATTGTGACATGCAATTTCGCCAACAAGTGTTAACTGGACAAGGGATGAGGACACTATGTTTGACTATACCAAATGCAGCCTCAGTCTGAAACATTTAAGGTTACCATCTATTTACATGAAGTCTGTTTTCTTTGATTTGATTAAGGTATTGCTTATGTTTTGAAATGTATACACTGCTTAATTTGTATTATTTCTGCCATTAATGAGACTAAACAGTTAGTTTCACCTATTTTGATTAGGGAAAATGTTATATTTTATATAATGTATATTGCTATATACCCCTGGATTTCAGTTATTTGGGGGCTAAAAATACCTAAAAAATATTTTCTACCCATCACATTCTCACAAGCAAACTAAGTACAGTTTGTGAACAGCTTTAATCATACTTATGTGATTAAAAATCTAGAATACTTGCAGAATATTTGGAAGAGGAATGTTTCCGCTGTCTTAACTGTCATTTGGCAACTGATACACTATAGATGTTATAGCAACAGCACAGTGAGCATCAATGTCTCATTTAAGTTGCTATACTATTCAGGATCTCAACCCTACTATTGATGCAACATCTGTAAAACTATGAGTGTAACGTTGTAGTGTTTCATTTACTTATTTACAGAGAAACCAGCATTTGCTCATTACTCCAAATTTTATTTAAAATAAATAAATAGAACTGTGTACATGATAAGCCAAACTC
>JANRMT010062806.1:79359480-79429218 GCA_026402145.1 Polypterus bichir lapradei
TCAAAAATGGCAAAAAAGATGGAATATACATTAAAAAAGGTATTGGAGAGATGGACATTCATGGCAGGTGTTTTCTATTGTTATTAACAATTTATCTTAGTATTCCTACATTGAAATTAATTAATAACAAGATTAATCGTAAACTGGGTGGAAGAAAGACTTTGATTTCACTACCTGAAACAAAAAAATAATCATCTAGTGGACAGTAAATCATTTAGGATTACTATTACAGAAGTGGCTGAATCAGGCATCAAAAAGAGAGCAGAACCAAATTTGGTTCTTATTTCTCAATTTTCCATCTCTGTTATTTACTGCTTTACGGCCCACATAAGATTTTTAAAAACACAGTCTCACCTGTCCGAATAATCTGTTTCAGTATATATCTGGAAGAAAGATTTTCTGTAGCATCAGACAGGGATGATTCTTCATTTTTAAGCCTGGAGCTGCGTCTTTTGGCAACTGTAAAAGGCAACTTCACAGCACTCTTCAAATAGATTCAGAGGGATTAAAAAAAAAAAAAATCAATATTCTCAAGTCACAGAAAATAAAATTAATTTTACCAAAAACTTGCCTTTTCGACATGTTCCTTCATTATATTTTTCAAAGCCAGTGCTGGAGACTTGATGCTGACATCAGATTTTCTAAATTTATTCAGGCCAGGATTTTCAATGTTTGGAGATTTAAACCTGTAGTGAAAAAGTGAAATTGATGACAGAAAACAAAACTTAATAAACACTTCATTTTAAAATACTGATTAAAAGTGAACAGAAAGAAAATGTATGTTGAAGTTACTAGCTCCTAAGATAGCAAACAGACCAAATATTTAGATCATCATCATATGAAATTACACCCTGTGGTCAAAGAGTACTGCTTTATTAAGGTTAGTTTATACCTGACATTTCCATGCTGGACATGAGGGCTGTACAAAAAAAACAACAACATTAGACTTAGAAACACACACAGAATTTTTTCCAACACAGTGACGCGGACATGGTGCCATGTATCCAAAAGGGCGAATTTTAAGGAGAGGCTGGTTACATGGATGCCAGAATGATGAACAAAGGGCTGAATATGATACAAGTCACCAAAATGGAAGACAAGCAAAAACATTTGAAATGCAACTGCTCATCATCTTGGCGACTCACTCACAAGAATATCATACTCGTCCTCCATCTGCTGCCTTCATTTAATAAGTCGTTCTGTTAATGTCAGTAACAGCAGGCACAACTCTTCTTCCAATAGCACAGTCTAACTTTCATTGATGTGAAATTGTTAGCTATGCAACACTGACCAAAACACTGTCACCTACTCACTAAGAGAATATCGACGAGACAATCAAATGGGCTGCAGCAAATATAATTGCATTTTGGTTGGTGACAGCACACACACCTTGAGTTTCAGTCTGAGTGCAAGCTTCACTCAGTAATGCAAGAGAAAATGTGAACAGTTGCTACATGATAAGTTTCCCAAAGAAAATAAACCCTTGGGAGGTCCACAATATTTTGGACATGGCAAACTTAAAGTCTCACTGACCTAGGCTAACCTATATGTCACTTCCAGGCTCTAAACATTAACCCCTTAGATTGGTTAATTCCATATGCATTAAGTTTTTGACATAAGGTAGAAAAACATTTTGGCTTATAACCAAGCATGCATTTCAACAGTTCTGTTTTAAGTACCAACACTAGAGTCAATCATTTTTCTTTCTTAGACTACACACAGCATGCCATTGATAAACTTCGTAAAATTTTGAATAGCTCAAGACTCAGAACATTCCACTTGCTAAGGTGCAGAATTTCTATTCTGCTTTTCCTTTTTCCTTCTATTTCCAACTCAAGCCATTTCTCAAGTCTTTGGGTATCGATCTGTCTTCTCCACTCTCTTCTCATGCTCTTTTATCATTTAAACCTGTTTTTTTTCTGGGCAAAACCTATTTCTGCAACATATGACATTTTAGAATAGGGTACTTACGAAACATTGCCATCAAGAACGTTATGTTTGAACCTGAACAATCCAATCATTGACATATCCAACTTAAACTTATATATTGCATATATCTCACCACTCAGACAAATTTTGTAAAATGTCTTTCTGAAGATCTCTTCTGCTCTCTCTTGTTGTGATTAGGAGTTCCAAACAAAGCTAAATGGATGTTAGGCTGCATAAAAGGACCATCTAGGCAGGGCGTTAACCTAACCAGTCTACCCAAGAAGACACAACCCAAATCCAGCTAGCCTCAAAACTGTTAACTGCAGGCTGGAAGCCTAGCAGACTCCAAATAAAGCAAGCTTTCAAAATAACATGAAAATATTGTAAAACCCCACTAGAAAAAGGATAGCTGTAAATCCTCAACTTGTATAAACTAGGCAAACAACAAACCATTACACATAAAGAAATTATTAGAAAGAATAGAAGAAATACAAGCAAAATGCTCAAAAGATTAAAAACAGGCAAAAAGTAGTTGTCTAAAAGACAATTACAAGCAAAAAATCCCAAATCCACAATCCTAAAGAGGAAACCAGAGACAGATGAAAAATAAGTCAAGAAAATCATAAAATCCAGCAAATTAGCAATGCTCACAAAATTCCTCACATCAAAAAAGGTGAAAGCCTAAATCAGAAAATCAAACCTCTCAACACACCAGAACAGACTCCAAAAGTTCATGTCAGAATTCAAGAGACTAAGTTTGTCTGCCTAAAAAATTTAAAGATGATCGCTGAGACTATCAGAGAGTATTCATAAACTTGGTCAACAAACTACCAGTGACCCCACCTTATTTATTATCGCATTAATGACATCACTCGGTGCAACTTCCAGGACACACTCCCAGCATTCCGTCATTCCACCCTCAGGAAAGGGTGTTCAAACTGGTGCATCCCATAAAAACAACCCAACAAGTTTTAAATTTATTGGGCAGAAAAAATTAATGAATTCATAACATTGGTACCTTTGCATATATTTTGGGAATAGCAAATGGTCTCTTTTGTCATGCTATATCGTAGTTCCTTTCATCTCTCCTTTCACTATTCAGATATTTTCTGTATGGACCTGTCTGCTGTCTTTCCTCTTTACAAAAGAGACTGTTCTCTCCAAGTACAATACTTATAAAATTACACTTAGACTCTTGCTGCAAGTTGTCTATAAATGTATACTCCAATCTTGGAAATCAGTCTTCAACCTTATATTACTGGAATTATCTATTTCATGTATCAACAGTGTGTCCAGCTTATTTATATTTCAATGACAGTCCTCTATGTCACTTGTCCTTAATCAAATGAACAAAATGTCAGGCCTACTTTTAAATGGGGCTTTGTGTATGTGTTTTTTTTGGTTAGAACACTGTATAGGTTGAGTATCCCTGATCTGAAATTCCAAAATCCGGAACATGATGATGCCAGTTGAAGTTGAAAATTCCACACGACCTCTCTTTCATACAACCATTGTCTCTGACAGATCTACGTGCATTAATCATTGTGTGTTTTGCTTATTCTCTGTGTACAGTAGCATTTTAATCAAAACACTGCATCGGTAGAGACTGAAAGCCATTGTTTGTTGCTGCTATGGTTTAACATCTGATACAGGTATTCCATTGATGCTACTGTGCGCAGACTTTGTTTCATGCACAAAATTATTACACATACTGTATAAAATTACCTTCAGGCTATGTGTATAAGAAACATAAATCATTTTTGTGTGCAGACTTAGGCTCAACCCTCAACATATCTCATTATGTTTATGCAAATATTCTGAAATTAATGCAAGAAAACCAAGATGTGTGAAGCTTGCATTGTCATAACCTAGAAGACTCAAAGCTGAAATTGCTGGCAAAGGTGTTTCAGCTAAGTAAAGGGTCTGAAAAGTTGTTTTGATGTGATATTTCAGCATTTTATTTTTAATACATTTGCGAAAAATTACTAAAATCCTATTTTATTTTCATTTTGTCATTCTGGGCAATAGTGTTGCTTAATGCAGAGGAAAGACATCAGTAATTTTAGGACAAGGCTGCAATATAGCAAAATGTGAAAAATGTGGAGAGGGATGAATACTTTCTGAATCTACTACAATAAGAACTAAAAAGAAAAGTTTGATAAAATACAACAGACGCCAAAGAAGATCAGTACTTTTAGTTCCATTACCCTCCAACCAAAACAAATAGTAATGATTAAAACTTTAAGACCTGATACAAAAAATGTCATCTTCTAAACACCATTCAAATTTCAAACCAGTTGCTATTTGAAAAATGACTTGCTTAAAGACATGTAAAACCATTACAGTATTTGCTTTGTGATATTGCTCAACATGACTTTCAAGATTCATTCATCAATTCATTAGCTACCTGAAATTGGCAAAACCAATTCTGGGTTGCTGGGATTGGGAGCTTATCCTAGTACCACTGAGTGCAAGGAAATAACTATGCAGGCTCAGATGGGGAACATAATGGATTATCTCATATATCTGAAATGTATTGAAATACTTTATCTGCAGAACACAATCCTGTAGCTACAGTAGACGTGAAACTGTGTTTTCTACATATTAAAAGGAGATGTAGAATGAGAATCTTGTAGAACAGGGGTTTTCAGTCTTGGTCCTGGGGAGCCACTGTGGCTGCAGGTTTTTGTTCCAGCCAGATTCATAACCAGTGACAACAACTGATAACACTGATCTCATTTAACTAGCCAGTATTTTTTTTCCACTTCCCTTATCCTACATTCAGAAAAGCAGAGCAGCATGATTTTTACATTTATAAGACATTTAGAAACATTTCTATTTTTGCTATACATTTAAATGCTTAACTCTCTTTTATTGATTTCATTATATTTTGCCCTTTGTGCAGTTTGCTACCTTCATTGTATCTTAACAATGACAATTAAAAACCAGCAGAGCAGACGACCAGGCAAACAACACTGAATCACAAAAGGCTACAACTACTTTAGCATCAGACCCACTAATTAGCAAATAATGGGTTAATTAAACAATTAGAACTCCTGGAAAAGTAGAATGAAAATCAAGATGAAAATATTGATAAAAAGAAAAAAATACATTATTCCGATATAACTGCAAGTACATTTTAATATTTTTTTTTTTATCCAGCTTAGTTTTCTAATGTCTATATTGTTCACAAAACACAGAATCTGGGAACAGTTCACTTAATTAGTGGAACAAAAACCTGCAGCCACAGTGGGTCCCCAGAACCGCGACTGAAAACCCCTGTTCTAGAAGCATAGCAAACATCTAAAAAGCTCTTTTGAAAAAACAAGTTCATTTACAAAACCATGACAAACGAAGAATAGCAATACAATATTCTTGCAAAGAATATTAAATTCTAAGGATTGTTAATCAAAGCTATGTTAAAAGGAGGATTTAGTGTATTTTAATTAACAATTCCAATTAGTATAATTAATTAACAATTACATCTTGTTCAGATCTTTGTGCAATTGCACTTCAACAAAGAAAGAGTTGGTAACTCACTTGGCTTTTGACCATGTTTTCACAGGAGAACAAGGCATTTCATTGTTTATGATTTCTCCCAGCAAAACACGCATTGTTTGTTCTTCCCTGGTGTAATTCATTTCCCTGGGGTTAAGAAATAAAAAAGAAAAATTCAGAATTGAAAGTGAAACCAGCTGGAATTAAAATCCTGCTAAAAAAAATTACACTTGTATGGTATAATACAAAAATCAGATGTTAATCTATAAGTAAACATAAAATGTTACGATAAACAAACGTCACACATTACATTGCACTTATATATAATTCTAGGTCTAAGATCTAAAAATGCTCTGGGGACTGTACAAGAATAGATATAGCTGAAAATGTTTGACATGTTATGTAAAAGTGACTGAGTCAATTGCCTTTGAATGAATTTTACTTCCCCTCCAATAAAAATGTCAGATAACATTGAATATCCATAAGCCACTGTGAACATGATAGTAGATGAACAATTTGGGGTACTTTCAAAGAGGTCAACATGAAATGCCAGATCCACTGAAATGCCTATATCCTTCAAAAAGCAAAGTAAAAGCCATAGAGTATGCCCAAGCTAAAACATGTGGAAAAAGGAAGGCTGGAACAAAGATACAATTCCATCTCTAGCCTGAACAACAGACATAGCTGTTGAAAGAAAAGTATTAATGTTTGCAAGGGTCTCTCTTTACTCAAGACCCCATGACTCTGAATAGGATTTAGTGGTTTTAAAAATGTTATTTTATAGCTTGAGCTACACCACATCAGTTACTGAATGTACAATTCCAGGATGCATTTCAGTATTATACTGACACGCTGAACACCTTGAAATCTTGAAAGAGCCAGGAACCAAACTCTAAAGAACGGCAATCAATCAGTCAGTTAACAAAGTTAACAAAGCATGATAGAAAATGAGGTGTCAAGAAAGGAAGAGGAGTCATTAAAAATGTTAATGTGAAATGGAACTTGTTTAAGGGGATTACAGTTAATACTGTGCTTGAAACTATTGGACATGCCAAGGCAGATAAAAAGGAAAGAGTGGTGTGATAAGGAATGGCAGAAAATTCTTGAAGAATGAAATTAGGTGAGAGCTAAAGTAATTCAAAGAAGATATAGAATGGAGAAATATTTAATAAAAAGAAGAGAGGCAACTAGAGTATTAAGAAAGAAGAAGAGAGCGTTAGAAAGGGAAAGACTAGAAGAGATTCAAGAAATGAGAAGAGAAAGAGACAACAGAAACTTGTACTTAAGAATTAGAGTTTAACAAATGTTTCTTAGCAAGCATAAAAATCGTATGGTAATTGGAGATGAAAGTAAGATTTTAGAAAGGGGGAGAATATTTTGAAGACTTCCTCAATAAGAAGGTAGAAAAGGTAGAAAATAGTGAGGAATGGGCGCTTAAAAGCGCCAAGAGGTAAGAAAACACTGTCAAAGAACCAAAAAAAGGAGGTACAAGAACAACAGAGCACCTGGAGAGGATGGTATTGCACTCTGAACTCTTGTAATACAGTAAACAAAGTATGGCTAGACACAAGTACAAATAATTCAACAAGTTTGGAGATGTAGGCAAATGCTACAAGAATGGATATCATACGATGACCTATTCACAAAAAGAAAGAAAATTGATTAGAGTAACTACAGAGGAATAACATTATTGAAATCTGTATAAAATATTTCTTCAAAATATTAGGAAGGAAACTGGAAAAATAAGTAGAAGAAACTGGTGGGGCCTGTCAAAGCTGGACTTAGGAAAGACAGATCCACCACTGATCACATTTTCAGAGTAAGAATTATACATGAAAAATGCCGTGAATATAATATAACCTTGCATCAGTCATTCACAGATTACACACAGGCCTATGACAGTGTGGATAGGGGAGGCATACAAAATATATTACAGGAGTTTAGAATACCAAAGAAACTAGAACACCTTATAGTCTTGATGATACAAGAGACAAAAAGTAAAGAAAGGAAACAAGGTAAGCTTTTAAAAGATTTTCACATAGACCAAGAACTTAGGAAAAGGAGCGTTGTATCACCAATGCTATTCATTCTAAGTTTAGAGTCTGTAATGAGGAAGCCGAAATATAAATCCAGGTGACAATATTTATAATAGAAACTGAATACTGGAAAACATCCTGAAACTAAACAAGACTGGATGAGGTAAACAAATATTTTTATGCTTCACAATGACTACTGAAATCAAGTCAGAAAACTAAAGGTGCCGATTTTTAAAGTCATGATGAAACCAAAATTTCTGAATTGGGCTGGAATGTTGGACAATAACTAAAAGTGAAGAAAACATCCTGTGAACCTGGGAAAAAATGGGTCTTAAGGATGATATTTTGGCCAGTAAATGAAGATGGCACATTGAGAATAAGGACTAATGCTGAAGTTATGGATCTATGTAAGAGTGACCGAAGTGAAAAAAATCAAAAAATTGCAACGGCTTGGACCCATGGAAAGTTTAGATATTTATAGAACTCTTAAGAAGCTAATAAATGGTATCCCACAAGTCATCAGAAGTGTTAGATCGACCAATAAAGCAGTGGCAGGAGGAAGTGGAGGCCATTCTGAGGAAACCCAAAGTGAGAGGATGGAGTGAAAAATTAAACACACACAACAAAAGACAAAGAGCAATGGCACAGAAACATTAAGACGGCCATGGGCTGTAGTGCCACTGTGAACGTAATGAAAATAGTAACCCACACCAGGAAAATGATTGACTGATACTGTTTATTATTCCAGGGCCAATTTATGCACAGGTTCACAGCTAGATATACAATGATAAACATACACTCTATTAAAATGCATTTCAAATAATTCTAACTGTTCTGCAAAGCCATAATCCACAGAATGCAGATTAAATTTATTTTGTAGAATAGCATTTTGCAAAACATAAAAAATGCTTAAAAATGTGGACTAAGCAGTGACATTTGGATCAATTCTTTTATTTTGGCTTTAACACTGACAGCTCTACACCTTACAACATGCACAATGAAAAAAGCTTGTAGATTTTACAACATGAACATTCCCATCACTAAATGCCACTAATAAATAATAACATTTGTAGAACCAAAAAAGAAGGTAAAAGAACAATATGAGACACCTATACAATACCCATTATGAAATTAACAGACTAAATTTAAAATGCAAAAAATACAAAAAAAGTGCAAATCTGGGATATCTCCCTTTACCTAATCTCCTCAAATATCATATCTGCTGCATTTGTATCACTTCAAATGTTTTGTCTTAATAGTTAAGAGCACAAGGATCTGGGAAGCTAGCAATCCTTGGATTGCAAACATTTTACTTTATTCAAGAAATGCTCCCACCAGGATCATTTTGCTGTTTACATGTTTATCCCTTGTCTAAGCTCCAGTGTACACGGGTGAGTTCATTCAGCAATAATTCTGTGTTTCATTTTATTTCTGCAATTTAGAGTTTCGTGCAGCAGATCGTGGCAGCCCTCTGAAAACAACACTATATCAAATTACAATGGTTTAGATATCATGTTCCTACATATATATTTTAATTAAAACACGACATAGCTTTTTAATATTCTTTAATCCTTAATATTGACAGATATTTCAATATATTTGTAAAAAAAAACTACAAAAAATAGGTCTCTAAATACAAATCAGTAAGTCGCCTTGCCTTCAAAACAAAATTGTATTAAGGCATGTTTTCCTATCGTAATTCATCATATATTATTCCAAATGCTGTCTTTAATGATGTTTGATGAAGCTCGAGTTTCTCCTCACATCTTCGATGCTGTAACTGTCTAATCTAAAGTTATAATTGTAAACATTTCCAAGTTTACATCATGCGGGTGTTTTTATAGCAGTGGAAAACTTCTTAGTTGCAAGGAATCAAAATAAAAAGAAACGTTCATAACACTCACTGGTTCACACCAGTGAATTTAGAAAAATGCAGCTAACGTACTAAAAATCGGAACATCAGTGTACACGTAATTCACACGATGAATGGGACTGTTTGTTCTAAAAACAGCACGCAGTTTTGCTTACAAAGCTTCCCTTAACTTGTTTTAATGCGCCTGATAGACATTTATTGTATAAAGTAGAAGAGTAAAATGACTTTAAGCTATGAGGAAATAAGCCTTACCTGTAACGATGTTCCTTTCAGGATTTACTAGAATCTCGCAGTCTTAAAAAGTATTTCTTCATGCAGAGAAGTACCCACTGAAATATTTCCAACAATTAACAGTTGTTAAAAAACAACAAAAACACTATACAATCACCCGGAAATCTGTGATCTCCCGCCTGCTACATTCAAACCGAAATTACGCGACAGTTGAGGTAGAGGTCAAAGGATACTGTAAGTAGTCTTGGGATATGTAGTTTCTGCTTTACGTAGATTGACAGTTTTTGGCCATTCTGTGTCTGTGTTTGAAAAGTGCCCGAACAACGTTAAAAAGCATTGAGGTTTCTAAGTGAACAACACCAGAGGTTCCAGAGCAGAACTACAAGCCCCACTGTGCTAACTATCAATGACAGAATTCAAAAATCAAACCTGGAACTACAAGTTCCATGATGCTCTGATCTCCAGAATCCCCGCCTGTGAAAAGACGACGTCACATCACTCGGACTACAATTCCCACTAACGCACGGTGGTTACCTCAGCAATCCAGGACTGGATTAAGCTTTATGATGATTAATTTGAGTTCACAGTTGTTTTAAAATTGAGCTACATGAGGGAGTGTATGCATCTCGTAGTACTTAGACTGGATGCCTACGCTGTGCCTGTGGACTTCGGAATACATTTAAACTCTTTGCGATTCTTTATGATGGAGGTGTAGCAATTTCGAGTATATTTTGAAAGTTTACATAATTTTTATTTGATCAGGGCTAGGATGACTTTTGAATGGAGCCTTCATATTCTGCACTTGTTTGGTAGGTACACACTTCAGCATTGTGGCATGTGTAATGCCTGGGAAAACTTGCCCAGAACATTTCTCCTAAACAGAGCATTGGTGCGTTCATAAAGTCAGTAATGTCACATACAGTGAAGTTCTTACTTTTATACAGTATGTTGATGACTATTTGGCATTGCATACCTTAAAAAAATGAGACGTCAGTTGTAACTTCAGTACGTTATTTGTAGATCGCAGTCGTAACAACAGCAGATGCCTTAGCTGACGGAAATAATGTGAGAGTCGCCGGGCACATTAAGAGCCGAAGTAGTCCTACAGTCCTCTAGTGGTCAGCAGCAGTACTGCACCGGCCATCACAGACCATAACAAAAAAAAAAGAAAACGAGTCATCTTGCTCATGTTTAAACTTAGAGAGGACTGATTTTAGAGAGGAGTTTTATTTTTTAAATTATACCGTTTTAACCTTATTTATAATACGATATTTATGTGGAATTTTCCAAACTAATTTAAAATGTATATTATAAAATATTGTATACTAAAAGGACATACAACGTGGCATAAAATTGGGTTTATTATTTCCTAATATGAGTATTATTACCTTATTATGCTTGATTTCCACACCATCCAAAAATAAACTAGTTATGACACCAGAAAGGAAAATATTGCTAAAAGATTTTTGATTTACTTTTAACAAACTTGCTACTGTTCCTGTGATGGCTTCAAAAGCTATTACATGCTCCTTAGGGCCGTGGTAGCAAGGAACTGTAACTTTTCAGGAATTCAGAATAAGTGAAAAATTTAATTCAATAGTTGTGCCACAGTATATATCTTTTTATATGAGGTCAGTACAAATAAACTCTTATTTTTCTACTTAATGCCTTATTATTCAAAATATGTATGTTGTCATGAGAAGAGAGGGAAACAATGAAGAAGGATCATTGATATGGAGGTGTTGGGATGGAGAAGAAAAGGACAACCAAAGAGAAACTGGAAGGCCCATGAGAAGGGAGACCTAAGGGAGGAAGTGTTCAACACACAAAAATTGAGTCTGGTCCAATATAGCAACCCTCATGAAAGTAGGAAAAGCTGTAGAAGATGAATTGTGTGAAGGTCTGTGTTTTTTTAATGGAATCCAAGATAACAGAATATGATTATAAAAGAATGAGATAACTTTAATAGAAGCTTTTTTAGAACAGATTAGATTATATTAGATAAACTTTATTAATCCCAAGGGGAAATTTAGATGTGTGAAGCTGCAGAAACATAAAACAAAGATACAAGCTAATAGGACAAATAATATAACCAATCAATCAATAAACAAATAAAAATGATAGCTTTCTCAGCTATTACACATGCCACAATACTGGAATAAATTGTATATTGTGTAGTAATTGCAGGATGGCGAGCTCAGACACAATTTTATCCCTTTTCTGTATATTCTGTTCTGTCATGGAACATCAAACATAAGGCATCAGACAGGAGAATCTCTCTTCTATTTGCAAGGTCCAGAACACCCACATTTCCTCGTTCCTCCTTACTGTATTAAATGTGTTCTTCAGGCTGAGGACTCACCGATTGTCAGCTCTCATGCACACTGAGCCGACTACTGCGACTTAAAACACAATCAAATCTTTGTCAGGGCAAGACACAGCCTGAATGGATAGAGTGACAGACTACAGCCAGATTACAGGAATTGTCTTAGGACAACAATCTCTCCCTTAATGTCAGCAAAACCAAGGAGCTGGTCATAGACTTCAGTAGGCAGAAAATAGGACAAACTTCCATTTACACAGCTTGAGTTGCTGTTGAAATGTTGAATCAACAGCTTTAAATTTTTCCACAAGTGATCTGAAGCAGGCGCAATGCATCTTGGTGAAACTCAAATAGGCTGTCTGCTTTTAGTTCCTTAGACATTTGAAGAAAGCCCGTAGATGTGTCTGTGCTCACCACTTCCACCATGTGAATAACAGAGTTTGTAATCACTGGCTGCATAACACCCTAATACTGCACCTACTGAACTGTATTCTTAAATATAACATCATTCAGACTTTAATGAGAATACATAATTTATTAATTTGAAAATATTTAAAATTCATTTTTATGTTCACAAAAAATACAAAGGTTGTGAATACATTCATATAACCAGTCAATTTTATGTGCATTTTACAGCAGTTTCGGTGTTTTGAAAACAACTTTCCATTTTTATTACAAATAAGGACATGTTAAGAAAAATGAACGCTTGTAAAAATAATGTTATAAAATGTTCATTTACTTACTACATGTTTTGATGACTGTATTATATGGGTTTTGAGTAGGTGGTAACAGATTGTGAAATACTAATGGGTCATGCTTTTAAAAGAACTCTTGTTGTATACATTAACACAGCCTAAGTCTAGTCTTGTTCCTTGGTTTTGCTGATGTTAAGTTGCAGATAATTCTGTTTGCACCTAGAAATAAAGTTCTCCACCTTACTCCTATACTCTTTCTCATCACCTTTATCAATATACACAATAAGTGCTGAATCATTTAAGAATTTCTACAAGTGACATCACCTGGTGTTATTTTTGTAGTCTGAGATGTGCAGAGAGAAGAGAAAAGGAGTCAGGACTGTTCCTTGTGGTGCTCCAGTGTTGCACACATCCATATCAGAAACACAGTCCTCCAGTCTCGAAAACTGTGGTCTGCCTGACAGAAAGTTAATTACTCAGGACTCCACAGACTCATCCAGCTGCAGCTCTCTGAGTTTATCCGTTAACAGGGATACCAGCATGGTATTGAAGGCACTGGAGAAATCAAAAAACATAATCCTTGCAGTGCTTTGTCCAGGTGAGAATAAGCTTTGTGGAGCAGACAGACCATTGTGTCCTTCATGTCAATCTTTATTCAATAGGCAAACTGCTGTGGGTCCAGGTAGTCTACCACAGGAGGACTCATGCAGTTCAGGGCCTGTCTCTCAAAGGTCTTCATGATGTGAAATGCAAGTGCTACTTATCTGTAATCATTAGGGGAATCTGCCTTCTTTTGAAAAGGAACAAAGTAGGATGTTTTCCACAGCAGCGGCACTTTCTAAAGCCTTAGGAACAGACTGAACAAGTGACAGATGATACCATAAAGTTGGTCAGTACAGGCTTTAAAAACTCGAGGACTGACTCCATCTGGTCCTTTCGCATTTCCTGTGTGTAGGTTTCTCAGTTGTCTCCTCACTTCACCATTAGTTTTGGTTCAGGCCATACTGATGGTCAAATGTGGACTTATCACTACCATTCCAACTGAAGTTGTAATAGTTGTTAATTTAGTAAGGATAGTGTAGGAGACTGGTCATTTGAAGAAGGTTGTGGGGGACCTGGTTCTCTTAAAAACTATGTTTAGCGCATTAGCTTTGTCCACATCCCCTTCTAGCACCGGAGAACTGGATTGCTTGAGCCCAGTAATTACAGTATGCCAAATTCATTCCAGACATCTTTTGTATTATTCTGAATGCGTTTGTCTTCTATTTTACCTTTGTAAGCTTCCTTTACTTCATTCAGCTATTTCTTCAGCACTGTGTGTCTTTCAGAGTCTCTTTGTCACCAGATTTGAATGCTCTTTTTTTCTCATTCAGGAGACATTTTAGCTCCATTGCAATCCAGTGCTTGTTGTTTGAAAAGCAACATAATGTCTTTTAGAGTAACACAGTATTATCACAGAAGTTAACATAGTCTGTGATGCAGTGATATCAACCCCATGTCATGTTGTTAAGATTTGGTAGGTTACCCATTTGCATTTCACCAGTTTGTTTGTTATGTGGGGAAACTATAAAAATTTGACTCTCTAATCCAGAGATTTTACATTGGCAAAACTCCTAACTGCAACATTTGCTAAAAAAACGAGCATCTCCTCTATTAGGAAAATTAGAACATACCTGTTGTATACAAACACCTCATCTCATGTCATGTCTCTATCTTTCAATAAGTTAAAGCTGTTTTACTTATTATTGTAATTCTTTTGATACCCTCTAATAAATAACTGGATTCCATTAGGAACTGTCCTTTTCCAGTATTTCCTAGTATTATTGCTTTGTAACGTCTATTAAAAATGGCATCCCAAACCCTAACAGCTCTAATTGTGTTCCATACCCAGTACATTGAGGATATGCAATGAGAAACGGCTGTCACTGTAACGATGCGCCACTCCGGATAAATACCATTGTCAAGCTTTTCCTGGCATGAAACATGCCATAAAGTTGGGATATTAAGCCGACAAACGTGGGGAATATGCATGCTACATCCAGAAATTGTCGCAGCCCAGATTTGTAAGCGGGGACAGCACAAACATTGGAAAATGCCACAGTGCTATCACCTGACAGGCAAGGAGCTTGAACGAATTCTGGAATCAGCTGGGACAACGTAGGCACATAGTCCAAGTATCACACTAATCAAATGATCACACTCAGTAATTAAGCCAAGTTTTAAAAAGTGTGAACTCGGTTTAATTCCCATCCATCTGAATCCAATCCACGCTCACTAAGACCGATGCTTACGACACTTAGCAAATGGCAGATCGAGAGTTTAATCTTTTGACAACATTGTGTCTTTAAATTTATTAAAGCAAAAATCAATTTTGTCTGTTCAGTGATGAAATTTAGACAAGCCCTCCTCAGTGAAACTGTTAGCAACAGAAAGCTAGCGTTTATGGGATTTGTAGTCCCAGTCATAGACGACGCTTTTTAGGCAAATAGTTTGGAAACCAGCGCATCATGGGACTTGAAGTTCCGTGATTGAGCCTTGGCTGCTTTCGATTTTGCAGTCGAACAGGAAGTAGTTAGCATTGTGGGGCTTGTAGTTCCGCCCTGGAGCCTCCGGGGTTGATCTCAACGCGCGCTGGAAGGAAATTAAAACTAGAAAAAACGGGAAAACATAACTTTTCGATTGGAATATAGCAAAAACAAGGAGAAAAGAGGGTTCGTTCTGATATAGAATATCTACCCCCTCCCCTTCCCACGCACCCACGTAAGCATGCCCGGCTTCACCTGCTGCGTCCCCGGCTGCTACAACAACTCGCACCGGGATCGGGAACTGCGCTTCTACACCTTCCCAAAGGACCCGGTACAGCGGGAGATCTGGCTGAAGAACATCTCCCGTGCAGGCGTTAGCGGCTGCTTCAGCACCTTCCAGCCGACCACTGGCCACCGTGTCTGCAGCATCCACTTTGCCGGCGGCAGAAAGACCTACAGCATTAGGGTGCCTACCCTTTTCCCACTGCGGGGGGTGAACGAGAGACGAGGCCGGAGAGGGAGGAACAGAAAGTTATCCGCTGTGCTGCCTCCTGCTGCCTTGACACTTGGTGCCACCGTTGATGCCATCGAGACAGGCGAAGGAGACGGGGTCGTTCTGTCACAGCCCCGCCAGTGCGGTCCCGAAGACGTGAAGCCCATCGATCTGACCGTGCAACACCCTGACGGTTCGCTGCTGCCCGTTACCGCCTCCTCGTCGGTCCCAACGTGCGAGAGCGGCGCGTCGTTCGCTCTGGTGGCCCAATCGTTGCCACTAGGGGTAAGTAGAGGGGAGATGGCTTTAGTTGAGACATTGGACCACTCGTACTCGCTGTCCTCTGGTACCACCTCAGCAGAGTTGCTAAAAAAACTTAACGAACAACGGGACATCATTGCCTTGATGGAGGTCAAGATGAAAGAGATGAAATCCACAATCCGTCATCTAAAAGTGTCCGAGTCTAAACTGCGGGAAGAAGTAAGAGACAGAGACAGACTGCTTTCAAAGGCGGTGATCAGGAAGAAACACGGCATGTAAGGACGACAATAAAGTGGGAGTAACAGTAATAGTGACAGTTCTCAAATTGAATAAACACACTGCTTTGAAATGGAAACGCAAAAGGCTTCATGTGAGAATCTAGCGATGTCCGGAGGGAATTTTCCTTGGGAAAAAGTTATACTCGGTAAATAATATTATAATTGATAAAGACACCGGGGCATGGGATGAAAATAAATATAAATCTTACCCAGAAGCCAAAAGATACGGAAAAAGCCAATGAAAAAAACGAATGCCATTTACATGAAAAAATCTGAATGGATTACAATATTTTAAATGCAACCACACACAAAAAAACGTTTTTCATTGGAATGCTCAGATATTTAAGACTAGATCACAAAGACAGAATGTTTTCTTTTGCAAATAAAGTTTTTTCCAGCAAAGGGATGTTAATCAAAAGTACAGAAAAAAAAAGTTTCTGGATAATCCGTAACCCCGACATCCCAGTGTTTTATATTGGATACCAAATGACTTAATACTGTGTGACATCTTTTGTATGAAATTGCCATTGCTTCAAATTTCTATAATGAAAAAGACTGTTTAGCTTTTTTATTAGCCATTTTAGCTTGCTTACCTGTTAGTTTTTATTTTGTTAAGCATTTTCAATATTATTTACCGTGTTTGACATTGGCATCAGCTAAATCTGGTCAATACGTTTTTGTTCATACCGATTTTCTTTTAATGATATTCACTTTGGAAATTCACATTTTGTAACATTTCAAAGAACTTTCTTGTTGACATTTGACTGGCATTGCTACATTATGTTTTTTACTTTGACCTCTTTGAGATGTAAAGAAGTGATTTGTGCAGCTGCAGTGTCTCTTAGTCTTATTGTCGGCCAAAGGTTTTGGGGAAATCACATTTGAAAGTAAATAAACAGATATGGGCAACAAGTAAGTCTATCCAGTTCAGGCATTTCAGTATAATGAAATTGTAATGGCTTCACGTGATAGACATACATAGGATTCATTATATGTACTTTGTTTGTACTTTGCTCTTAGTTACAATGTACTGTAGAAGGCTGCAAGATACAGTATAAGCATTTTTGTGTATTTTTTTCCCACGGAAAGAGACAAAAACGCTTATGTTTCATAGTTGATTTGTGCCACTGTCTGTGGATTTTTTTATAGAAGTCTACATTTAGGTATGAAGCTATGACACTTCTAGTGTAGATCCATTCTGGGACTTTTCAGAGAAGACGTGACTTTGTTTCCATTTTAATTTCTGGTATCTGGGTTTTCTGTCCTAGATTTAATCTTTGATTAAACCATTAGGAAAAAATGTTGCATAACATGGCAGTTATGTGTTTTTCCTTAGTAGAGGTACAAATGAAATACCAGGCGTCATTGGCTTTGTTATCTAAGATGACCATCACCTATTCTGTAGTAGGACCCCAGTTGTTCTTTAGTTATTATTTCAAAATTTATTAGCTCTTGTTATGAGATCAGTATGGTAAAACTGTTGTCATCACTTCTAAAATATGTCAGTATTAGCTGAACACACACTCAGTCTGTATGTGTACAGTATGCATACTTGTTTTAACCCTCCCACTGTGTGTGTGTCTACACACTGAAATTTAATTAGAATGACACACATGTGTATTTTTGCAAAATTAAAAAAAATTTCAGTAATTGACTTGTGACTAATGAAGTGAAAGCTTTTTCTGGTCTCTCACTGTTGACATTTTTATTTTAGATTTTGTGCAGACATAGAAAAAACACTGGTTAATTATATGGATAAATATCTGCATTATAGTGAATAAATTAGAAGTGTGTTAATAATTACATTTCCAGTTTTATTGGTGATGCACAAAAAATAATAATTCTATGTATTGTAAACTTTTCTACTTACTCAATTGCAGCATCAGATATTTAAGATCATGATGGCAGCCTGGATTTACAACTTGTTAGTCAACCAGTGTTGAGTAGGATAGTTGAACATCAAGCAGTGGTTCGCCTTCCCAGTAGTTGGTATGGTGAAGAGGCCTAGATGTATAAATGTCCTTTGGAAATCAATGTCTTCACATTCTGAAAGTGTACTTTTCAAATTTTGATAATGAGCTAATCTACACTTTAGACAGTGCTGATGTAAATGAGACACTGTGGACCATACCTGTTCATGTGTATTTAGATAGTAAATTTAGATTCTATATGAGTTGATTTGCAGATGGTGTCCTATTTATCAGCGTAATCAATATGGAAAACATTAAGTAAAGAAGCTGATAGTGGAGACATAATATGGTTGGTGTTATTGTGAAGGTAACCTTGATCAAAATCAGATGAAACAATGTTCAATTTGTTGAAGATTTATGACTGAAGAAAAGTCACATTTTCACCTTCAGCCAGCTGCTTAAGTCATTTTAACAAACAGTCTACAGCAGCCTTAAGGTTGGTAGAGCTGAGTGTACCATATTGACTACAATGCAGTACAGTCTTTCAGAAAGAGAAAACGTTGTAGCTATGCTGGCTAAACACAAAGGAAATGAAGGGATTGTAATGCAGTAGAAGAAAAAAAGCTCAATGCATAATATGCAAAGAGTGTAAAAATAATGTTTGCTTTTGTAAAGACTGAATGTGTAGTGGTGTTCCTAAATGAACGTGCATTCCACAGTCATTCTAAGGCATAGGTCTACTGTGTTTCTCTTATCGGAAATGTGTTCCAAGTTTTAAACTCTTTGAACACTCAAGAAAAACATCCCATAGGTGTTTCCAGTCTAAACTAAAGTGTTACTCATGTAAAATAAAAATGAATTTTCTTTGGCTTATCTAAATGGAAGCTGTCAGAATAATGAAAGAAACAGCTTTAAGTCTGATGTTAAACTTCAGATGGGGATCATTGCAATGCATATAAAGATAAATGAAAAATTATTCAATGCTGCAGTTAGTATAAGGTATTCCTATTCAGTGGAAGAAAAACAATTCGTTGGAATGGTCAAAACAAATAAAGGGAATTTTTAAAATATACTTTGATGTGTTTCCAGGCTACTGGAAACCTTTTTTAAATAGTTCATTCCACCTGTGTTACTATCACACCTTTTTGTGTCTTGCAGTCCATGATAATCAAATAAACATTTTTTATAAAGGACTTTCATTTGAGATGCGTGCTTATGTTGGGCTTTCAGATATTCTTCCCTATAGTCCTCCAGATGGCAGCAGGTGTCTTCTTTATATTCCATCTTGATCTGTACTTTAAATTCATTAGTTGAATCAGTTGTGCAAAGGCTTTACTGCACCTGTGTCTTCTCCAGGGTTGGTACCTGCCTTGTGTAATAGCCCCAAAGTTGTGTTTAGTGTAGAAGATGATGTGGTGTGCAAAAAAGATACTTTAAAAACATTAATGGTAAGAATGGCAGTTAAAAGAAAAAGCAATGTGACATCAGACCAAGCACATTTTTATTTTTACTGTTAAAAAATATATTTTTATTATTTAACAGTGGTTAAATGAACTGCACAGGAGTCCATAGTAAATCTGATCCATGGATCCCTTATCCAATTGATAAGGCATTAAATATGAAATAAAAGTTGTGACGGGTGGCCATGGCCATTACCTGGCCAGGATGCCAATGGAATGGAAGGACCGGGGGAGAGAACACCATTGAGGCAAATACCTCTCCTGGGACACTAGAGGGCAGCCCTCCTGGGTGGCTGTGGCACCACAGATTCCCGTAGGGCATACCGGAAACTGGAGTTTGGTGCAGCCCTGTTGGGTTATGGTGGCCTCCAGGGGGGACTGCAGAGTCCTATAGTGGACTTCCAGCACACCTGCGAGTGATTCCAGGTAATACCGATGAGCCACCTGGAATACTCCCAGCACCTAAATAAAAGGAGCAGCTTCTCTCCTTTCGGGGATCCAGAGTCAGGAGAAGGTGGACAAAGCTTACCTGGGGAGGAATGTAGGCAGAAGGACAAGAAAAAGAAGCAGAAGAAGGAAAGGCATCTGGGCTGGACTGCATACTGTAGTATATACTGTACTTTGGTACTTTTGTGCTTTCCCTTGTGTGCTGTGCTCTGTAGTGAGGAGTGAAGAAAAAGTGCTGCCCCATTTGAATAAACCGTGTACTGTGTGGCAAACCCGTGTCCTGCCTGTGGGTGTCGGGTTAGGGTGATTTCACAAAGTCCATTACCAAAGTATGATGGAGTTCTCTGGTTATGACTTCATTATTATTATTTATTTTACAAACACCTTTATTCAAGGTGATTTACAAAGCAAGTTATTACACATTACAAGATGCAAGCATCATAAGCAACAAAGAACAAGATAAACACATGAGCAAGAGGATGTAATTCTACTATATTATTATACCTGCAACTTGATTAAGACAAAAATCAGTATCCTAAACTTTTTGTCAGTACAATAGCAGCAATTATGTAGAAGAGAAACTAAGCAGTTCCAAAATGTTTATTGAAAAGGCGCATTTTGAAAAGACACCGAGACATGAGTAAATTGTGCGCAGTTTGAATAGACAAAGGAAGATCATTCTACAGCTTTGGAGCAAGAATACTAAATCAGAGATGCAGATATTTGATGTTGATACAGCACAGTAACATGTATATTAGTGCTGTTCCTTCTTAGATCCATTACCCTTTTCAGGCCATCATCTATATAGAGGTTAACAAATTCTTCACATATTGTATCTGCATGAGTTCTCCACTGGTTATCCCACATCCCCAAAGGTGTGCAGTTGTAGGAACTTTTGATTGATTAATAATCAATGAGACAGCCACCCAGGAGGATGCCGTTGTAATGTGGGATCTTAAAAAAGAAATTTTAAGTTGGTTAAGTAATTATCAGTTTTGCCTTTGGGAATACCAGTAATTAATCCAATAATTTGCAAGGCTCCTACTTTATTTACATTACCTTTCTCTTTTGTAATAGGCAGGTCTCCAGCTTTTAGAGTTATATCAAGGTAACTGAGGCACACTCATTTTAAGAAACAGATTATACAATTTGTTGATAAGTACAAGTATTAAAGAAATGTGATAACTGCATATACACACTGACATACAAGTCTGGATGCTGACAGACTAGACAGAAGCTGTTTACTGGTTATTTAGAGTTCTACTTTATCATAGCACAGATAAATAGATTTACAATACCAAGTCTTTATGGATGAAATCCGATGTTTTGTGGAGTTGCTGCTTTGTTGTTGCTCTGGGTCCAAGTAGAAGATTCTTCATGTTTTGAAGTACACTTGTTCTCTTTACTGCATGGTCCTTGTCAGTGCTGTGCTGCTGCTTCTTCAGCTTGCCTTCTGCTGTCTTTTGCCACTTCATAGGGAACAGGCATTTACTCAGTCTGGCCCAAGAGTTTAGATGCTGAAGTTCCCTTCTTGAAGTTGTGGCTTCTCAGCCTCATCAGACTATTGGCACACAGCTTTGGCTTGACAGACTGCATCTCAGCTTCTGGTCTGCAAAGATCATAGTTTGTCGAAATTGGCTTTTCAAGGTAAAGCATCTCATAGGTTTCGGTTTGAGAGAAGGTTTTAGAAAGTCATTTTGGAGAGTTCCCTCCTTTGTGAGAGAATCCCTGAACTTCTCTCAACATGGCATTCTCTTGTCTCTTTTCTTCTCCCTACTTTGAGAGATGGGATTCATATTGTTTTAAAGGAAGGTTGAACCTTCTCCAATTGATCTAAGTCACTCCCACTTACAAAATCAGTGTCTTTTAATAGGTGGACCCTTCTGACCATCTTAGTTGTCATCCCTTGAATTAAAAGAAGTTGTCCTTGCTTGAGCCCATTTGCACCTTCTGGCTCAAGAGGTCTACAGAGGGGCCTCTGGAGAGATGTCAGTGCAACTCTGATTTACACCTTTGTTATTGGGTAGATCCTGATACAAGCTGGAGTTCAGTCACTTAGTTTGGAATGCAAATGAGGCTTTCATGCAGTGGGATGCCTCCATCCTTGTTAAATCTGCTTTCCTAACAGGCCTAGTGTGCCACAAAAGGCAAGCAGAATGGGCAATGTCCACTTTGTCCTGCACAGTCAACTGGCATTTATGAATTTGGTGTGATATAGGTGATGTGTGGACTGCCACCCTGTCCAGAATCGTTTCCTGCTTTGTGCCACATGTTCTCAAGATAGTCCCTAGCCCCATTGTATCCCTGAAGTTGAATAATTGGATTTGAGGGAACTTGTATGTACTGTATCTATGCATGTATATTCTATGGGGAAAGTGAACATTGGGATAAGAAAAAATGAAACCTGCAGTAAATTCAAGAGAAATACCAGAAGAGAGATACTGGGTATATTGGGAGAAGGACGCTAAGGATATAGCTGCCAGGCAAGAGGAAAAGAGGAAGGCCTAAGAGAAGGTTTATGGATGTGGTGAGAGAGGACATGCAGGTGTTGGGTGTCACAGAGCAAGATGTTGAGGACAGGAAGATATGGAAGAAGATGATCCGTGGTGGGTGGCAACCCCTAACGGGAGCAGCCGAAAGAAGAAGAAGAATCTAAATACCAAATTTATATGTTACGCAGTAATATATCAAAAGTATTGAATGTTTTCATTTATGTATGTCATTAGTATTCCATACATTTTTTTATTCCAGTATGTACAGTTCTGGTAATTGTGTTATCCATTCCATGAGAAAAATGCAAGCTCATATTACTACTAGTGAAAAGTAATTGTTGTACAATAAGCCAAGGGAGTCTTTAGTTTAATTCCTGGTCTGGGTAGTGACTTTGTGGAATCTACATGTTCTCCTTATGACTACATAGGTATTTTCAAGTACACTGATTTTCCTCCAAGATAAAAGATATGTGTTGGTTTAATCAATGGCTCTAAGATGGGTCTTGTATGAGTGAGTGTGGATATGTAAGCAGTGCTTTAACTCTGTGACAGGCTGTGGTGTCCTGCAGGGTTGGTTCCTACCTTTAGCACAAAGGTGCTGCACTAGCCCCCTGCCAAAGCTGAATTGGAATAAGTAGTATTTGGAAAGGAATAGATGTGGAAAAAGATATTTTAAATCACAGTAATCTGGAGTTTGGACCCAGTTTGTTACAATTAGCGCCTCTTTAATTGCAATACCTGAAGACTACTTGAGCCAAATAAGTGTATTTTATTTCAGTTTTTCAATGAACATTATTTTATTTGACCTTTTATTTTATTTTATTTTACCTTCTATTTTTGATGGAGTACACATTTTTAGGAGTTTCTACCTGCAAACCTACTTAATACCAAATCACTCTGAGTGATAATTTTTATTATTATTATTGTAATTTAAAATGTTAAAACACCTACACTGACTTTTACAGAGTCAGTCAAACTAAGGTACGGTGGAACCTTTCAGAGTATTTGAAAAATGAGCACTGTTAAACATATTTTCCTCCCTTAGCTTCATTAGCAAAATCTAACATGTTAATGCTCTCCTCATGTCATATTCCTTAGAATGAATATGAATATAGCCCAAAGGATTTAAAATGCATATTTGAACATATTCCATACTAATACATATATTAGATATGAAACATTTGAATTTTCAAATAACAGCCTTACTATATCATTAGGGTTCATATTACAAAATACACAGAGCTAAGTTTGGATATTCTACTGATGTGTGCATTAAATACAGTGAATATCCCCAGTCTTAATATGGAAACTAAAAAAGATTTTAAATCTATTTCTCTAAGTAAATGAAGGATTTCAGAGAGATGAATTGCCCCAAGGGTACTTCTAGATTGCAAGGAGTTTTAAATTTTTTTGCCTATAAAGATATCATTTCAACTTTAAATTCAGCCTCTCAAAATGTATTGCAGAATCAAATTGCAGCACTTAATATATCACCACATACACAGTATAATACAATATAATTTATTTTTGCATAGCCCAAAATCACACAAGGAGTGTCGCTTTAACAGCACTTGTTTTTTGACATTTTTGACAGCCCTCCAGCCTTTAGTCCCAAAGAAGTACCCCGCCCCCCCCACCCAAAAAAAAAAGAAATCTTGGGAAAGGCATTCAGAGAGAGAGACCCCTTTCCAGGTAGGTTAGAGTGCAGTGGGTGTCAAAAAATGGGGTAAATATAATACAATACACAGAAAAAAACACAAGTAATTCTTAATACAATACAACAGCACAGAGCAAAATACAAGAGTAGATTATATCACATAATAGGATTCCCGGACACCTCATCTATCAAGTTGCCCCCACTGGCCATTCCACAGCTGAGTCAGTGCTGGGCCGGCCAAACTAATGAAAGGACTCTTCTTCCCGTTGATTCCAGTGCTCCTCTGGCACAGATGACTTTTATTTAGGCAGGCAAACAATTTGGCATTAGAGCAGTGGCACCAAGTGCGACATTTGAGTACCGAGAAACACAATAGGTGGGGGTTAGTAACAAATTATATTACTTATGTCTTAGTACTAATGACAGTATGCTCAGTTAATCAGCAGCTTTACTCAGGATATAGTAAACTAAAGTAGTGAGTCTTCAGCCAGGATATGAAAGCTGAGACTGAAGGGGCAACTCTTATAGCAGCAGGCAGAACTCCACGGCTTTGGGGGTCCTGTAACTAAAAACGCAACCTCCCACTGTTATTTTATTTATCCTTGCAATCATAAGCAGACTGGCATCTTTAGATCTTAATGTGTGTTCTGGTTTGTAAGTAATGATAAGTTCAGGTAAGTAAGGACCTTGGCAATTTAAAGCTTTATATGTTAAAAGCAGGATTTTGAAAAATGCCCTAAACTTAACTGGGAGCCAGTGTAAAGATTTAAGAAATAGAAGTATGTATTCCTGTTTTGTTGTTCATGTAATAATTCTTGCAGCAGCATTTGGATTAACTGGAAGCTCTATAAAGAACAATTTGAACATCCAGTGAACATCGCATTGAAATCGTCAATTCTTCTAGAAATAAATGTATGAATAAATTTCTCAGTATACTGTACATGTAGAAAATGTCTTAATTTCTCAACGTTTTTAAGACAGAAGAAACATGTTTTGGACAATTTTGTTATGTGCACTTTAAATGACATGCTAGAGTCAAAGATAACGCCTAGATTGTGGACTGATTCAGTAAAACTAATGGTGATTTCAACTAAGTGAAATGATGACAAAATATTGTTGTGATCAGAATTATTCTGTCCAATAATTAACATCTCTCTTTTATCTGTGTTTAAAGACAAATAGTTCTCATCCATCGACTCCTTTAATTCACTAACACAACTAATTAAAAACAACTTCAGAGAAACTTAATTTGGTCTAAAAGAATGGTATAACTGTTTTCTAATGGTAGATCCCAGTGGAAGCACTTAAAGTGAAATCAGTAAAGGCTCCAGTACTGAGCCTTGTGGAAGACCATATCTCACTTCTGTGTATAATGATGGAGTATTGTCAGCACATTTCTGCACCTACTGGAATCAATTTGATAAATAAGAAATAAACCAGGCAAGGACATTGCCTTTGTCAGTTTCCAGGCTGTGTAGTAAAATAGAATGGTCAATGGTGTCAAACACTACACTTAGGTGTGACAATATAGTCACAGTGGAGTATTCTTCATCAGAGTAAATCAGAATGTCATTTGCAACACATATTAGTGCTGTTTCTGTACTATGACCAGTGCAGAAGCCAGACTGGAATTTCTCAAATAAATTGTGATGCATAAGGTGTGACTGAAGCTGACTGGCAACTGCTTTTTCAAGTATTTTAGAGACAAAGGGTAAATTTGATATGGGTCTATAATTATTAAGTATATGCAAGTCTACGTCTGACTTTTTAAGTAATGTTTTGATGACTGACACATTTAGTGCATCAGGTACAGTGCCATTCAATACTGAACTATTGATAATGCTAAGAATAGGTGTGACAAGAACATCCATTGCAAATTGTACTAATCTTGTTGGCCCTGGATCTAGGGAACAAGTACTAGGTTTTTTTTTAAATTAAAGTCAAGACTTCCTGCTCTGTTATAGGACTAAAATTTCTTAAGTGTTGAATGCAAGGTGTGACAGGCTTTGCCAAGCCATACATGTGTTTTGCACTGTGATAATGAGATCTGAGATCTTATATTTTTAATTTTCTAATTAAAGAAATTCATAAAGTCTTTACTGCTAATGTCTGTTGGTATTTTGCACTTTAGACATGAATTCCAATTTGTTAAATTATACACTATTCTAAATAGAACATGAAGATTATTATTATTGTTATCTGTTATTTTAGAACAGTAGTCTGAGCAAGCTTTAAAGAGAGGTTTTTTTATATTTTTTAACAATCTCTGTCCATACAATTTGATAGACCTGCAGCTTTGTTGTTCTCCATCTATGCTTCAGTTTTTGACATTTTATTTTCAGAGCTCAAGTGTTCTCATTAAACCAAGGAGAGTTTCTATGTGCTTTGATTACTTTTGTTTTAAGGGGAGCCACTGCTTCCAGAGCATCTCTCAAGGTCAAATTATAATTTGATGTTAGCTGATCTAAATTGTTTTCCAGATATAAAAAGTTCCAATATTATTACAGTGTTAAACAAATAAAATAACAAAATTAAGTCTTGTTCCTGGAAATTCCAACATCATTATGTATACACAAATCTCTTTTAAAAAATGGCCAGCATGCAGACATGCCTTTGGGCATTTATGATCAACTCAGGGTTTAAGGGTACATAGACTCCATTGTCCACTAAATATAGTTCTTTACTGGTGAACTTGTAGCCAAGAAGAGTTTCTCCAGACCCTGAAATTGATTTTTGGACTTACCCTAGAAATATCCCCTGGGATGAGAGAGAGACAGAGAGAGTCTAGAGGAGAGTTAAGAGGAAGACTCATTTGCAGCAGGCACAGGCCAAGGTAGAGAGATAGGAGACACGAGGAAGGCAGATATTCATGTATTACTTAAGTGGTCAACAAGCAGCCAAACCACCCAACCTCAGTAGGGGACAGGATTTGCTTAGCTTTTCTATGTGTGTTGTACTTTGTTTTCTCTTCCTATTGTATGTAACTGTAAAGTAAACAGAGACCTTTTATATATTCTATGCAGAGACCTTTTATATATCCTATGTGTTGAAATTATTCACACATATGATACATGACAGAAATGTCTACTGTGTTTTATTTGCAGTATATTATAAATAACAAAGTCACATCAAAAAGAATGGTCCAACTTACATTCACAAAGAAAATGACCAGATAAGTTAATATCATTACGATGTTTAGACACTTCCACTGCAGCAAAAATGTCTATATAATATAATATAATAATAATATATATATATAATAAGAATTAAATCATCAAATCTTCATGAAGAAGGGTGGCCAGTCCAAAATAATTTAGCACATGTTAGCTACACTGACAGCAGACAGTTAATACTGATGACTTTTGAAAGAACATTATCATGCCTCTGGGAAGGTATTTGAAAAATACTATTAGAAGACCAGTAGATTATGTTAAAGGGATTGATAGACACTGTGCCTATGCTTTCCACCATGTACAGAGATGTGGTTCCATCCATGAATGATCACATAATGCATTATGCTTTTATACATGGTGTTTACCATTGGCTGCTGTGAATCTGTGAAACAGTTTGGACCATTGTCTTTTCTGAGTTGAACAAACTGCAATAGATTGTTACCAGATTATGTTAAGCAATGGTCATCTCTCTGGAGATGATGACCATTGAATGTGTGCATAAAGTTAATGTGGCTAATGCTATTATTTAGATCACCTTCTTAAATATCACATCACCATAACAGTAGGTATCATGGTATTGGGCAGTAATACTTACAATAGCCAGTTATTACTATGCAACTCTATTTAATTCCACCCGGGGGAGTAAATGCTAACATTTGTTTAAATTTTTCTTAATTTTATTTTCATTTTTATTACTATTTAATTTAATATTGTTTCTTTTTATCAGTATACTGCTGCTGGATTATGTGAATTTCCCCCTGGGATTAATAAAGTATCTATCTATCTATCTATCTATCTATCTATCTATCTATCTATCTATCTATCTATCTATCAGTACTGTCTGTTTGAGGCAGTATGATTGGTTGACAATATGTTGAAATACTGTTATCCATCGCATAAGCCAGCATTTCTCAACCTTTAAGAATTTGCGACCCGAATTTTCATAACAGTTTTAATTGTGCTGGACTAATGTTTTTTTGAAAGGAGCCCACTAATACCAATTTGTTCTTTTTAAATTAATGATATATCATAGATGCATATTTTATTATACCTACTTAACTTTTATCAACTTTATCTAACTCTATATTTATTTTTCTAGTATCAGAATGTAGTTTAAGTTAATTTGTTTTAGTTTCAATAGATGTATTTTTCATATTTTTGATTCTTGTTTTCTTTTTTTCACATCTTCGCGCCCCCCTAGGGGGGCCCGACCCACAGTTTGAGAACCACTGGCATAAGCTTTCAAGATATATTGAATCTAAATCTGTAGTAGAGGTGCAAAGTAGATTTTGCACTGAGTTTAATGTGCCTCAACAATAAAGAATTCTGTCTCATCACACTACTTTTAAAGTGTTTTGACAAATATCCTTCCACTTGTAGTGGGATGAACATGCTTGTTGGACAACTGAGAACTGCACAAACACCAGAAAACATGAAAAAGTTGAGACAAGCAGTAGACACAATACCAGTTGATAGAGTTAAAATTTCAAACAGGACTGTCCACAAAATTCTTCAACAAGATTTATCCTATCACCCGTATAATATACAAATAGTGCATACAATGTTAATAAATAGTTTAGCTGTTTTGGTAATCAGTTGAATTGTTAAATGTAAACCATGGTATATTAAACTATTTGGAAACTCATTTAGAAAAATGTATTGTTTATCATGGAGCTCATTTGAAAAATATTAGTTAAAAAAAAGTTTTTTAAGACACAGTAAATAAGCTGCATCAATTAATTCTTTTTTAAACTATTTCATTCCTTATTTGTTACCATGAGTCAAATGACTAAGTTAAGTGATCTTTCATATTGTCCTTTCAAAAATCATCAAATCCTGATGCCACACCACAAGAATTTCTGTCTCTCAACTTTACTAAACTTTGCACTAAGCATTTCCCCTGGCAGGGAAATACCTCAGGAATCTATTCCTGTTTTGAATGATAATAACTGTTTTAGGTTCATGCTCCAGGTGCTCCCTGTGAGGTGTCTGAAGGTTCTTTCTTTGTTCATGTGGATTAGTTTAAAGACATGGGGGTTATTTGGTTTGATGGTGACAAATTAGCACCTGGTACATGTGTGTATGTGCTTGTCCTGTGATGGACTAGTGTTCTCCTCAGGGGTTGTTCCTGCCTTGTTCCAGTTACCTTCTGGGATAGCCTCCAGCTGCTCAGTAACCCTGCTCAGGATAGGCAGGTCTGGAAAATGGATAGATGGAATATTGTTTTATATCATCAGTTTCCCACTTTTCTCTTTTAGTATTATTCATTTGAGAAATAAACTTGAATGGAAAAAAAATGTTTACTTATGTGTAGTTATATGATCATTGCTATTTGTCTCTTTATGACTTCACTACCATTATGAAAATAGTCCTCTTCTTGAATCTAAGTATGGGCTGATTTTCTAATTTCTGTCCTTAGATTAAAATGTTAAGGAATCCCTCCTGTAAGGTATAAATACAATAGATTTAATTGAATGGCATTGACTCAAACACTACAATATGCCAGTTGACAATTTCATGTCCTCACTAAAACTGTTCATGAGCCATCACTTATGTTCATTCTTACCTAGTGAAAAGCAGCCGTTTTAAATAGAATGCCATCAGTACACATAAGGTAAAAAATCAAGGCATTGACAGCAGAAAGATACTCCTACTGATCAGCCAGGCTGAGAAGTAGGGATCATAAGCATCTAGAAACATGGATATTGAAAAACTAGCAGTTGTGATTAATCAGACTTATGCTATTTTATCATGAATAAATTTCTTCTGATTATGCAATAAATCACTGATTTCTGTAAGTATTTTGTATTCTTAAGAAATACTTATAAATGCCTTCAAATCACTTAATTTTTTTTGTCCAGTACCTCATGACTCACAAGTATGATAAAACCTCCACATATAATACACCATTCGACCCATCTCAGTGTCTAGTTATGCAAGATGTCAAGCTATTTGGAGATACCCCCAATTTTTGGCCCTCTAGACCCAAATAAACATTAATTTTAGGTCGTTTTAGACCTTACTTAAATTACATCCTTATGATAAAGTGTAAACCAATAGGTGTCTTCAGCAAAAATGATCAGAAGGACTTGAGATTGTGTATAACACATCAACCAACCCCAGGGGTTCACCCCATAATGGGATACGTAGGGTCAAACATATTCCTTTTCATAAAACTTTGAAAAAATGTGTATCGGTAATATAGGAATTTGGAGTGTCATTTTTTGCCATTTAAAGTTGCTGATGACAAATATGATAATATTTTTGATATCTTATTTTTACCGTTGGTCCTAGCCCTCCAAGCAATGAATTTCAAACAAAAGCATGTGGGATATCGGTTTTGACTATTTGAAGGTCAGTGATTATGAACATTATGTTATTTTTGATTATCCTTTACATATTTTTGTTATCCTTTACTAGGGATCTACCTCTCTATGGACTTCTTTCAGAATTTTCTATTACAATTGAGACTATTTAGGCTTTAAACTTTTAAACTGAAGCACACGTTTTAATATTTCTCATATTTGACACAACTGTCTTTGTTTATTATGTACTTCTATCTCATGAAGTAAATTGTTACGCTTCTTATGATCACCCTAAATTAGGACAGCTTATGTTATTTCAGACTCATTTCCTTAATTGGAGTCTTTCTCTTGCCCCCGAACTTCAGACAAAGAGGCCAACTCGTTATATACTTATATATAATTCTGAAAAGGAATGACTTCCTGAATTATAGTGTAAATTGCTCACTTTGGTGCTATACTAGAGGTATAGCTATACTACCAAGAAAAATGCTTGTGATATTCAATTACTTAATCTTATATTTGTACTGGAGGAAGTGCCCGCCTATGGGCTCAAAAAGAACTACGAATCCCATCAACACCCTCGTTAGTACTCGATTTCTCAAAAACGCTCTATCTTTTCATTTGGCAGACATGCCGAACAAGTCACTCGCACATGCCCATTCCGCGCAGTGTTCATTGGGTAACCAAGTCAACGGTGTTTGACATAGAAGGGCATTCATAGAAATGACGCACTACAAATCCCTATGTGCACTTGACACGGAAGAGCGGCTGACTCTCAACGAGCATGCGCTTGTGACTTTAGGCGGGCGTAACGCTGAAGGCTAATACACCACCCCTAGTAGGCCGCGGTTGCTCGCTGTTCGCCATAACTGGGAATCAGGGGAAGCTGGTGTGACTGCTAGGTAAGTTACGGATAGTAACTTAATTATTTGACTTTAGTTCCATTGGCTTTTGTTTTAGGGCTATTTTAGAAGATGCACAAGTGCGAGCTGGGAAGCGTTATTTTCACTTAGATTTTTGGATTAAAGACACGGTTTTTTTTATTACTAATATAGATTTCACACAGTGGTATATAAAGAAGTGTGTAGACACGCCCGCTTATTTTGCGAATGTTTTGAAAGTGATCGTTTCCCTACGTTATGAAAGAGACCGGTGTGTTGCGCTGCATAGTGCTAGATAGTCTGGGGGTGGGGTGTGGTTCGGGCAGTTTGAGGAGTAGGTGCAGGTTTATTTTTAGCAAAGCACGAAACGCTGATGTGCTGCTAGCATGGGGTGGACAGGCGGGTGAGGCCGACGAACGTGACAAGGCATGCCATTATCAAAATGAAGTGCTTTGCTAGGTATCACGTGTGTTTTTAGTTCCTCAGTTACAAGATGAGCATGGGATAGTCAACTGCATATACCTGGCAGGTACCACCAAAAACATTGTAGTTCATAAAATATAATAAAATCTTCTAGTACTCAACATGTCAAGCTCCACCACACAACGAGCAGGGCAGTGTTTCCGAAGTTTTAATTTGGCCAGGGTTTCAGTATGTAGACCACGCCCCCTCCACCTCTTTTAAAGTCGATGATACCATGTGTGAACGTTTCAAGCACCCTTCAAGGTTCCATAGGCATACATGTTTTTAAAAATGTAATAGTATAAGGAATCACCTATTAATGATTGCTAGCTGATATAAAAGGAAAAGTATATAAGCACAACACAGTAGTTTCTATTCTCTTTTGTTATTGTAAGTTTGTATACATTCTGGTCAAGAAGCATTTTTTATATTTATAGGGTCATATATATTTATTTTTGTTGGTTAATTTGTTAGCCACAGAAATATGTTGATTTCAGGGAAGAGTATGTTATTCATTCTAACAACATTTTCTGTACAGTGAATAAATTAATATACTGTGCACAAATAAGATTCAAAAATAAAAGCAGAGAGAGCCCTCAGAGTGTTGGCTCATACAGAAGTAATTGATTGGATGCATTGTTGGCAGTTTTGAAAAGCATGTTAGAGAAGTTTAATAAGTAAAGAAGCTTTAAATGAAATGAACTCAAATGCGAAGAAAGTCAAATAATGGATTGTAAAAGAAAATGTAAGCTATTTTAAATAACCGTAAACTGCTTTTTTGTTTCTTATATGCAATTGAATTAATTTGTGTCCTTCACCATTGTTTTTTTTTTTTTTTTTAAAGAAAAATCCATCCATCCATCCATTTTCCAACCCGCTTAATCCGAACTCAGGGTCACGGGGGGGTCTGCTGGAGCCAATCCCAGCCAACACAGGGGGCACAAGGCAGGAACCAATCCCGGGCAGGGTGCCAACCCACTGCAGGACACAAACAAACACACCCACACACCAAGCACACACTAGGGCCAATTTAGGATCACCAATCCACCTAACCTGCATATCATTGGACTGTGGGAGGAAACCGGAGCGCCCGGAGGAAGCCCATGCAGACACAGGGAGAACATACAAACTCCACGCAGGGAGGACCCGGAAAGCGAACCCGGGTGTCCTAACTGCGAGGCAGCAGCGCTACCCACTGCGCCACCGTGCCGTCCCTAAAGAAAAATGAATAGCTAATTTTATAAAACTTTTTTTTTTTTTATAAAAGTTTATTATGCTGCTTGGTTAGTGTTAAGATCATTGTATGATATGCTGCTTGACTTCAAAATAACCTCAAGATATATCTTAAATATGTAGTGTGAGAATAATACTAATTAGAATTTATCAAAAATTTTCAATCTGATGCAGTATAAGATGAATATTCTTTTTTGATTCAACAAATAGTAGGACTTAATTTAAATAAGAAATAAAACAACTATTGGTTAAAATGAAACATTTCTAGCAAACAGAACTTGCAGTGGGTTCAGTTAAGTACTCTGGCTTTTAAATACAGTTGTGATTTGTAGCAATTTTGTGTTTTTTTTAATACTATTTAATATTTTTGTTTTTAATGCTACATATTGTCGGATGACACATCTTCTCAACAGGAAGTTTTTATTTATTTCCAGTTAACTGAAACAAGCTTGTATGTATGCTTTTATTTTAAAATACAAATTCAAATTATTTGGGTGTTAAAGCAAAACTATAAATGATTTAATATTCTGAAGAATCAGTACCATTTGACAAATTTCCATTTTATTATGCAGAAAAGTATAACTCCGATCCATACATCATGTACAATGGCTTACCCTGCTCTCTGATCTCCAAAGGTCAATCGAAAAGACAATGTCCCCTCCGGGAATTATACAGTGTACCAGGAAATATGTATTCCTTCACTTAGAATCGGTCATTACAGTTGGTAACATCAGGTACACCAAAGGAACATGAACAAGTTGTTATGCAAATGAGTAGGAACACTCAAGAGTATTCCACTATAAAGTACTATGTGCATTAGTTAAGAGTTAGAAAATTGGGAAAATGCTACTGTTGTTGAGAGACTGGTTGATGAAAAATTTGAATATATAAAGAAAAGTGGTAATCTTAAGGGTTGTATGGAATTTTGCCATCAGTAGCTAAAGAAGCAGAAATAATTCATCCATAATATGGGACCTATGTGTATATATATATATGTCTATCCCAACTGTTGTATGTTAAAAGTATTAAGATTTCGTATAAAACAATTTAGTCTGTAACATTGTTGAGGAGATGCATTATTGGGGGAAAAAATACAATAACAAAATCAATATGTAGATTTTATTAAAATATTGCTTTAATTGTATTACTGGTTTAGGAATACCATACACTCATGTGAAAAAGTAACTACACCTGATGGAAACTCTACATGAACAGGCAAATGTTAGATTTTCATGCAAACAGTACATAAAGATCAAGGTTAGTCAGTCAGTCAGTCATTACCCAACCCGCTATATTCTAACACAGGGTCACGGGGGTCTGCTGAAGCCATTTGCAGCTAACACAGGGCGCAAGGCAGGAACAAATCCCTGGGCGGGGCACACACACACACACACACACACACACACACACCCCCCAAGAACACACTAGGGACACACACCCACTCACCAAGCACACACTAGGGACAATTTAGGAGGAAACCCACGCAGACACAGGAAGAACATGCAAACTCCACGCAGGGAGGACCTGGGAAGCAAACCCAGGTCTCCTTACTGCTTGGCAGCAGTGCTACCACTGTGCCACCGTGCTGCCCTACTGATCAAGGTGATATTCTCAAATGACACACAAAATTAATGTGGTATATTCATTCTCATAATCTAAGTTAACAAATTTGTAGATTTGTGATTTGTCATGTGGTAAAAATAAGGACACCCCTACACTTATCAAAGTTTAAAATTCATAAAATTAGAATTAGGTGTTCAAGATTAGGTGCCAATGATTACAACCACTTTAGGAAGTATGCAGGTATAACCTGTCTGTTTTAAACCACAGATATCTAGGGTCTGGTGTTTTCTTAGCTACTGGCATGTCTGGTGTCATCAGGCCAAGATCAAAAGTGCTCTCTAAGGCCCTCAAAAAGAATGTCTATGAGTCTTGCAAGGGATTTAAAGAGATCACCAAATTGTTTAAAATCAGTCATTCTATTGTAAGGGAAATCATCAACAAGTGGCTTAGATTTCAAATCGGGTTGAACGATATTCAATTTTCCAAATCAGCAATAAATCTTTTTAAAATATTGTGAACACGATATTATTGTTTATACTTGGAAAAAGAGTCAGATTTAAATTAACTGCATTTTATAATTTTGCCACATGGTGGTGTATATGCACTGGAGTTGGCTGTATGTACAGTCATATGAAAAAGTTTGGGAACCCCTCTTAATTCTTTGGATTTTCGTTTATCATTGGCAGAGCTTTCAAAGTAGCAACTTCCTTTTAATATATGACATGCCTTATGGAAAGTAGTATTTCAGCAGTGACATTAAGTTTATTGGATTAACAGAAAGTATGCAATATGCATCATAACAAAATTAGACAAGTGCATACATTTGGGCACCCCAACAGAGATATTACATCAATACTTAGTTGAGCCTCCTTCTGAAAATATAACAGTCTCTAGACACCTCCTATAGTTTTTGAGTGCCTGGAATCTGGATTGGAGGTATTTCTGACAATTCTTCCATACAAAATTTCTCTAGTTCAGTTAAATTTGATGGCTGCTGAGCATGGACAGCCTGCTTCAAATCATCCCATAGATTTTCGATGATATTCAAGTCGGCGGACTGTGACGGCCATTCTAGAACATTGTACTTCTCCCTCTGCATGAATGCCTTTATAGATTTCAAACTGTGTTTTAGGTCATTGTCTTGTTGGAATATCCAACCCTTGTGTAACTTCAACTTTGTGACTAATGCTTGAACATTATCCTGAAGAATTTGTTGATATTGGGTTGAATTCATCCGACTCTCGACTTTAATAAGGGCCACAGTCCCTGTACTAGCCACACAGCCCCACAGCATGATGGAACCTCCAACAAATTTGATAGTAGGCAGCAGGTGTTTTTCATGGAATGCGGTGTTCTTCTGCCATGCAAAGTGCTTTTTGTTATGACCAAATAACTAAATTTTTGTCTCATCAGTCCAAAGCACTTTGCTACAAAATGAATCTGGCTTGTCTAAATGAACATTTGCATACAACAAGCAACTCTGTTTGTGGCGTGAGAGCAGAAAGGGTTTCTTTCTCATCACCCTGCCATACAGATGTTCTTTGTGCAAATTGCGCTGAATTGTAGAAAGATGTACAGATACACCATCTGCAGCAAGATGTTCTTGCAGGTCTTTGGAGGTGATTTGTGGGTTTGTTGTAACCATTCTCACAATCCTGTGCATATGCCGTTCCTGTATCTTTCTTGGCCTGCCAGACCTGCTGGGTTTAACAGCAACTGTGCCTGTGGTCTTCCATTTCCTGATTCCATTTCTTACAGTTGAAACTGACAGTTTCAACCTCTGAGAGAGCTTTTTGTAGCCTTCCCCTAAACCATGATAGTGAACAATCTTTGTTTTCAGATCTTTTGAGAGTTGCTTTGAGGATCCCATGCTGTCACTCTTCAGAGGAGAGTCAAAGGGAAGCAAAACATGCAATTGACCACCTTAAATACCTTTTTTCATGTTTGGACACACCTGTCTATGAAGTTCAAGACTTAACGAGCTAATCCAACCAATTTGGTGTTGCAAGTAATCAGTATTGAGCAGTTACATGCATTCAAATCAGCAAAATTACAAGGGTACCCAAATTTTTGCACAGCCAGTTTTTCACATTTGATTTAATTTCATACAACTAAATACTGCTTGACTAAAAATCTTTGTTTGGAAAACATCCCAGTACTCAGATGTTCCTAGGAAATGAAAGACATACCACTGTTATCGTTTTTGTTGAAAGTAGAGTAAATTATTATGCAGGCTGAGAGGGGTTCCCAAACTTTTTCATATGACTGTATTGTCAGTTGCTGCAGCCTGTTACAAATGCCCCAAAATTGGAAAACTCTACAGTTCTTAATATGGAACCTTTCTGTGCTTAATGAATCAGAAAGCATTATTCTATAATAAAGTGTGGTCATTTGTTTATAAACATGGAAATATCTTGGACATCTCGCCAGACAATGTTAATCAAAACTTGACATTTTAATTAAAGTATAATAAGAACACACAAATAAATAGAAGACGTTAACCTACTACCTCAGCAGGAATACTGCTGTAAAATTAGAAGCTTAAAAGAACTTTGACAAGTCTAGCCTTCATACCGTAGCTTGTAAAGCTAGATGAGATAGCTCTGTTATACCAACATTTCTGATGATTCATTCACCAGCCTATGCACACTTTGCCAAAAAAACAAGCATGTTGACTTTCTCTGGTTTCAAAATGGAACACTGAGGTGTAACAGTTTGCTCTGCTGTACTGAAGACCCATTCAGATGATACGCTAGTTGCACAAAGCACAGATAATTTTGTGCTAATTTGGCTGTCGGGGGGGATAGTCTTTCATTGTTTTGCAACCAAATAATGGGGTCCTCTTTGTCACAAATTAGATTCTTCTGCATAGTTTCTCTTTTCGGTTGTGATCCTTTCCTCTAATGTTAGTGATGCCCATGATGAAATGGGTTCGTTCACTTTTCCAAGCAGACTGCCAAGAGATTTCTTTTTTTTTTTGGTGGTGATTCTGGTTCACGTTTGTCTTCATTTCCAACTCTGATTGACACTGTCTGCAGTGAAAAAGCAGTCAGCTCCTGCTGTATTTTATCTTGAGTCTCTAGAAGCTTGTTGCTATGATTGCCGCAGTAGCACTGATCCAAAAAGGTGGCAATGCACATCATTTCCTGTGTTCCATTGCTGTCATGCATTGCATTAAGTTTGTTGAGCACACCAGCTTTAATATCTTGGGTTAATTCGGTCTATCCCTCTTTGGCAACAAGAATGTCATTTTTAACACTAAAATCCCTGAAGCCTATGAAAAAACTCCCAGGACACCTTAAATTCCTTGGCACCTCTCCTCATCAGAATCTTTTGTTTTGCAAATTAGTTGATCAGCACAAGCAGCAAGCAGCCTGCCATCCCATCCCCCCCGATGGAGCTCAACTCTGGCAAAAAGTTCTCCCAGCTCTTTATCTGCATGTGAGGTACCTGGAGTTGTATAGGGTAAATAATGCAGTATATCATAATTTGGAGCACATACATTTCATGTGTGTTCCATGTCTACTTCGATCTGAGTAAGTGTAGGATGAAAGGAAATGCGAGGCAAGAAATGCTGAACACATACCTAAAACAGAAACGTTTTCCATGTTATACTAATAGTGATATGAAGTGTATAATGTGTGAAGACTTTAGTCTAAATATCAAATAAACCTGCACTTTTATTCAAGAATATAACCAAAGTAAAAAAAAAAAAGTCATTCAATTTACATGTTGCTGTCAATGAGTTACAAACCCAAGCTCAAATGTCAATTGACAGAAAGTTGATATTTATTCTTGAATGGTGCAGAGGTAAGAACTGCAGCTTTATAACCAAAAGGTTTTGGGTTCGGGTCTGGCCGCTCCACGTTTTGAGTAGTGAGCTGCTGTTATTATTAGTGTAATATAATAAAAACATACATTTGATTTGAGTCGGTAACACCTGGTGTAAATATTGGCTATTTGTAAAAGTTAGCACTTTTTAAATTTTTTTTTTTAATTTTATTATTCAGTTTTATTCTCTGTGACGTTCACATGGTACAATGAACTTGTCTCTCCCTCTCTGAGTTGATGGCGTTTATCTCCATTCTTTTCAAAAGAGCAGCGATGATCACAGTTGGTGTTGTGTTTGATGCCTGCTCAGAACTATTTGTTGTACCGGCAATCAAAGATATGATGTCCTGTGACCACTATCAGACTGTACAAAGGCAGATCTGTAACAACAGAAAGCTTCTTCACAGCTCTTTCGCTGGCTAATAGACTGCTGCACTGCAACACAATTCTGCTTGGCACCATATAGTGTGACAGGAACTTCCACCTGTAGCTATAGTCACTTTGGTACACAAGCAATTCGCCATGCTAGTGTTTAGATCTGGCAGTGCCATGCTGACGGTGTATGCGCCCAAAAAGAAGTCTGTCTGCATTTTTAGTACCATGCATCATAACGTGGAGTACAGACAAGATTGAAGAAAAAAAAATATGTTCAAATGACAATTCATGTTCAAATGGCGTAGCATTTTCATGTAAGAATATGTGTGCATGCGAGAGAGGCAGAGACAGATTTGACCTCATTCAAGTGGCTACTGAATTATAAAATAAACACTTTCACAAAGGTATAACAAAGCAAGTGTGCTTTTATTCAAGAATAGAACTGAATAACTAAAAATTCAAGTGACAACAAGAAACTAAACAACAATGTGACATTTTCCAGCTTGGCACTCTTTTCCCTTTATTAATCTCCACCAACCAAAGTGCTCAAAGCAGCTGTTATTTACATATTTATGTCAAGTCTCGACTCAGAAGGCACATCATTTACTTACTGTTTTTTTTCTTTTACTCCCCATTGCCTCTTCATTTCAATTACCAACAAGTTACTGTAACGTGTGACTTGTCCAGCAGGCCACGTTCAACTTGAACGGGTCTGAAGATCTTTCATCTTTTGTGAGCTGTGTGAAAACACACTTGTGATTTTGAGACACACAACAAGAGTGTGGTCTATATGACTTAACGCTGGCTTCATTTAGAGAGCTTGTCACTGCAACATTAAGATTATGGCCAAAATAATTAAGCTGAGATCAGCCAGCTGTCTTACAGCTGCAGTTATGTTTGATGCATTATCTGTTGTAACACATGTTATCCCCCCCCCCATTTATTAAGCGTAGTGTGCAATCCATCAGTCAGGTTCGCGCTGTAGACTTTGACTGTAATTTCCAATCATGGTCTATGAAGTGAGCGGCGATTGACATGTACGGCTCCATATTGACACTGGACAACATGTCTTTTGTTAGGGAAAGAAAATCCACCTTCCTGATTGCTGCTTCCACCTCTGAGCAAACTTTATTATAATAACTCAGGACAACAGTTTTTGCATGTTTGTATTTGGTGCTTTTTGCAAACATACCCATAATTGCTGGTGGTACCTGGGACTGAGTTTTGGACTGCTCGCATAAAACTTCCAAACCCAAACTCGATGTCAGATTCGCTGTGCTTCTCTTTGTGAATTCAGTTGGGTGATGTACTCTGAGACGAGAGTATAGGTTTTTTGTGTTGTCGGCTTTTGCTGTTACTTCTTTCTGGCAAATGTGACAAGTGACTTCATTTAAATTTGCTGGCTCTCCTTTTATGTCTGGCTTAAAACCAAAAAACTGCCAAATAGCAGCATTAGTTTTCTTTTTTGAAACCAAATCAGCTCTCTTTAAATAGTTGACTAGTTATTGCTAGTTCCTAGTTAGCGTGTTCATTTTGCCTAAATCTGGACATTAACAGCATTTTTTTTTTTGCGCATGCGCAAGTAAGCATTTGCCGATCATCAAACCAAAAACAATATTTTGCGTCTCAACAGGAAATGTTGCAATTATCAGTGATGGGGAACCAGTAATTGCGAACCAAACTGCAACCCAAAACCCACTTATTTATTGCAAAGTGCCAACAAGCCAATTTAACCTAAATACTGAGGTTTTAGTTTAGAAAAAACAACTCGTACGTTAACATCTTTTGTCTTAAAAGAAAAACACAATAACAGAGCTTTCAATGATACATGCAACTTTTTATTGAAAGGTAAAAGTTTGCATTTGGCATGCTTTTGAACAATTAATGTGATTTTTGCTGTTGTATGCATGCTGATAATTTGTCTAACCTTGGCTCATACTCTAAGTTTGAGAGCAACACATGCAACACTCAGGTCATCTGTTAGTCTGTTTTTGGTGTCAGATTTGATATAATTCAAAGCTGAAAACAGCTGCTCACACGCATAAGATGATCCAAACAAAGTAAGGAAAGCAATCCCAAGTGCTTTCATTGACTTAAAATTATTTGGCATAGAATTCCACACTTTATCCATCCATCCATCCATCCATTATCCAACCTACTATTATCCTAACTACAGGGTCACGGGGGGTCTGCCGGAGCCAATCCCAGCCAACACAGGGTGCAAGGCAGGAAACAAACCCCAGGCAGGGCACCAGCCCACCGCTGGACACACACACGCACACACTAGGGACAATTTAGGATCACCGGGTCACCTAACCTGCATGTCTTTGGACTGTGGAAGGAAACCGGAGTACCCAGAGGAAACCCACGCAGACACGGGGAGAACATGCAAACTCCACACAGGGAGGACCCAGGAAGCAAACCTGGGTCTCCTAACTGTGAGGCAGCAGCGCTACCCACTGCGCCACCATGCCGCTCTGTGATATCCCGTGTAGTGGGAAGTGGCCCCAGCCTACACTCTGGACATCTGATAGTTCATGAACCGAACGGGATCAGTGGAGAGAGGAGACACAGACAAAAATTGAAGGGTGGATGGTGCAAGTTTATTTATAAGAGTGCTGTACAACAAAAATGCAGTAGTGTCAGGTGGGCTTTGAGACACAGTCCTTCAACACTGACACTTCCAAAAGAAATAAAAACAAACAAAAAGGAAAAATATGGTGTATTTACAAAAACAGTGCACTCCTACAAAAACCACACACACTCCAATAATGGACGATGTCTTCCCTTATCCCTAGTTCAAGACGTTCCTCCATTAGGAAAGAAAAATGCCCAAAAAAAACAAGTGTGTATATACAAAAAAAAACCAATTGCACCAAACCCAAATCAAAAACTATCCCAGCACCAAGAAAGTACATATACCTCCACCAAAACGATCACTAGGAGATATATAACTCTATATACAAAAGAATATATACAAAAGCCGCCAAAATTACAACTGCTCCTCCAAATCGCTCAACAGTGCTTACTCCTACCTCGCTCTTAGGTCCACTGACGACCCCTGTTGGCCGGTAACTCTTTAAATACAGTAATCCCTCCTCGATCGCGGGGGTTGCGTTCCAGACCCCCCCGCGATAGGTGAAAATCCGCAAAGTAGAAACCATATGTTTGTATGGTTATTTTTATATATTTTAAGCCCTTATAAACTCTCCCGCACTGTTTATAAATATTCCCCGCAGAGTTATACAGCATAATCCCTTTGTATTCTCTTAGATATTAGGTAAGATTCATTGAAATTATGTATATAAACACTCTGTTTATATACAGTAAAACCTAAATATTATTTTAAAGATATTGAGTGTCTCCGATATCACATATGTTACAGCCATTACGATAGACAGGTCACCAGCAATAAATATGTACAATGCAAGAAAAATAGTATACAGTAAATGTGTGTACAGTGACACTAAACGTATGTACATGTACTAAGCACTGTAAGAAGAAAATTAATTATGGTTACTCACCAACAATGACACGATGACTTGTCCGATAACAATGAGTTTAATTTTACTGCACAACAAAGGAGAGCGTTACAGCCCTTGTAAAGGAGCCACTTCAGGCGATTGTGTAGCACTTCCGTTGTTCTTCTTCTGGCAGTCTTCAATCCAAATCCCTAAAGCAGATTCCATCCAGACTACTGCCTTATTACATCCACTTACAACTCGTTTTGCACCCTGGTTAAAAGGACACTGCAGCTGTAGATCTTATATTCCTTTCCTACTTTTTAAATAAAATGAATCGTAGCCTTCAACAAATCCAAAACGTTTACCTTTTCGGCAATCGTTAACATCTTCTTCTTGCGCTTGGGCACGGCCCCTGAAGCAGTACCAGATTGTTTTGGAGCCATAATGAAGGGCTTGACTATGCACAAAGATAAACACTAAAGAGCACAACTCTTTACACAGCGAAACACGTTGATGCTGAATGAGCGAGATGAGACTTCCTGGTTAACACTGCATTCAGCACGCAGGAGCTCAACTGTGTGCTCTGATTGGTTAGCTTCTCAGTCAGGAGAACTTAACTGCGTGCTCTGATTGGTTAGCTTCTCAGCCATCCGCCAATAGCGTCCCTTGTATGAAATCAACTGGGCAAACCAACTGAGGAAGCATATACAGGAAGTAAAAAGACACATTGTCCGCAGAACCCGCGAAGCAGCGAAAAATCCGCGTTATATATTTAGTTATGCTTTCATATAAAATCCGCGATAGAGTGAAGCCGCGAAAGTCGAAGAGCGATATAGCGAGGGATTACTGTATAACCGGCAAGATTGTCCAGCCAATCTGCCAACACGTCTACCTCATGCACCTATCCCGGTAGACGGTAGCGCATTCACGCCACACGCCGCGACACGCCCCGAGCAACTATGTATTTAAAACCAAACTCCTGCGGGTCGCGCGCGCGTATAAGCCCTCCGGTACAGCCAACGGCTATGCTGAGCTCAAGCACGACCGTGGTTGACTCACCAGTAAGTAAAATCATTTCTCTAACATTATGGGATCCCCATCTCTGACTCAATCAAATGCCGGCTTTCTCTTTTAGGCGCGCCGCACTTTAAACCGCCTGCACTAGGCAGGCTGCGAGGACACCGGTGTGTAAAATGAACACATGCGGTGGAGCCCTTACTGGCCATTATACCGGCTTCACGTGTGTCCAGACACCCCGCGCCTCACAGCGCTCACCCGCTAGACGGCACGCGTTCCTGCGACAGCGCCCTCAACACACCAATGGTAAGTGCACTTTCTTATAGCGATATAAATGCTCCTACTTACTTAAATTTGGTAAGACGCAGCCCCACGCATTACCACACGCCAATTCCACACTTTATGAATTTCATTTTCAGAACTAACTGTGCTTTCCTTTGTCATCCCTTCTATCTTCTCAAGTGTTTCACGCAGGTCTTCTCTATTAACCTTCGTTCGTGTTCTTACTCTCTTTTTTTTTCCCTTTTCCATCTGCCTCACACTTCTATTATATATTATGGGGACATGGATCAGGTGTGGCGATTAGCAGTTCCTGGCAACAATTACAGATGCGGACGACTCCTCACCTGTGCACTTAAAAGTGGACCACCCACATCATGAAGCTCCCAGGAACCGCTATGACTGCACTACCATGCACCCCTCTAAACCGCGAGTGCGGTGATCATCTATTAAATCTGGCCTTTTCGATTTTGAGCTGTGGACCCACTATACCACATCCCCTCCAACCTAGCTCCTTTCCAACCCCACCACGGGAATCACCCTCACCACAGACTCAACAGGCTGCCATCCAAGCCGCACTCTCACGCCGCATGTGAGCCTCCCGCCTTACACCAGATAGGAGAGGGAGGAAGCAAGCACTTCCATTGGGCAGATGGGCGGGTGATGTGAGAAATGTCCTCAAGTGCGTGTGGAGAGGGGGAAGGGAGTAGTCGGCTCTGCGTCCCTCTGGCTTTCTAGTAACAAACTCTGTGCTGGGGTGACGGCATGCGTGTCCACAGAGAGGGCTCTGCGTGCACACTCTGGCACGTGTGCCATAGGTTTGCCACCACTGGCAATAATACTGCCATATCGCCCAAGCCTAATTTCAAACAATTGGTGCTTTGTCCAGTACTGGCTGGTCCAGCAAATTCATCCCAAGAGCTTTTGATATTAAAAGGAGTCCTCAAGAGCCCCAGAAGTTAATTGCAAGATCTGCAAGTAACTCTTGTAGCAGTTGTGTCCAAATGTATACATCTAAAATTGGAAAGAGAATGCAAAAATGTGATCTTTATGCTAGGTGGGCCTGGAAAAAACCTTTGCTGTCCAGAAAAGAAAACTAAAGCAAGACTACAGTTTGACTTTGAACATCTAGGCAAAGGCCAGAACCTCTGGAACAATGTGCTCTGAAAAGATGAATCAATGATAGGGTTGTGTGGACATAGTAACAGTAGGCATGTTTGACACAAAAGAAAGACAGCATGTCCGGAGAAGAACCTCATGCCATCTGTGAACTGTTGTGGTAAAAATGTTATTGTTTGGGATTGCTTTGATGTTGCAGGGCCTGGGCAGCTTGAAGTCATTGAGTCAACTATGAATTATGCCTTCTATGAAAGTGTGCTTAAGGAGAAAGTGAGGCCATCTGTCCAAAAGTTGAAATTGAACCAGAAATTGAACCTTTAGCATGATAATCATTCAAAGCAAACTAGTAAATCAAACCAAAGAATGGAGGACTAGCCTTGCCAAAGCCCTGATTTGAATCCCATTCAAATGTTGTGGGGGATTTTAAATGGACAGTACATGCAACAAAACTCACAAACATCTTGCAACTTCAAGAATTTTGTATGCAGGAGTGGTCAGAAATTTCACTGATTGCAGACTGGTGGGCAATTATGCAAAATGCTTATTAGATGTTATTTCTACTTAAGGGGGCAATACCAGTTTCTGAGGCCAAGGATATACTTATTTTTTCCCCAATAGACCATTACATCTGTTGATATTTTTCTTGAATACATGATTTCAATGCAATTATATTTTTATGTTTTTATTCAAGTATATCACCTTTATCTGTGGGCCGTTTTTGCATGAAGATCTACTCAATGCTTTTTCAAATATATTTCCATTGTGTGCACTTATTTTTCTCATGATAGCATATTATGCAACTGTATTTATTTCCTTTGCACATTTTTTTTTATTAAAACACTACTTTATTGCCATTACTTGGGAGTTACATAGGGCATTTTTTTGGCATCACTATAGGATTATAAAGAAAAGCAATATATATGCACTGCACTGACACCTCTATTTCTTACCTTGTGTCACCTCATACATGTACTAGAGAATTAATGTTATGTTAGAAGTGCTCCTGGTAGAAAGTATTTTGTTATTAATGTGGTGATTCAGTAAAAGAGCTGGTAGTGTTTTTTTTTTTTCTTTTTCTTTTTTGTTGTCACCATCTGTACATAATAAAACTGTCAAATTAGAAAATAGAACATTGCCAAGTGAAAATTGGCAGCATAGTGAAGTCTGATTTGTTTTATTAGGCCAGTTAGCTTTTTAAAGGTGAGAACAAAATGGTATTGTCTTGATTAAGTTCTACATTGGACTTTATCAACAAAAAAAATACATTTACAATAATAATACAATACAGTTTATTTTTGTATAGCCCAAAATCACACAGGAAGTGCCACAATGGGCTTTAACAGGCCCTGCCTCTTGACAACCCCCCAGCCTTGACTCTCTAAGAAGACAAGGAAAAACTCCCAAAAAAACCTTGTAGGGAAAAATGGAAGAAACCTCGGGAAAGGCAGTTCAAAGAGAGACCCCTTTCCAGGTAGGTTGGGCGTGCAGTGGGTGTCAAAAGAAGGGGTTCAATACAATACAATACACAGAACAGAACAAATCCTTAATAAAGCATAATAATAAAAATTTTAGAAGTACAGAGCAGAATTTAACAGTAGATGATATCATATAATAAGATTTTGATATTTTTAGAGTGCTGGAGACCTCATCCGTCAAGCTGTCTCCCCATTTGGCCATTCCACGGCTGAAACGTTGCTCGGCCAGCCAATCCGATGAAAGGGCCCCTCTTTCCCATGATTCCTGTGATCCTCCACCAGGGATGACTTTACCATAGGTAGGCAAACAACTTGGCAGGTGGGCCGTGGCACCAATTGCCACATTTGAGTACCGAGAACAGAAACAGAATAGGTGAGGGTTAGTATTCAATTATACTTATCATGTTACTTATGTTTTAGTGCTAATGACTAACAACAGAGATGCAGTATGTACAGTTAATCAGCAGCTCTAGTCAGGATATGCTAAACTGAAGTAGTAAGTCTTCAGCCGGGATTTAAAGGCTGGGACCGAAGGGGCATCTCTTATAGAAGCAGGAAGACCATTCCACAGTTTAGGGGCCCTGTAACTAAAAGCTCGACCTCCCACTGTTATTTTATTAATCCTTGGAATCATAAGCAGACCGGCATCTTGAGATCTTAATGTGCGCTCAGGTTTGTAAGTCATGATAAGTTCAGACAAGTAAGCCGGACCTTGGCCATTTAATGCTTTATATGTTAAAAGGAGGATTTTGAAATCTGCCCTAAACTTAACCGGGAGCCAGTGTAAGGATTTAAGAACTGGAGTTATGTGTTCATATTTTCTTGTTCTTGTAATAATTCTTGCAGCCGCATTTTGGATTAACTGGAGGCTGTATAAAGAACAGTTTGAACAGCCAGTGAACACCGCATTACAGTAGTCAATCCTACTAGAGATAAATGCATGAATTAATTTCTCACAATCCTGTTTATTTAGAAAGCGCCTTAATTTCCGAACATTTTTAAGATGGAAGAAACATGTTTTGGACAACTTTGTAATATGTGCTTTAAATGACATGCTAGAATCAAAGATAACTCCTAGATTGCGGGCTGATTCAGTAAAATTAATTGGGATTCCAACTGAGTTAAATGTCGACAAAATATTGCTGTGATCAGCGTCATTCCCTCCAACAATTAACATCTCTGTTTTATCTGTATTTAAAGACAAGTAGTTCTCATTCATCCATTCCTTTAATTCACTAACACAACTAATTAAAGACAACATCGGAGAAACTTCATTTGATTTAAATGAAAGGTATAACTGGGTGTCATCTGCATACGAGTGAAAATTAACATTATGTTTCCTAATGAGAGATCCCAGTGGAAGCATGTAAAGTGAAAACAGTAAAGGTCCCAGTACTGAGCCCTGTGGGACACCATACTGAACTTCTGTGTATAATGATGGAGTACTGTCAGCACATTTCTGTACATATTGGAATCGATTTGATAAATAAGAACTGAACCAAGCGAGCACGTGGCCTGTAAGACCAACATCATTTTCTAGCCTGTGCAGTAAAATAGAATGGTCAATGGTGTCAAATGCTGCACTTAAGTCTAATAACATAATTACAGTGGAGTTTCCTTCATCAGAGGATATCAGAATGTCATTTACAACCCGTGTTAGTGCAGTTTCTGTACTATGACCAGTGCGAAAACCAGACTGGAATTTCTCAAATAAATTGTAATGCATAAGGTGTGACTGAAGCTGACTGGCGACTACTTTTTCTAGTATTTTAGAGAGAAATGGTAAATTTGAAATAGGCCTATAATTATTTAGTATGTGTGGGTCTAGGTCTGACTTTTTAAGTAAAGGTTTAATGACTGACACTTTTAGTGCATCAGGTACTGTGCCATGCAGTAATGAACTATTGATAACGGTTAGAATAGGTGCTGCAAGAACATCCATTGCACTTTTTACTAGTTTTGTTGGCACTGGATCTAGGGAACAAGTAGAGGGCTTCATTTTAGTAATTAAAGTTAAGACTTCCTGCTCAGTTACAGGATTAAAATTACTAAAGTGCTGAATGCAATGTGCAGCAGGGTCTGCTAAGCTAGTATTTGGTTTGTACTGTGATGCTGAGATCTGGGATCTTATATTTTTAATTTTCTCATTGAAGAAGTTCATGAAGTCTGTACTGCTAATATCTGTTGGTATTTTGCACTGTTGATCTGAGTTACCATTTGTTAATTTAGCCACTGTTCTAAACAGTACCTGAGGATTTTTATTATTGCTATCTATTAATGTAGAATAGTATTCTGAGCGAGCTTTAAAGAGGGCTTTTTTATATTTATTAACACTCTCTGTCCATGCAATTTGAAAGACATGTAGCTTTGTTGTTCTCCATCTACGCTCCAGTTTTCGACACTCTAATTTAAGAGCTCGAGTATTTTCATTAAACCAGGGAGAGTTTCTATGCGCTTTGATCACTTTTGTTTTAAGGGGAGCCACTGTGTCCAGAGCATCTCTCAAGGTCACATTATAATGTGATATTAGCTGATCTAAATTGTTTTCCATGTTTACATTTGATGTTAACTGATCTAATTGGTTTTCCACAATTACACTCGACTTACTCAAGGTGTCTATAAATTTTGAAGCAGAATTACAATCTAGATGTCGCACTGTCTTTGTTTTAATCTGTGAGTGCGTTGGCATGGGCAGAACTAAATCAAATGTAATTAAGAAGTGATCAGAAATAACTACATTTAATGGAGTAATATTTAAATTTTGAATTTCAACTTTGTAAGTTATAATTAAATCTAATGTGTGGTTATGATTATGAGTTGGACCTTTGACAATCTGACAAAATCCTACTGAATTTAACAAATAAGTAAAACATTTGCTAAAAGTGTCAGTTTCCACATCAATGTGTACATTAAAATCCCCCATCAGAACTACGTGATCATAATTTATAGCCAAATCAGACAGAAGGTTGCTAAATTCAGTCATGAACAATGAATATGGTCCTGGTGGTCTGTAGACTAGCACTATAATTGTGTTGGAATCTGTTTTAATATTTAAAACGAATACCTCGAAGGATGTAAAGTTGCCTAAATTTTTAGACGTGATTTGCATTTTATTACAATGAATTATTCCAAGGCCTCCTCCTCGACCAGAATCTCTAGACTTATGAAGGAACGAGTATCCATCTGGTGACGCCTCTGCTAAGGGAACAGTGTCACATTTACTAAGCCAGGTTTCAGTAAGAAGACACAGATCAGATTTTGTACTTAATATAATATCATTTACCAAAACAGCTTTAGTGCCAAGAGAGCGAATGTTCAATAAACAGCATTTAAAACTGCATGGTTTTTTCTGAACTGGCGATATATTTTCTGTTTTAATTTGAAGTAAATTTCTATTACAGATGCCCCTGGTGGAGGGTCTGGTTTTATCCCTTGGTCTAATTATACACCTTATTTTTTGGTTATCAATTAATTTAAGGTTTGTATCAAGACTAAATTTACTGGATGCCCCACAACAGGGATTATGGATAACAGCTTCAGTAAAATAACAGGTGGGATAAACAACAGCCTGTGATTTAAGATCACATGACTGCGGCCTGGATGGTGCTCTAATCAGTCAACCAGGCAGTTTTGCTGCCATATTTTGGGATAATACATAAGATCCCCTCCAGTTAGGATGAAGACCATCTCTTCTGAAAAATCCAGGCCTTTCCCAAAAATCATCCCAATTGTTCACAAATGCTATGCTTTTATTTGCACACCAGGTTTCTAGCCAGCAGTGAAAGGAATGCAATCTGCTATAAATCACATCCCCTCTATATAATCTTGGTAAGGGACCAGATACAATTAAATTTCAACATTTTGTTTTAGCTTTGGTGCATAGAGAGATGAAGTTCCGCTTTAATACCTCAGATTGCTGTAAATAAATATCATTAGTGCCGACATGCAGCAATAAGGTAGATACTTCATCGTCGGCGACACGGTCCAATGCGGCCTCTATGCCAGAAATCTTGACCCCTGCGAGGCACTTAACATTAACTGCTGGTTTAACATAGTTTGGAATTCTAACATTCCGCACTATGGAATCGCCAATTATGAGCACTTTATTATTCTCAGTTTCCACAGGCGCGCTGCGGAGAGCTGAGAACCTGTTCTGGGTCCGAATTGGTGACCTGGGTGCTGGGGGACTAAATTTTGGATTCTTAGACCCCCGTCTTACTGTTACCCACTCGCCCTGTGGCTGAATTGGTGCTGCTGCTTTCGGCCGCGCACTGACTACAGTGGGACCTGGAGAGACTGAGGCCGAATCAGAAGTTGCCGAATTGTCTAAACAAACCGAGTCGATCCAATTTTCGGTTTGCCTAATCGCTATCAGATTCCTAACGCGGTCCTCCAATTCGCGTATTTTCCCGACCAACTCTAAATTAACTAAACATTTTTGGCAGGTGAAGCTATCTTTACTGTCGGCCGGAAAACCTGAGCTGTACATACTGCAGGACACACAACATATAAATGTGCCCTCGACGGGCAGAGAGCAGATAGAACTTACATTGAGTATCGAAGTCATCTTTGCCGTTTTTATAGGTGCTTCGGCGCTTTCCGTGTTCAGCTGAATCACCGTCGCTTTAAGTTTCCACCACCCGCTGAGCGATCGACTTTAATTTTTCACTGCCGGTTATTTCTACTGGTCAGCTGCCGGCTTTACCTCAGATGAACTTGCTCGGGTGCTTGCGAAGGGCTACGTGCCTGTGGGAGACGCCGCTGCTCTCTGCTTCCGCTCGCTGATCCGCTCTCTGCTTCCGCTCGCTGATCCGCTCTCTGCTTCCGCACGCTGATCCGCTCTCTGCTTCCGCTCGCTGAATATACATTCACCTGCACTAGTCATTTGCATGTTCTGTGTAAAAAATTTTGACAACATTCTACCCATAGGTCCTCATTAACATTATTATTTTTTCTTGAATTATGAAGAGATTACATGAAAATGTATTTTTGTGTATCCATTCTTGTAATCAAATGTTTAAGCTTTATAGTGTACTTGTAGGGCTGCAACTAGTGATTATTTTGGTAGTTGACTAATCGTTAATTTTTTTTGTTGATTAGTCATGATTATTTCATGCCTGACTATTTTGATGCCTGCGATCTGTGGTTGCACATCTTGTTCTGGGCTCCAGTGCATGTCTTACCTCCTCTGCTCACGTATGTCCACCTGTGAATGTCACCCTGATGTCTCTTCATTAACACGATTAAAATTAATAATATTCAAATTAAAATAACCAGTGAAACATATGAATTTGAAAATAATCAATGTTTTATATTAGTGTGACTATCACAATAAAAAAGAAATGCATCTATAATAATAAAAGGCAAAGCCCTCACTCACTCACTCACTGACTGACTGACTGACTGACTCATCACTAATTCTCCAACTTCCCATGTAGGTAGAAAGCTGAAATTTGGCAGGCTTATTCCTTACAGCTTACTTACAAAAGTTAAGCAGGTTTCATTTCGAAATTCTACACGTAACGGTCATAACGGTCGACAACGTCCGCCATGTTGAACTTTCTTATTTATGGCCCCATCTTCACGAAATTTGGTAGGCGGCTTCCCTGCACTAACCGAAACCAATGTACGTACTTATTTCGGTGGTATGATGCCACTGTCGGCCGCCATATTGAACTTTTCAACAGTCTTTGTTACTTATGGGCCCATCTTCAAGAAATTTGGTACACGGGTTCCCAACGCTAACTGAATCCTATTTACGTACATATATACGTCCATAGCCTGCAGCTTGGTCACCATGTGAGGCGGCGTTGGGTCTCCCATCCCATCACCTCCCACGTTGTTGGCTGCCTGCCTATATAAGGCCGTCCGTCGCTCCAGTCTCTACATTCCCTTCCTTGCTTCGCCACGGGATTCACGTCTCCCTGCTGATAACTACAGCCTTTTTGTTTAATCCACGGCTTCTCCGCTGTTTTATTGTTTGTTTATTACAATTATAGTTATTGTATAGGTATTTTACACTTACTTTACATTACTCAGGTACCCATTTCCTTCATCATTCCAACCCCCATTACCATGTCTATTGAGGTAATCACCATCGATCAAAGAACTGTCACTTACCGAGTGGTTTCCATGCCCGGAGATGGCACCTACCTTTTCCATTCTCTGTGTTACATATTGCACGGCCATATCAGGCTCACTCTTGATATCTGGAAGAACATTGTGTCTTATGTATTGAATGACTGGGACAGGTTCAAGGTGTGGACTGATGACGGTACAGGAGATAATTATACTACACAGGAGCACTAGAAGAGTGAAATGCTTAAGCCCTTCACCTATGGTTCTGCATGTGAGTTGATGGCTGCCGCTGAATTGTTCGGTTGGTGCTTTCAAGTGTACCGAAATGGCCAAATATTTTACACCTTTCGACAACCGCCAATGCCTCTTAAACATCTTACATTCATAGGTGACAATTTCAGTAGTGGACACTTTGATGTTTATGAATGTTTAAACTCTCAAAAGCTGGATGTGAAGTTATCGATGAAACCGGTTGTAAGCTTACAACGCTTGACAGATGCCGAATGTCACTTCAACACAAGTCCTGCAAATACTGTCGTAATTGAAACAAACCATGAAACTGAAATCGATTATGACAGCAGCAATCCATGCTGTGAGATTTGAAACAAGATTACTGTTCACATGGCCAACTGTAAGTTGCATGCTCAAGAGTAAGCTCAGCGCACAGCTTGGTCATGTTACAACCGGAGGGCCGAACTGACAACGTGGTATACAAAGAGATCCTTAACAAATAATTATTGCCATATTTTCCCTCACTTTAAAAAGGTTAAATTTTCTTCTTAATAAAAATTTTAATGCAGTACTTCACCGCTGCGAAGCGCGGGTATTTTGCTAGTCTATATTAATAAAAGGCAAAGCCCTCACTGACTGACTGACTCACTCATTCACTGACTGACTTATCACTAATTCTCCAACTTCCCGTGTAGGTAGAAGGCTGAAATTTGGCAGGCTCATTCCTTACAACTTACTTACAAAAGTTAAGCAGGTTTCATTTCGAAATTCTACGCGTAACGGTCATAACTGGAACCTACTTATGTACATATATACGGCCATAGCCTGCAGCTCGGTCGCCATGTGAGGCGGAGTTGCATCCCTCATCGTCACACCTCCCACGTAATTGAGTGCCTGCCCATATAAGGCCGTCCGTCAGTGGCAATCCAATAGAAACACTCTGTCGCTAAATATTCAAGGGTGAAGGACTGTGCTTATGCAAACAAAGATGAGATGGTCAGGGTGGTGTTTGGCACAAACTCAGCGAAAGTGCGAGAGAAACTTTTAAGTGCCGGGTCTTAGCTAACATTAAATAAAGCCGTGGACATCGCACGAGATAGCACAAGCACAGCTGAGAACCTTCGATGCATGTACTCCGAGCAGCTCACGTGAACTGACTGTGAACGCAGTTCGCAGAGAACAAGGAAGAGCTAAAAAGAGCGCTGAGCAAATAACGCATTACACAATTGAGAAGACAGCAAAAGAATATGAAGCAAGTGACGCATACAAGCATATTCATAAGTGCAGCTACTGCAGAAACAAAGCACACGGTGGAAAAAGTCAATGTCCAGCTAAAGGAAGACAGTACAAACAACAACAACATTTATTTATATAGGACATTTTCATACAAAAAGTAGCTCAAAGTGCTTTACATAATGAAGAAAAGAAAAATAAAAGGCAAAATAAGAAATTAAAATAAGACGTTAGTTAACATAGAAAAGAAGTAAGGTCCGATGGCCAGGGTGGACAGAAAAATCAAAAAAAAAAACTCCAGATGGCTGGAGAAAAAAAATAAAATCTGCAGGGGTTCCAGGCCACTGGACCGCCCAGTCCATCTGGGCATTCTGCCTAACATAAATGAAATATGCTCTTTGTAGTTACGGTTCTTATGGAGTCACTTGATGTTGATGGTCATACAGACTTCTGGCTTTTAATCCATCCATCATTGTTAGAACATCACGGTGCTTTGAGTAGATGGTGGTGGAGGAAACAGAAGAGAGAGTAGGGGTTAGTACAGATTTTAGAGCCACCATGAATAGTTATTATAATGAGTTGGATATACAGAGTATCAGTATTTTAATTACAGTGAAGTTATGAGAAGGCCATGTTAAAGTAATGTGTTTTCAGCAGTTTTTTTTTAAAGTGGCAGGCTATTCCAGATTTTAGGTGCATAACAGCAGAAGGTCGCCTCACCACTTCTTTTAAGTTTTGTTCTTGGAATTCTAAGGAGACACTCTTTTGAGGATCTGAGGTTACGAATTGGAATATAAGGTGTCAGACATTCCGATATATAAGATGGGGCAAGATTATTTAAGGCTTTATAAACCATAAGCAGCAGTTTAATGTCAATCCTGAATGACACAGGTAACCAGTGTAGTGACATCAAAACTGGAAGGATGTGCTCAGATTTTCTTTTTCTGGTTAGGATTCTAGCAGCTGCATTCTGCACTATTTGCAAACGATTTATGTCTTTTTTGGGTAGTCCTGAGAGGAGTGCGTTACAGTAATCTAGTCGACTGAAAACAAAAGCGTGAACTAATTTCTCAGCATCTTTTTAATGATATAAGAGGTCTAACTTTTGCTATGTTTCTTAAGTGAAAAAATGCTGTCCTAGTGATCTGATTAATATGCAATTTAAAATTTAGATTACAGTCATCAGTTACCCGTAAGCTTTTTACCTCCGTCTTGACTTTCAATCCTAATGTATCCAGTTTTTTTCTAATAGCCTCATTGTATCCATTATTGCCAATCACTAAGATTTCAGTTTTCTCTTTATTTAACTTGAGAAAGTTACTATTCATCCATTCTGAGATACACGTCAGACATTGTGTTAGTGAATCAAGAGAATCGGGGTCATCGGGTGCTATTGATAAATACAACTGTGTGTCATCAGCATAGCTGTGGTAGCTCACGTTGTGCCCTGAGATACTCTAACCTAACAGAAGCATGTAGATTGAGAAGAGCAGCGGACCCAGGATAGAGCCTTGTGGAACACCATATCGGATATCATGTGTCTTTGAGTTGTAATTACCACAACTAACAAAAAATTTTCTCCCTGCCAGGTAGGATTCAGACCAATTTAAGACACTGCCAGAGAGGCCCACCCATTGACTGAGGCGATTTCTAAGAATATTATGATCATTGGTGTCAATTGTGGCACTCAGATCTAAGAGGATGAAAACAGATAAATGGCCTCTGTCTGCATTTACTACTTTAACGAGTACAGTTTCTGTGCTATGATTTGTTCTAAAACCCGACTGAAATTTATCAAGAATAGCATGTTTATTGAGGTGGTCATTTAACTGCATAATGACTGCCTTCTCCAGAATTTTACTTAAGAAAGGCAGGTTAGAGATGGGTCTAAAATTTTCAAGAGCCGAGGGTTCAAGATTATGTTTCCTTAATAGGGGTTTAACTACAGCAGTCTTAAGACAGTCTGGGAAGACCCCCGTATCTAATGACGAATTTAATATGTCAAGAACATTATCAGTTAGCACGCCTGATACTGCTTTGAAAAAATTTGTTGGTATTGGGTCAAGGACGCAGGTGGAGGGTTTTAGTTGAGAAATTATTTTATGTAAATCAGTTAAATCTATCCTAGTGAAAGAGTTTAATTTGTTTATAACAGAATGCTGGGGTTTAGGAGGATCCTTAGTGTTGGGGAGATATACTATGTTATTTCTAATAGGACTGGGCGATTAATCGAAAAGTAATCGAAATCGACATTCAGAACCTATAATCGATCAAATTTTTCCAGGTCGATTATTTCAATTACTTTCCCTTTAAAAACACTACCGCGTGTGGAGTCATGTTACCCCGCTCCGTTACGTTATTCCGCCGACATGTCGAGCATGGAGAGCTTAAACACTGACACAACTGAGCAACAAGAGCAGCTTGTACCAAAGAAAAACACAGTCTCCGTCATTTGGACACATTTTGGCTTCAGTAAGAATGACATCGAACAAAATGAAGTCAGATGTAGACACTGTAAAAAAACAGTTTCGACACCCAAAGGTAACACCACCAATTTGTTTCAACACTTGAAGCACAATCACGTCACTGAATATGAACAGTGCATGGCTCAAAAAAAACAAAAAGACTGACAAGCGCCCAGCAACAAGTGCCTCCACAAAGCAGATGTCAATAACACAAGCGTTCATAAATGCCACACAGTATGAGAAGAGCTCAAGAAGATGGAAAGAAATAACTGACGCTATTTGTTATTACATCGCAAAGGATATGACTCCCTTGGCTACAGTGGAGCGAAGCGGGTTTAAACACCATGTTAAAACTCTCGACAGAAGATACACTGTGCCATCGCGATCACATTTTTCTAAAACTGCGCTGCCAGACATGTACAAGACATGTTGTAAAAATGTAGCTGCTGAACTGAAAAATGTTCAACACTTTGCAGCCACATCTGATCTCTGGTCAAGTAGGACGATGGACCCATTCTTGAGCCTTACTTTGTACTACATTGACGACGATTGGAAGCTGCGCCAGAGTTGCTTTGAGACGGCATATTTTCCAGCCGATCACACGGCAGATATAATTGCGCAAGGTCTGAAAGATATGCTTTCTGAATGGGACCTCGCGGAAGAAAAACTTTCAGCCATTACAACAGACAACGGTGCAGAGATGAGCAGCTATTTGGTGTCCCCCATGCTGGATAGTGAGGCAAATCCACTGGACTGGTGGAGGAAGCATCATGTACACTTTCCCACTCTAAGTAAGGTGGCAAAAAAGTATCTCAGCATACCAGCTACTAGCTCCCCATCAGAGCGGGTTTTCAGTTCGGGCGGAAACATTGTTACATGCCTCAGGTCCTGCCTGAAACCTGAAAAGGTTAACATGCTCGTGTTTCTTAGTAAGAACTTCCGAGTAAATTAATGTTCATATAGTGACATGACAAGATCGCTAAGATCACCTCATACAACAGTGTTTAGAGAGTTCTATTTTTATTACAACAATCTGTTGTTTACATTGATACATTGCACATTAAAATATTTGTTTAGAGGATATATTAGTTATTTTATTTAGAAGAGATACTGCTTATTTTCTACTTTTAATAAGAAAAACATTGAAAATAATTTATTTTGTTTCCAAAAGTGCAAGTTATTTATTTTTACTTTTTTTATAAGAACAAAGTGACTGTTCGTTTTAGGCAATGTGTGCTTTAATTTCAGTTGTTCAACATTGATGTTCAATAAATAATCACAGATAGCAGTGTGTTTCCTTCAATTAGTTTAAAATCAAGTAATGCACCCTTCATTCAAAACCTCTCACATGTAATATGTGAGCATATTTACTGTACAAAACTTGTCAGTGAACTATGAGGGCAAAAAAAAAAATAATCGTTCATTAATCGTAATTGAGTTAAAACGTTCAATTAATCGAGATTTTGATTTTAGGCCAAATCGCCCAGCCCTAATTTCTAATATCATTAATTTTTTGATTGAAAAATACAGCAATATCCTCACAGGTTTTACTGGAAGTACTTAGGAGGCATTCCTTTGAGCTACCTGGGTTTAGCAGACGATCAATCGTAGAGAATAAGACTCTGGGATAACTAGCATTGTTATTTATAATCTTCGAGAAATAGCAGCGCCTCTCAAGACGGACTGTGTTATTATATTCTGTTATTTTAACTTTTAATATTTCATAGTGGATAGTTAGTTTAGTCTTCCTCCATTTACACTCAGCTCTACGGCATGTTTTCTTTAAATCAGACACTCTTTGGGTATAATAATGGTAGAAGATTTTTTAACTGTCTTTTCAGGTGCAACTATGTCAACAGCAGCTCTCACTTTAATATTAAATCTTTCCATCTTACTATTTACATTATCCTCGCTATTGTAGTTGGCACTATAAAAGGACTGATTGCTTAGAATGTTTGTAAGTTTTAAAGCTGCTGCTGAGTCAAAGAAGCATTTTTTAACAATGTGCTTCTCATGAATGTTTTCTTTCATTATTTCTATATTAAAAAGTAGAAGAAAATGGTCTGATAGACCCGTATCAATGACCTGCTTTTATATCAACTTTTAGTCCTTTAGTAATCACTAAGTCTAACGTATGACCTGCTTTATGTGTAGGCTGATTAACGAGCTGTCTCAAATCAAGAGTCCAGGAGGTTCATAAATTCTTTTTACTTTTTGGTCACACTGATTATCTATATGAAAATTAAAGTCACCAACTATTAAGAGTGTATCATAGTTCGTAATTAAAACTGACATTAAGTCAGAGAATTCCTCAAAAAAAGACGCGTTGAATTTTGGAGGTCTATACATGGCTAATACTAGAACGAGTGAATCTCCACGGATACCAACGGCGAGATACTCAAAGGATCTTGAATTTACCAAAACTGACATCTTTACACTTTAACTGGCTCGAGTAAATGTTTGCCAAGCCACAGCTTCTTTTTCCTTGGCGATCTGTACAAGTAAAACTGTAATCCGGAGGCGCAGATTTGATTAAAACAGCTGCGCCATCTGAGCTAAGCCACGTTTCACTTAGTGCAATAAAATCTATTTTTTTATCACTAATAAGATTGTTGATAAAAAAATGTCTTGTTAGTTAAAGCTGTAACATTTAATAGTGCCATATTTAATGTTTCGGAGGGGCAGAGATGAATACTATGTGCGTTATTGATATTTGGAGCAGGAACCAAGTTATTTTTATTAGCACCACTCTGTGTGTATTTTTTGTTTAATCTATAATCTGTTTTTATAGTTTTAATACATTGTTCATCTAAAGTAGTAATTTTAACTAAATTATTGGTGTTTATGCCGTATTGGCTAGATTTTCTACGTGCATTGAGATTGGTTATTACAGTATTAATGCTGGGCACTTTTAAGGAAGATTTTATTAAACAATTATGTCCTTGCACAACAGTAGCATTTCGGAAGGGGTTAAGAGCAGAGATAGATAGTCAAGATAAACAAATTACCTTAGATATGTTTTCGGAGAGGACCCGGGCGCCGAAACCATTCGGATGCAGGCCGTCTCGCTTGAAGAAACACAGTCTTTCCCAAAAGAGGTCCCAGTTGTTGATGAACCCGATGTCTTACTTCTTGCAGAAGCCCTGCAGCCAGCTGTTTAATCCTAGCAGACGACTGTAGTACTCGTTTGATCGTCTGACGAGAGGTAGTGGACCTGAAATGAAGATCTTTGCCGATGGGGTCCTCTCATTCGTGTCTTTAATTAATGCTGCAAAGTCAGCCTTGAGGATTTCCGATTGTCGGTGCCTTATATCGTTTACACCGGCATGCAAAACAATTGCTCCAGCTGCCCTGTTCTTGTGCTTCTCGTGGATTGCCGGCGAACGTCTCATCACATCTCGGACAAGAGCACTGGGAAAACAAGAAACAAACGATTTTCCATTAGGGCATGCGATATTGATGTTTCTAACAATAGAATCACCTACCACTATTACATCACCAGGGGCTGAAGGCGAACTGGGGGACACGGAGAGGGTCGAACCGGTTCTGAGTTAAGATGCTCGCCTGTACCGATGGAGGTGGTCTGGTCTTGAACCCCCACCTGCATAGCTGAAATACGCCGAGGTCATCAGCGGTGTCGCTCCTATGAGGCGCGGGGGTGAAGTTCACTTGAGCGGCACAACACGGGGTTGATTTTACGCTGATTACAGATGGCGAGGACGGTTTATCCAGTAGCTGAGCCTTCAGATCTCTAAGGTATCTTCGTCGGGACAGGAGTTTCTGAATCTGTTCTTCGAGTGCCTGGAGTTCTTCTACTACAACTGCAACGTGATTCACCTCACTGTTGGCCATTGTCTGCTTCTGCTTCTGCTTTTGCTTCCACTTCATGCCCTAGGAAGAATGAGAGAGAGAGAGAGAGAGATTGCTTAGTTAGTGCATGCGAATCACGTGACACGAAGATGAGATGGTCAGGGATAGAATAGTGTTTGGCACAAACTCAGCAAAAGTGCGAGAGAAACTTTTAAGTGCCGGGTCTGAGCTAACATTAAATAAAGCCATGGACATCGCAAGATCGCACGAGATAGCACAAGCACAGATGAGAACCTTTGATGCATGTACTCTGAGTGGCTCACGTGAACTGACTGTGAATGAAGTACGCAGACAACAAGCAAGAGCTCCAAAGAGCGCTGAACAAAAAACGCATTACACAATTGAGAAGGCAGCAAAAGAATATGAAGTGAGTGACACATATAAGCATATTCATAAGTGCATTTACTGTGGAAAAAGTCAATGTCCAGCTAAAGGAAGACAGTGTAAAAAATGTGGTAAATTGAACCACTTTGCTAAAGTTTGCAGGACTAGGAAAGGTAAACCTGTGCATGCAGTGTGTGATGTCTCAGATAAAGAGGAAGACGAGCTGTTTATTGATGCAGTAAGAAAGGAACAACCCTCTGATGCTGAATAAGCCTTTGTAGACATATCAATAGGAAAACAAGGTGTAAAGCTTAAGTTTAAATTAAGTTCATAGACACACTGCTGCGAAATATTCACAGGAAAATCCACAACTTAATACCGAGAATGCCTGTTAAACATCTTAGATTCACGAGTACTGATTTAGGTAGTGAACACTTCGATGAATGAAACCTGTTATCTTTACAACGGTTGACAAATACGGAATGTAACTTCAACACAACACATCCTCCAAATACGATCCTGATTGAAAGAAATAATGATAATCAAATCCTTGATGACAGCAACGCTCATAACAGTCACAAAACAATTACATTGACAATCATGTTACGTTATTTTTAAAATGTTTCCTTTTCTTTTTCATAACTTCTTTAACACAGTACTTTTCTGCTGCGAAGCGCGGGTATTTTGCTAGTTATTATATAAAAGTCACTAAAAAATAGATGCCAAAATAACAAACACTGAATTTTAAAGTGATGGTTTTAAATTTACAGTAAAATAGTAGTTGCTATACCTAACATATGGGTGTTGTACTGAATATGCCTTATATTGATATGGAATTGTTTTTGGTTTTGTCCATCTGGCTGTAGTCCTTACATAATTCTACGTACATACCAGTGAAAATATTTAGCAAATGACACTTAAAAAGCACATTTCTGGTGTAGATCTGTATTATGAAATGGATGACATTGGCACTGTCCCTATGTTGCTTACAAATGTTACAGTCTGGAATTTGGACACATTTTGACCATCCATCAGATATCAATTTAGAACGTAAACAAAGGCTTTCCAAGTACAGGGAGACCCCTGTGATTGTACTGTAGGTTTCTGTTCCAAGCAGTTTCACAATCAGAGTCATTTTACCTGTACGTATCTCATTATTTAATTATTTTAATTTATTTCTTCTTTATTTAGAAAAGATCAGTAGCGTGAGAATTACTTTCGTAAGAAATGTAGGAATATATTTATTTTTAACCTTGAACAGTTTTCAACTCCTTTCTGTTTCCCCAGTTATGAGAGCTGCTCCATCAGGTCCTAGGCCCTCCAGCTTACAAGTCTCACACCTAGACCATCAAGCCTCTCGATTAGCATCTTTGTAACTGCCTTGGTTTTGTATTCAATCATACTACATGTTGCGGCAAAACTAAATGTAAATGTGTTTTTTTTTTTTTTTTTTTTTTTTTGACTAATAAATAAGCATGACTAAGTGTATCCTGTGATGAACTGGCATCTACTGCAGGCATAGCTTCTTCTTTGTGCCCAGTGCTGTTCGGATATTGTTTCTTGTAACATCAAGTGGGATTAGCAATTTAGAAAATGGATGTATGTGTGAATATTATAGTTTGTTTTAAAGAAGACCTTGTACAGTGGTGCTTGAAAGTTTGTGAACCCTTTAGAATTTTCTATATTTCTGCATAAATATGACCTAAAACATCATCAGATTTTCACTCAAGTCCTAAAAGTAGATAGAGAGAAACCAGTTAAACAAATGAGACAAAAATATTATACTTGGTCATTTATTTATTGAGGAAAATAATCGAATATTACATATTTGTGAGTTGCAAAAGTATGTGAACCTCTAGAATTAGCAGTTAGTTTGAAGGTGAAATTAGAGTCAGGTGTTTTCAATGAATGGAATGACAATCAGGTGTGAGTGGGCACCCTGTGTTATTTAAAGAACAGGGATCTATCAAAGTCTGCTCTTCACAACACATGTTTGTGGAAGTGTATCATGGCACGAACAAAGGAGATTTCTGAGGACCTCAGAAAAAGATTTGTTGATGCTCATCAGGCTGGAAAAGGTTACAAAACCATTTCTAAAGAGTTTGGACTCCACCAATCCACAGTCAGACCGATTGTGCACAAATGGAGGAAATTCAAGACCATTGTTACCCTCCCCAGGAGTGGTCGTCCAACAAAGATCACTCCAAGAGCAAGGTGTGTAATAGTCAGCAAGGTCACAAAGGACCCTAGGGTAACTTCTAAGCAACTGAAGGCCTCCCTTACATTGGCTAATGTTCATGAGTCCACCATCAGGAGAACATTGAACAACAATGGTGTGCATGGCAGGGTTGCAAGGAGAAAGCCACTGCTCTCCAAAAAAAAAAACATTGTTGCTTGTCTGCAGTTTGCTAAAGATCATGTGGCGAAACCAGAAGGCTATTGGAAGAATGTTTTGTGGACGGATGAGACCAAAATAGAACTTTTTGGTTTAATTAAAAGCGTTATGTTTGGAGAAAGGAGAACCTTATCCCATCTGTGAAACATGGTGGTGGTAGTATCATGGTTTGGGCCTGTTTTGCTGCATCTGGGCCAGGAAGGCTTGCCTTCATTGATGGAACAATGAACTCTGAATTATATTAAAGAATTCTAAAGGAAAATGTCAAGACATCTGTCAATGAACTGAATCTCAAGAGAAGGTGGGTCAATCAGCAAGACAACGACCCTAAGCACACAAGTCGTTCTACCAAAGAATGGTTAAAGAAGAATAAAGTTAATGTTTTGGAATGGCCAAGTCAAAGTCCTGACCTTAATCCAATCAAAATGTTGTGGAAGGACCTGAAGCAAGCAGTTAATGTGAGGAAACCCACCAACATCCCAGAGTTGAAGCTGTTCTGTACGGAGGAATGGGCTAAAATTCCTCCAAGCCGGTGTGCAGGAATGACCAAAAGTTACCAGAACCGTTTAGTTGCAGTTATTGCTGTAAAGGGGGGGGGGGGGGGTCACACCAGATACTGAAAGCAAAGGTTCACATACTTTTGCCACTCACAAATATGTAATATTCGATCATTTTCCTTAATAAATAAATGACCAAGTATAATATTTTTGTTTCATTTCTTTAACAGGTTTTCTTTATCTACTTTTAGGACTTGAGTGAAAATCTAATGATGTTTTAGGTCATATTCATGCAGAAATATAGAAAATTCTAAAGGGTTCACAAACTTTAAAGCACAACTATAGTATTGTTATTTGGACAATGTTAACATTTGATTTAATTAACGTAAGTAAAAAGGACATTAAGCTGCAATAACATGGATGCTTTTGTATTCCTTCAGGTCGTATTGCTGGGTGAATTAGGATGGGTGACAAGCCGCTCTGGGAGCAGATAGGAACCAGCTTTGTCCAGCATTATTATCAGTTGTTTGACACAAACAGGCCTCAACTTGAATCAATATACGTAAGTATTGTGTACACTGTATACAGCAGTAAATTGAACTCTAAGGGAATTACTATGATGAGTTTAAAAAGTTTTAAAAACATTTCAGATTTTGGCTGAATAATTGAAAGTGTTAGCATTAATGCTGTATTATTGTCAGGAAGAAAATACTTGTTAACATATTTAAAATTCCAAACAGAGGTTGAATGAAAGACCTGTGAGGATAGTGTCTGCATATTTTTGTGTTTGGTTGTCACTTGTCTATATAACCAAAATGACCTGACGAATCCAGACAAAGATAAGTGTTTTTTTCAGTTAAATCACAACAGTTTTTCTCTTGATGCTCTTCACATACTGAAGCTAGCAAGGCATATGGAAGTTTTCATTAGAACATTAGAAAGGTTTAGCTGAGAACAGTTCATTCCACCCAACAAAGCTTGCCAGTCCTATCCTCTTAATTCCTCTAGAATAACAACAAGCTGAGTTTTAAAGATCCCTAAAGTCCTACTGCTGCTAGTGGTCCTGTTATTGGACCACAGTGCTTCACATTAATACAGTTGAATTGGTAGGATGCAGGTCTCCTATCCTTATTTATTTGTCACTCATAGACTTCTTTTTCTGAAGCCTCACCCTGTAGGAACTAGAGAACTGGTGGAGCAGCAAGGCTAAAATCATATAATAATCTGGGTTGCCCCTTCCTGACGAGCACTGCTGATGCACCAACCATTCACTCAAACAAGAAAGATACAGAACTATGTATGGCTTTGGAGTAATTTTTGATAATGAATCCATGTCCAGCATTTCTAAGGCCAATGTTCTGTAACTTCTAACTGATTAGTTTCAAGGGTGCTTAGATTAATGTTGGCTGTCAAAACACAGAAGAAGTTCATGATGGCAAAGGGTAGGCTGCATGGAGTAGGAGGAGAAAGGAGGTTTGATGGTAGAGTTTATCTTAGTATTGTGTGCCATTTCTTTAGGTTGCTCATAGATAGTCACGGTAGACGTTGAAGGGAGTTCAGGTCCCATATGGTCAGGAAGCATTTGAGAGTGTGAGGGCTTTCATATTTAGCATTATTAACATTCCCACAAACTTTCTTAGTTTACCGTTCCTGTTACACGGTTAGGTAGCTTTGAAAAGTTTTAATCAATACAATATAGCATAGCAGTTTGTTTTGTTGTGATGTATTGTGAATGCAATGAAGAAGAGTATATGGATTTTTTTATTTTGTATTTTGTGTATATTTGTTATTTTGTGCCATTATACAATAGTGCTAACAATTATAATGCACTATCTGTGGGAAAGCAAAAGGAGTGGTTTTTATTAGTACTTGGAGAACATTGTTTGTTCCTTCTGCATTCCAACAGATGGTGTACTTTAAGCATTAGCATGGCAGCAGAAATTCCTATACCAAACACAGTGCCTTCATAAATTATTCGGACCTCATCACTTATGATAAAATAATTTAAATTAATGTTTGCCCTCATCAAGCAACAATCAATACTCCCAAATGACAAAGTAAAAAACATAGTTTTAGAAATTTTTACAAATGTGTCAAAAATTAAACTGAAATATCACATTGATACAAATATTCATACCCTTTACTTGGTACTTTTGTAGAGACATCTTTGGGATAGATTACAGCCTAAAGTCATTTTGGGTATGACCATTAATGGAGGGGTGTTTTTTGGCCTTTCCATAGATGTTCGATTGGGTTCAAGTTTGGGCTTTGGTTAGGCCACTCAAAAACATTCACTCTTGTGTTATCTTTGCTTTGTGCTAAGGATCATTGTCCTGTTGGAAGGTGAACCTTTAGCCCAATTTGAGGTTCAGAGCAGGTTTTCATTAAATAATGTTCTGTATTTTTTAAGTTGATGGTATTAATTCACAAACATGCTATTACTGTATGTATTTGCCACACTAGACCTTTTAAACTTCTGACCAATTATCCAAAGTAAATTATGAGGGCAGGCAGTTTAAACAACACACTATGCATTCAATAAATAGCTGAGCCAGCTTACTTTCTTTTATGTTTGATTGGTTTTGATGACCAACTGGCAGCTTTCTGTGGAGACAAAATGTTTTTACCAACATAATCTTTTTCACATTGTTTGGTAGGCTAAACATGTCACGGTCCTTACCCTTTTTATAGACCTCTTCATGAAATTCGTTTTAAGACTGTTTTTAAATTTGTTGTAGTCTTTCCCTCTATATCATTACAAATAAATGTGATTTTTTTCCCCCCTCAGAAAGGTAGTGGTTCTCTACTTAATCAGCCTCCAATATAAATGGGTAGTAATTTTTCACTCCAAATTACTTAATCAGTGATCAGTAAATTGGCTGATTTCAAACAATGACCTGGCATTTTTGAGCTTTACGTTAATAAAGTTGTTGTGCTCCTTTATACAAAGTATTACAGTACTTGAACTGCAGGCATTTTGTTAATATGACAAAACAGAACTGCCAGGCAGACTGAGAGAGAAAGCTAAAATATTGTGTTTTACATTAAAAGAACTATATTAATAAGCTGAGACAAAAGAGTCTGAAGAGCCATCATGTGCATGAAGAGGAACTACAAATGTATATGTTGCCTCCAGCTAGATTTGGAGTGAAAGAAAAGAGGCCTTGCATATAGAAAGAGGCATGTCTTCTGCAGAAATTAAGAGAAGCTACTGTAAGGAGTCCAGACCTTTCTGTTTTGTCCTTTAATTAAAATGGACACTCGTCTGAGTGTGGGCAGTGAGACAGTTTTTGTTTAGTACAGTGACTGTTATTTCAAATTACAAGAATTGGGGGGAAAAAGAACAGAAGGACAAGAATGTGCACTTGCTGCTTAGTAAAAAAAATAAGAGTGTTGCCTTAAGAGCCAAATTTGTCTATTTTAGTTGTAAACTTGTTAAACATGTTAGCCTTGCATTTTCTTGGCAATCATCTTGTGAACATTTTATTAGAATTGTGGCTTGCAAATATGACATGCATTAGCTTTTTTAGGCCATATGCACAACATTATGAATGAAAGTTTTGTATATGTAAGTTTTATTAGTTAGAAATGCTAATATTAATAAAACCCCCTTAAATACATAGATTGGTCGCTGATCAATAAGCCTATAGAATTTCTTTTTATTGATTAAAAATGAACAGTTAACACCCATCAATTGCAGCTAAATTTTTGCACCGTAATGTAGAAGACAAGGCTTTACATGGCTGGTTATTCATGTGCTTAGTGTGAAAAATTATTAAAAGAATAAGTAACATTTGTGGTATCTGAATTGCCAATTCTAGTAACATAATATTGGTGATTGGCCAGTTCTAGTAACATTGGCTCTTTAAAAAAGAAAAAAAAAAGTGTAGCATCCCTAGACTATTGTAACTGTTACAACTTAGTATTGAACCTATTTCTTCCTGATCTATAGTCTCTGTGAGTGGTCTAGAAATCAGATCAGACCTTGAGGCTTTTTCTTCAAATCAAGGTTATTGGTTGAAGTATTTGATCAGTGAGTTCTAAGCTTTGTTTTGATGTTATGTTACATTTCAAAGTGAGCAAGTGCCAAATTTTGTATGTTTTACAATGTGTGACCAAAAGTCAAAGTTATTGGGTCACTTCAATGTCAGTTTTCAAAGGATACGCCTATGGGCTTTCCATGTCAAGTTTTAGTAGCTAATTACTTATGAGGTAGTCAGTCCCTCCGTTATAAACTTTCTGTTGGGGATTTCCTAACTCACTTTATTGTGTGCCACTGTAAAATGCATACTAAACTAAGTACACATATGCATGCATGTCCATATATGTGCACACTCATGGATGAAAGCTCCTCAGAGGGAACACTGGAAAGGAGTAGGCTACTGGCAGTTGTTTCAGTTTTTGTTTAGTTTATTAGTTTTTGTTTTAATTAAATAATTTTTTTAAGTCGTTTTAGTTAGTTTCCATTATTGATAATAACCTTGCTGAGTATTTCTGATGGGGCAAAGAAAACAAAGAATCCATTTTATCCAGTTGCAGTTTTTTTGTTTACAGTGTAAAATCTCTGCTGCTGCTGCTTTATTTTGTTTAGGGGGGAAGAAAAAAAACACCAAATATTTATTTGTTGATGCCCGCTATACCCTTTGATTTTTAGGGGGGGGGGTTAGAGGTTTTGATATTCTTTCAAGAGCAATCTACAAACTTTCATGGATTATTTTTTTTCCCCCAAAAATTGTCTTTGATATCTTGGTATTAAATGTCAGAATTCCATCAGCATGATGCACTCTAGGAATTGGTACTTTTATCAATGCTGCAATCACATAAACTGCATAAGCTATGCAGATTGTTGTAGTTACAGGTCTAATTAATAACTTTTTCAAGTAGAAAAATTATGACTTTTAAAATCTCAGATATAGATTCTGTAGTAGATGTTTGCACAGGATTATTTCTATATTGTGCATGCTCTATTAGATGTTATGTGCACACACCACCCACTTCTTTGTCTGAAAATGCTATAAGGTATGGCTTTCATATTGTGGACGTAAGTGCTGTATTTCATTTAGTGGTTAACTGAGCAATATATTATAGAATTCTTGAACAGAATGTGAGTTTGAAGCCAAGCAGAAAACAGATATTGTAAAAAGAAAATGATTCAAAACACATGAGTAACTTGAATAGTCTTGATGTTTCTGTAAAAATATTATAGATGCACTTGAGGCAGTCTTTATCTTGAAAAATGTCCTACAGCATCTTACTGTTCAAGTTCTGGATGGAGGATTTGGCAATTGTTATTATTTATTTATTTGTTTTTGTTTTTTTTGTGAATCAAAATTCAGCAATAAAGTGTGAGATAAGGTCAGGTTAACCTATTGATAACACTGAAATGATAGTATTTTTTTTTCTGTGTATGTTCAAAATATTCTGCAAAATTCTAAGAGTATGTAATTTTGTACTGCACGGTGTATAATAAACATGGATGTTAGCCACAGCCCTTAGGCTTACTGCTTGCTCCTTTTCCTGCCTATATAATATGATTTTATCTATCTGCTAATTTAGAAAATTGACTGTAAAATACTAACATCCTTGCAGTATTTATGAACAAAAGTGTGAATGTTCATTGTGAGTTTACTATAACCATGTAAATAAACAAATGCATGCTCTGGAATAAAATCTGTGTTGCCCAGAATACAGTAGATTCTGTAGGGATAACTGCAACATTGGCTTTCTTTAAAAGTAAGTAAATTCTTGCTTTGTGTATACTTGGATAGCAAATTTAATTTCAGTAATAGCTTGTAAAGTTTATTAAATACTAGGGCTGTGTATTGGCAAGAATTTTGCGATACGATACGTATCATAATACAGGGGTTACGATTCAATATATTGCGATATATTACAGTACTGTAAGCAAGGTGATATATTGCAATTTTTTAAATGTAATTTTAGGAAAACTATCATAGTGTAAAGCACACCACTATATGCATAAAATCTGAGTAAAAAAAAGTTTACTTTTTCATGCAATCAGAACAGTGCGATCTGCAACTGCATTTATCACAGTCCATATAATTTCAGACATCATAGCAATACTTTTTGTGCAGTCTGAAGAAAGGAATTAACATGTTCCTATATCACAAAAACAAAATCACTGTACCTTTTGATCCTACTTTAAAGGTGCATAGTATGCCACACTATGTTTCAAGTAGTTTATAAGAAAATGCATAACATCATAGCACTGTAATCTGTACAAAGGAATTAACATTTGCTTACAGTATATTAGTAAAAAATAAAAGTGCTACATATAAATTCAGGCAGTGTGTGTGTGTGTGTGTGTGTATGTATATGTATATGTATATACACACATAT
>JANRMT010062806.1:79439218-79477017 GCA_026402145.1 Polypterus bichir lapradei
TATATATATGTGTGTGTGTGTGTGTGTGTGTGTGTATGTATGTGTGTGTATATTGTGGAAACCGTACCCCCAAACACAGACAGACTGACACCAGGATGTCCAAAGCACACTCCTTTATTTTCCACTGCACCACAATGCCTTCTTTCACCAACTTTCTTTCCTTTCTTCTTCTTCTTCCTTTCTCTTTCTCTCTCTCTCGACCTACTTCCTCCTCCTCACAAGCTTCGTCTCCTTCCTTCCAACTCTGGCTCGTCTGCTAGAAGGAGGCGGCCCCTTTTATCATGGCCCGGATGAGCCCCAGGTGCTCTCCTTGACGTCACTTCCTGGTGTGGCGGAAGTGTCAGGAAAGCACCTGGAAGCACTCCTGGTCTTCTTTGAATTATTTCCGGCAGTACATCCTGGTGTGGCGGAAGTGCTGCCATCCAGGATTCCCTTACTGTCCGGGTGCCCCCTGGCGGTGGCCACGTCCTCTCAGGAATGTCCCAGGTTCCTCCTTGTGGCCCCCAGATAGGCCCGGGCGGCTGCCCTCTTGTGGCCAAGGAGTAATACTGTCCATGTCGGGGACTATCCCGGCGTCCCGGCCGGGCAGTGTCCCCGGACATCTGTGACTATATATATATATATATATATATATATATATAAATATCTATATATATATATAGTGTGTGTGTATATATTACTTGGCCACTAACCTAGCTACAACCCTGCTTGACTGCTGTTTCTTTGAGTAGTGAGAAAAGCGCTATATAAATGCAAAGTATTTTTTTTTTATTTTTTTTTAGGAGAGTGGCAGATCCTGCTACAATAAATAACCCTGCTGTTCCAGTTTCAAGCTGAATAAAGCTGGCTTTGCTAAAGTACTGAGACTCAGCCTTTTGTTTTGGGGTGTAAGACGGAGTTACAGCGCAACAACGATTTTTTAGGATTTGCTTCTGTGGTGCTTAACTGCAGCGCTGTGAGCCTGCTGTTGCCCTGCTCCGGCAACAGACAAACAATCTTCCACAGACGCGGCAATCGTGCTTCGGGACACACTTGTGCATGTCGCCCCATTGGGTGTAGAAACCAAAAGAGTTCAGAAACCTCGCAATATGAAGAAGAAGAAAATTATGATTCGGCTTCTGATTGATAATTGTGCTGCTCACAACATGTTTCCACGTTTAGATAGTGTTCAAGTTGAATTCCTCCAACCCAATTGCACAGCAGTGCTTCAGCTATTGGATTTGGGCATCATTTGCACCGTGAAAGTGTATTATCGCAAGGAAATGCTGAGAACAATTCTCGCCAGCATAACTTGTAGACAGGAGGAGATTAAAATTAACACGAAAGAAGCTATTGAAATGATTGCAAATGCCTGGATGCAAGTTAAAGAAAGTACTTTAGTGACAAATGCAGAATCTTACTACAACTAAATATTTTTTATGTCCTTGGCAGTTCGTTGTAATGGAATTTTACCTTACATTATTTCTATTTCTTTTTGCTATATAAGTTTGTTTTTCAAAATTGTATGAAACATCTAGAGAAAATGAACAAGTGCAGATATTATTTTTCTATGGATGTAATTAATAACCTGTCATGTTTTTGGGTGTTTAATTTTGCCATTAACCTATCTGTACATTTGACTAGTGATACTAGTGATAGAGGTTCTCAACAAGGAGTGTTTTTGTTTTCCAATGTACCAATTCAAATGACATTTTCATGCTTGATTTATCTTTGATTCCTGTATATAGGTATTAAATAATTTATAGGATAATGTATATTAAGTCAAAACTGATCAACTCTTATGCACCTTTATTAATAGAAAAGATTATTGCAAAGTACTGTTAGATAAATAATACAATATTAAAACTGTAAATGGGCTATTTCGTAATAGATATTTGCTGATCTCAAGAATAGTAATACATTTAATAATACACTAAAGAAGAAAAAAAGGCTTGCCTTTTTTTATAGTAAATTAAAAAATTTCCTCTTGCAATAATTAATGAAAGGATACACAATGTACAGTACTGGGTTAAGAAAAAGCACCTTATGAAAGTTGGCAAGTTTTAGTGTCCTTCTCATATTCTCATTTTAACCTTACTTCTAACTCAGTTTTACAGTCTGCATAATTTGTCATTACTATTCTGAAAAATTAATTTTGTCAGATGATTTGACAGTCTTGTTTAATATGCTTTTTTTTTTTTTTTTTTTTTAATTTTGTTGTTTGTGAGTGAATATGGTTGTGGTAGTTTAGGTGCTGGTGCTTAATTTCAGTGTAGATCAAGGCAGTGACATGATCAAATATTTGCAGATTCTGTTACCTGCTGGCAGCCCGTTAATTATTTGCATTTATTATAGAGTTATGACTTTCCCTTAGAAAATATTTCACTGTGTGTGATATTTACATGATAATTTACACTTCTGGTGTTCTGCAGTGCTTAGTATAGCCATTAGCCATGCATAGAGCATAAAAGCAATTTAAAATATTTCAGTGAAAATTGACATCTTTTTGAATTGAATAGCGCTTATATGTTCTTCTGTTTGCAAAGTATTTTATTAATGTTTGTAATATTAGGATTCACTTGCTTTTGTAAAATGTAATGTGAAACTGGTAATATCTGTTCTCCAGTGGAGTTCAAGAGTTTGACTTCTGTCACTAAGTTTGTTGACACCATTGATGTGTGCTGGGTCAGAGTGCATATATGAAAGCACCATTAAAGACTGGCTTCTGTAATGATTTTAAACGATATATCAAATATATATATTTTTTAATCTATTAAAAACAAAGGCTTGATTTTTTTTTTAATATGTTAAATGTGTGAGTGTCTTCACGCCCAAAACCACTTGCAATGTCAGGAAAGTGTTTTGTCATATGCAAAAGTGTGTCATTATGAATTGGTGAATTTCAGATTTCCAAATGCTAATTCCCCAAAAAGATAAATATAACAATTTTTTTTATATTTTGTGAGTGAAGCAATATTTTAAGTTACAGAATATAATTTTTAATGATATTTTGAAAAAAGTGTGCATTTCTAGCAAAAACATGAAACTTTCTGGGTTATTCCAAATCTTTGAACACTAGTGTACGTGTGTGTGTGTTTGTTTGTCTATATATCTCTTTCTCAATCCATATGCACATCCACAAAATGGAGAAGAGAATTATGAGAAAAACAAGCAAAAGTGCACGCTTTCACTTTTTTCATCTATAGCTCCATCTTATCAGTCATTCATGTTGGAGAATAAGTCTATCTGAAATGCTAGTGTAGAGAATATATACTTTTTATGTAGAAATAGTCTGCTTGTGTCTTCACAGTTTACTGCTGATCAACTCTCTAATAATGCTTATAATTAAAGTGTGTGTGGAGCATGTAAAATATATGCAGCAGCTTAAGATAAAGCTGAAGATTTTGTATATTGACAGTCAAGCAACATTGAATCAGTTTAATATGGATTTTAAGCTCCTTTTTGTTCATTAAAGTTATAATTTTGTTCTGTGTTGTTGTATTTTACATAACCTACAGTATAATGCAGTTACAGCAGGAGGTATTGAAATTGATCTGACCTATTACCAAATTCTCAAAGTACTCGTTGGTTAGTAATATAATCAATCTGCACTATTTTCAGAAACTTGGCACTTTCAGTTGATCTTATCCACCAATTTGAGGGTCAGGGCATGAGAAGTGAGCCTTTAAAACAAGTTATAATCACCACAGAAAAATACTTAACATTTCCCTAACTCAACAGGTGCATCCCTACAAGCAAGATACTGTAAATACTGGCTAAGTTCAATAAAGCTTTTGCTAATGTATTATTATATAAATAATATTATTTATTTTATATTTATTATTTTATTAAATAATATTATTATTGGAACTTGGTAATGATGTATCAATGGATAATGTTGTTGAATGTGTAATACAGCTACTTCTGCCAGATGCAGCTCCTACAAGTAGTGTTCATATGTTGGCAGAGAATAACCAGTCTACTGATAAGAGGGTTTTTGATAATAGGCTGATTATATATCCATAGCCAGTAATGTATCAACAGACAATACAGCCTTGGTGCAGTTGTGAGTTTATGTCCAATCTGATGTAGCAATAAGATCTTGCAGTCAAACAGAAAATTAATTATTATGTTTAATGTGTTCAAGCAGCCGCAGGTGATTGTGGGGGTTTCTCATGTGTAGCACAAGCAATGTAAAGTGCTCAAGGCTCTGTTTTATTTTTGATGACATCACTTTTTTTGCATATAGGGAATTTTATTCCTCTGCAGAACTGTTTTTGGTGTCACATTTGTTTAACTTTTCACATGCATCTTTTAAGTGAAAATGCACTGCACAAGTCATAAACTCTTTACAATGCTTTACAAACCAGCCATGAGGAAAAAAATGAAACTCTTAATTTAAAAATGATACAAAGTGTAGGTTTTTAATCTATGTTTAAATGCATGTTTTAATATGAATATTTAAAACTTTATTTTTGTCTACTTTTGACAACATTATTGTAGCATTTGTTTCAAAGATATACACAAGGTGTAATCATACATGATGGTCTTTATATTTGGATCTAGCCTGGCTCCAATTAAATTGGTCTAGTCTCTTTGTCACTAAACTATCCACTCATAGTGGCAAAGTTCTCTTCATTGTCTTAATTGCCATATCCTCCGCGTTTTCTTGAGTGAGAAAAAGTTGATGTACACAAACATAAAACATATGTCAATTGAGAGGAGATATTCAGCCCTTTAAGCTAGTTTATTTAGCTAATGGCTAAATTGTCCCAATATCTTATTCAAGTACTACTTAAAGGTAGTTGATGTTTCTGCTTCAACTATATAACTTGGTAGGGTTTTCCTGATTCATGCAACTCTTTTGGCTGCTCCCGTTAGGGGTTGCCACAGCGGATCTTCTTGTTCCATATCTTTCTGTCCTCTACATTTTGCTCTGTCTCACCCATCACCTGCATGTCTTCTCTCACCACATCCATAAACCTTCTCTTAGGCCTTCCTCTTTATCCCTTGCCTGGTAGCTCTATTCTTAGCATCATTTTCCCAATATATCCAGCATCTCTCCTCTGAATACATCCAAACCAACGCAATCGCGCCTCTCTGACTTTGTCTCCCAACTGTCCAAACTGAGCTGTCCCTCTAATGTACTCATTTCTAATCCTCTCCATCCTCGTCCCAACCAGTGCAAATCTTAGCATCTTTAACTCTGCCACCTCCAGTCTGTCCTCTGCTTTCTGGTTAGTGCCACCGTCTCCAACCCATATAACAAAGTTGGTCTCACTACCATCCTGTAGACCTTCCTTTTCACTCTTGCTGTTAGCCGTCTGTCACAAATTACTCCTGACACACTTCTCCACCCATTCCACCCTGCCTGGACTCTTTTTCACCTCTCTTCCACAATACCTGTTACTCTGTACTCTTGATCTCAGGTATTTAAACTCATCCACCTTTGCCATCTCTACTCCCTGCATCCTCACCATTGCACTGACCTTCCTTTTATTCACACCAAGTATTCTTTCTTGTTCCTACTGGCCTTCATTCCTCTCCTCTTTAGAGCATATCTCCACCTCTCCAGGGTCTCCTCAACCTGCTTCCTACTCCCGCTACAGATCACAATGTCATCAGCAAACATCATAGTCCAAGGGTAATCTCGTCTGTCAACCTGTCCATCACCATTGCAAATAAGAAAGGGCTCAGAGCTGATCCCTGATGTAATCCCACCTTCACGTTCAATGTAACCATCACTCCTACCGCAGACCTCACCACTGTCACACTTGCCGTGTACATATCCTGTACTACTCTTACTTCTCTGCCATTCCCGACTTCCTCATACAATGCCACTACTCCTCTCGACACCCTGTCATATGCTTTCTTCAGTTTCACAAAGATGCAATGCATCTCCTTCTGGCCTTCTCTATACTTCTCCATCAACACCTTCAGAGCAAACATTGAATCTGTGGTGCTCTTTCGAGGCATGGAACCATAGTGCTGCTCACTAATCATCACCTCCCTTCTTATCTGAGCTTCCACTACTCTTTCCCATAACTTCATGTTGTGGCTCATCAATTTTATCCCCCTGTAGTTACTACAGCTATGCATATCCTCCCTTATTCTTAAAAATAGGCACCAGTACACTTTGTCGCCACTTCTCAGGCATCCTTTCACTTTCCAAGATTCTGTTTAACAATCTGGTTGAAAACTCCACTGCCATCTCTCCTAAATACCTCCATACTTCCACAGGTATGTCATCTGGACCAACAGCCTTTCCATTATTCATCCTCTTCACAGCTGTCCTTACTTCATCCTTGCTAATCCGTTGCACCTCTTGAGTCACTATCTCCACATCATCTAACCTCTCTCTCTGTGCATGAATAAGCCTCTCAAAGTACTGTTTCTATCTTTTCAACACACCCCCCTCGCTTGTTGAGTAAGTTTCCATCTTTATCCTTTACGACCCTAACCTGCTGCACATCTTTCTCAGCTTGGTCCCTCTGTCTAGCCAATCGGTACAGGTCCTTTTCTCCCTCCTTAGTGTCCAACTTCTCATACAGCGTATCATACACCTTTTCTTTACCCTTCCCCTCCTCTCTCTTCACCTTGTGCCTTATCTCCTTGTACTCTTGTCTACTTTCTGCATCTCCCTGACTATTCCACTTCTTCTTCGTCATCCACTTCCTCTGTATACTCTCCTGTACTTCCCCATTCCATCACCAGGTTTCCTAATCCTCCTTCCTCTGTCCAGATGTCACGCCAAGCACCCTTCTTGCTGTCACCCTTACTACTTCTGCTGTAGTTGCCCAGCTGTCTGGTAACTCTTCCCTGCCACCCAGTGCCTGTCTTACTTCCTCTCTAAACTCAAACTTGCAGTGTTCCTTTTTCAACTTCCAAAATGTTATCCTTGGCTCTGCCCTCACTCTCCTTCTATTTTTGATCTGCAACACCATCCTACAATCCACCATCCTATGCTGTCTAACTACACTTTCCCCTGCCACCACTTTACAGTCTTTAATATCCTTCAGATGGACTCTTCAAATTGCCAAAGTCAAATTGCTCAGAGGGACTGGATACATGTACTTTAGTTTTTTTTTTTTTTTTAATGTAGTAGATATGATGGATATATACCTTGCTACCACAGAACAAAGGATCTCTTTCTGCCTCATGTAATAATTTGTTTATTCTAAGTTTGTAACCTTACTTGTAAATATCCACAGTCGATAGGAGGATTAGCTACTTACTAACTTTCATTTGGGGTATCTTTTTCTAGTCAGAGTTGGTGAAGTAGAATGAAGACTTCACCTGCCACTATCCAGTAGATTAAATGAATAAATAAATTATAAATGTATTCACCAAATCCTAAACAGAGTTGCGTTGGAACATTTATATAAAGTCAATCTACGACAGTCTATTTTCTTAAAAGTATTTATCTAGTTTTTATTATTATTATTGTTTCTATTATTTTGTATATTTTAAAAGTAATACTTATTGGACTGTACTTACCAGGATCCATTTTGTCTCCTTTCTTGTAGATTCACATTTGCAATTTTCCAGTCATCTGGTACTTCTCCTCTCTGAAGTGACTGCTCAAATATGCATAAATAAAGGTTTATAAATGAAGTCTTTCCTTTTTTTCAGTGCAATTGGTAAAATCCATCAGGTCCAGGGTTTTATTAGTCTTTGAAACACGTCTGACTCTTCTACTTTAAAATTCATACACTCAGAGCTTGTTTGTACTTCTGCATGGGGCATTTAGTTTATTTCTTTTTTTTTTAAGTACTTGAGTGAAGTATTTATTTAGTTCATTTGCTATTTCCTTCTCATTTTCAATGATTTCTCCTTGGGTTTCTTAAATTCTTTTTATTGTCTTTTTCCTGGAGTACTATTCACATTTCCTACTGTTTCTTTTCACTTCACTAGCAATTTTCTTTTTAAGCTTCTCTTTTGACCCTTTTGAATGCTTTTTTTGGTCTCTTGCTGTAGTGTCTGATATTCCTGTAAGTCATAATTAGTTAATTTCTTTTTCATTGATCTTTTTAGTTTTATATTTTAATAATACCCTTATTTATCCATTTTGGAAATTTCTTTTCTCTTTTTGTTTTTTCTTTTCTTTGGAATATTTTTATTTTGAGCCCGAATCAGACTGTCTTTGAAGTGACATGACCGATCATTTATAGTTGCTGAGTTATTTCTTTTATATTTTATCTTTTCTAGATAATTCCTCATTCACATAAACTCAGTTTACAGAAATTACAAGTATTTGTTTTTGGTGTACATTTGTGTTTTCAAAAGCAATTTCAGATTTTAATATGTTGTAATCACTGTTGCTTAAAGTAGCAATAACTTGTGTTTTTATTATTCTTTCTTGTTCAAAAAGATGAAATCTAGACAGGCATTACCTTTGTTGGGCTTGAAACAAAACAGTAGGAATAACGTCTGCCAAAGGCGCAGAAGTAGTGTTCAGAGCTCCCTTGTTCCCAAAAGGGGATGAAACTGCTAAGATACTGTGTGTATGTGTAAAAATATTGATTTAGTTTTCCTGCTGTATAAATTATAAATGTTAAATATTTGGTTATTGAATCAATTATATTCTGTTTCTGCAAAAGCTGTTGTCAGAAAAACACCTGTCATCTCAGTATTAAAAATGGGTTGTGGGTAGGAGGAGGGGGATCTTTCTTGACTGTAAAACTTCTCATTTTGACAACATGATAAAGTACTGAGAAGACTGATGTGCTGATGCTGTTATTGCATGTTAAAGTGGACTAGGTATTGAATGTAGTGCATTACTTCTGTGTAAGAGTTAATTAAACAAAATTTTTAGGAGCAAAAGCTTTATTTGATTGCAGTTAAGGAGCCATGTACAAGTTTTTTTGAGAATGACTTTATTTTATTTATTTAGTTAGACAGAAGCAAAGGTAGTTAATCGTTTGGGAAAAGTACTTATGTTCAAACCTGTAGCATTTGTGGGGGCATTTGCAGAGAGCACAGTTGCAGTAGCCAATGAGTAAATAAACCACCATTGTACTGACAAATACTTAGAGTAAGTGCGAGTCTCTAGTAGGAAGAAATTAAGGTATATATAGAGTAGAGACGTATATACCACTTATAGTGGAAGCAGTTCATGCTAGCAGAAAGTGTGGGCATGAGTGTTTGTGCATGAAGGTAGAAAACGTGTTAAGTCCAGTATAGATAGTAAGATTGAAAGTAAAGTAGTAAGAGATTGGCTCAATGGCAGATAGTAATGTTTAGTGAAATGAACAGAGTAGGGCAGTCAGTGGTAGACCCATTGAAGCAAATAAGTAAATAACAAATATAGTGGTGGATGGTATTCAGTAAGTAAGTTTTTGTAGCGGACAATAAGGTTTTCATATCGGGGAAGTTAGCACAAGTAATTGGGCTACAGTGTAAGTGTTCATTAGTAGAAAATGGCACAAATGCTGTGGGCAGTGGCACGGTGCTTGAAAATAAGGAAGTAATAACTGGGCACAGGAAAAATTAGGAAAACAGACAGGAAAGTAAACATGGGAAAAGTAAAGTTTAGTAACTTTGAAGACGGACCCACAGCAGGCTTAAAGGACCAGCAGATGTTAAATAACTGCAATAGATCTTTACCATATTACTTTCCTAAATTATTAAAATTAAATTACATTTTTTAAGTTTAATAAAAAGGGTTTGAGCAGTTAAGAAATCCAAATTTTAAAAATGAGGCCAGTACAATGCAAGTCCTGTTTAATGTTAGACTTTTTAGATTGTGGCTTGGGCAAGACAAGCCGCCTTGAAATCGAAGTTTGCAATAGATGCCAGCTCATTCAGCACGTTGAGCTTTGTGTTGCTGAACTGGAGATGGAAGCGGTTAACTTGTATTTTAGTTGTGAATTGGCAGACATAGCCCAGGTGTCATTTATAGAGATGGTGTGCACCTCTAAAGTGACGCAGGAGACTCCATACCAGAGACTTGGAGAGGGGTAGTTTACATTTGGGCGTCGGTGCAAACAGGTGCATTAATCACAGAGTTGGAAGTGTCAAACTGTTTTCAGTACCTTCCAGAGATGGATGGATGGTGACTCTAGGTAAGTATGAGAAGCCCCAGTGTGTCACCTCAAAACCAATCCCTAGAAACAGAGGTTGTAAAAGTAGTAGACTCAAGTATTAGGTAGGATTTCGATGCAGGTTTGGGACAGAGCCAAAGAGTATGTTGCCTTCTGGATACACAGGTTCGAAACCTCCTTGGAGGGGTGAATAGGGTCTTGGCTGAAGCATTGGTGGATCCAGTTGTTCTTGGAACAAATGATATATATGAGGGCAGACTGTCAGTCCTACAGTCCACATTTAAAAAGATAGGTGTCCAACAGTGGAGTACAACTGACAAGATAGTCTTTGCAGAAGTTCTGCCTGTGCTTGTGGTGTAGGATAAAAGGGTATAGATATATGGAGCATTGGAACTACTTTGGGAACAAGCCGGGCCTGTTCTGCTGTGATGAATTACATTTGAAGTGGTGGCAGCACCGATGTGTTAGGGAGGTGTATGAGTAGGTTTGTCGAGTATTTTTTAAATTAGGAAATGCAGTGCAGGGAGTTTAGGACAGGCCAGGTTTGGATCTATACATGATGGGATGAGCAGGATTGGGATAACATATATGCTGAATAACTTAATTTCTATTCCAAAGTTAAAGTGCCAAAGTAAAATTAGTAATACAGTAAGAAATACAATAAAAATTGCTTGCTTGAACGCTAGGAGTCGTCTTATATACAGTAATCCCTCCTCGATCGCGGGGGTTGCGTTCCAGACCCCCCCGCGATAGGTGAAAATCCGCGAAGTAGAAACCATATGTCTGTATGGTTATTTTTATATATTTTAAGCCCTTATAAACTCTCCCACACTGTTTATAAATATTCCCCACAGAGTTATACAGCATAATCCCTTTGTATTCTCTTAGATATTAGGTAAGATTCATTGAAATTATGTATATAAACACACTGTTTATATACAGTAAAACCTAAATATTATTTTAAAAGTATTGAGTGTCTCCGATATCACATATGTTACAGCCATTACGATAGACAGGCCACCAGCAATAAATACGTACAATGCAAGAAAAATAGTATACAGTAAATGTGTGTACAGTGACACTAAACATACGTACATGTACTAAGCACTGTAAGAAGAAAATTAATTATGGTTACTCACCAACAATGACGCGATGACTTGTCCGATAACAATGAGTTTAATTTTACTGCACAACAAAGGAGAGCATTACAGCCCTTGTAAAGGAGCCACTTCAGGCGATTGTGTAGCACTGCTGCTGTTCTTCTTCTGGCAGTCTTCAATCCAAATCCCTAAAGCAGATTCCATCCAGACTACTGCCTTATTACATCCACTTTACAACTCGTTTTGCACCCTGGTTAAAAGGACACTGCGGCCGTAGATCTTATATTCCTTTCCTACTAATAAAAAAAAAAAAAAAGAATCGTAGCCTTCAACAAATCCAAAACGTTTACCTTTTCGTCAATCGTTAACATCTTCTTCTTGCGCTTGGGCACAGCCCCTGAAGCAGTAGCAGATCGTTTTGGAGCCATAATGAAGGGCTTGACTATGCACAAAGATAAACACAAAAGAGCATAACTCTTTACACAGCGAAACACGTTGATGCTGAATGAGCGAGACGAGACTTCCTGGTTAACACTGCATTCAGCACGCAGGAACTCAACTGCGTGCTCTGATTGGTTAGCTTCTCAGTCAGGAGAACTTAACTGCGTGCTTTGATTGGTTAGCTTCTCAGCCATCCGCCAATAGCATCCCTTGTATGAAATCAACTGGGCAAACCAACTGAGGAAGCATGTACAGGAAGTAAAAAGACACATTGTCCGCAGAACCCGCGAAGCAGCGAAAAATCCGCGTTATATATTTAGTTATGCTTTCATATAAAATCCGCGATAGAGTGAAGCCGCGAAAGTCGAAGCGCGATATAGCGAGGGATTACTGTAATATACTACCTTGACTGTCCGTTTGTCCAGAATTTTAAATCATCTGTAGCTCGCAAACCATTTTAACTATTGACCTGAAATTTTGTACACATATACTATGCGACATCTACTGTCTACTTTCAGGGTGATGATTGACCTCCAAGGTTATTCTTCTTTTTGTTTTATTTTATTGTAGAATCAACTCTTGGCAGCGGCTGTGTGGCGCATGCGTATGGGCGCTGTTGTCAACCCTACCATCTTTGCTGTCACTTCCCATACCTCTCCATATCTTAAATCATTCTTGAAGCAGATTGAAGACTTAAGTGCCAGCTTAAGTGAAAAATTAAAGAAAACGTACTAAGTATTTGCAACACAAACACTGACTTAATCAGTTTTAACACGAAAAGATGCAGGCGAAAGAAGAGAAGAAGTAGGCCGCTAGGGTGGAGAAAAGAAGAACTGCTCAAGAAGCAGCAATTCATCAGCCTCTGAGCAAATGAATGCTAAATGTACAGAGAGATTATGAAAACTAGGAATGCCCAAGTCAAGTGTATTCCGCACTGTTACTGGTATCAAAATAAAACAAATGAGTTATAGTTATACATATATCTTGGCATAATTATGATATTATGCAATAACAGAAGCTTGACTAAATAACAAAGTTGAGAATGAGTATAATAAATATGGTTGCACATACTTTAGAAAGGATAGATTAAAAAAAAGATAAAAGGAGGAGAGTTGTCATTTATGGAAAACAATTTAAATGCATGTCTTTTTTACTTGGACAATGAGACACTTATTAGTGAGGATTCTTCGAGTTGATTCAACAAGAAAGTATTAAAGACCTTATTTTTGGAGTGTGTTATATAGACTAAAATGGAGACAGTAATTTCAGTGTATAACTTTTTAATAATTTTAAAAAGATAAGTTTAGAGCGTGATATTAAAGCCAGTAGTTTAACTACTGTAATATCAACTGGGCTAACCTTGCAAACAGTGGAGTACAAGATAATGTAGTTTTTAAATGTAATCAGTGATTGTTTTTTAACACAATATGTTAAAGCACCATATCGGGGTTGTGTGATTTATTATTTTGTAATAACCAGGATAAAATTCAGAGTGTAGAGGAGATTGAACCTCTAGGGTCAAAGGATAATAAAATTCACTTCACAGTGATTTGGCAAGGAGCAGATGCAAAGAATAAAACTGTTAAGTTTAGCTTTAGTAGGGCAAAGTTTGAATCATTGTGGCAAATTCTAAAAGGGATAAACTGGTAAACATTTAAAGTACAAAGACAATTGAGCACTGAACAGGTATAGAAATATTTTGCATATAATGCAAGACAGGTCCTTTTGTCTTGGTAGAGTTCTGTATCACACTACTTTCCCCTTTTGTATTATTAATGTTTAGCCTTTGTCAGAATGCCTCAAATCCCATAAACTTGCCACTATTTATAAGGTCTTGTACTTTATAATGTTTCCCCACCTTCCCTTCTACATCTATAATCTCAGGCAATTACATAGAGTAAAACACACATAGGAGTTAACTTACAGCTTTAAATAATGTATTATTGGTAACTAGCCGAAGCCCGCCGTAGCATACGGCGGTGTAAGAATAGGAACGGAAAATGGGGAGAAAGGAATTCAGTATAACAAAGGCTTAGGAAACCACCGTCGCAGTATAACAAAAATAGCAAGGAGCGAAACCAATGCCAATGGTCAAGAGAGTACCTTCCTGTAGCAGGCTATGGAAAACATAGACATATACCTGTATAGATAGACGCCGCATTCACTGTGTTGCCCAGTCGACACGATAAGTCAGCATGTCCGCACTATTGCGAGTGGTAAAAGTGCCATTTAAACTAATACAGGTAAACGTGGAAACCGGGTTTTCTGATGAAAAAACAATAACATTTAAAACAGTATCGTTTACATACAACAGATTTTGGCAAATCATTTACATGCAATTATTTATATCCATTTATACACTACTAATGGCAATTATTAAATAATAATAATAATAATTATTTTTATTAAATAACAATAACACAATTTAAAACTGCCCTCAAAACTCAAAACAATTGTGAATTTTGCACTGTTACTGCCAGTTATCTTTGTTTGTTTTCTAATTATTGCTGTTTGATTTAGCCTTCTGTTTAGCCTTGAGAGCGACGGTGGACGTGGAAGGAGGATTAGAGATGGTGGGCGGGGCTCTGTCATGCGTACCCCATGCTCGGGTGACTTTCGTTGATTATATATATATATATATATATATATATATATATATATATAGAAAAGCAGCTGGTATCGAAAAGAACAATGAAAAGTCAACGTGGCTCAGAGGTTCATATGGACTGTAGCAGAGACGAAAGCAACTGAGGCTGTGTTTGGTGAGGTGTTCCGTGCGGGCACATGAGCAGGCAGTACGCATGCCTCGAGTGGCAGGAGAGTTAGAGTTGGTGGGCGGGGCTCTGTTGTGTGTATCCCATGACGCGGGAGGAGGGTTAGAGTTGGTGGGCGGGGCTCTGCCGTGCGTATCCCATGATGTGGGAGGAGGGTTAGAGTTGGCGGGCGGGGCTCTGTCGTGCATATCCCATGGTCTTAGAGTTGGTGGGCGGGGATCTGTGAGTTGGTCGGCGTGGCTCTCTGTCTTGCATTCACTGTCTTGCGTGCCCTTAGTGAATTATATATGTATAGATATTCATAAAATAAAAACAATAAGCAAAATACATTTGAATAAATGGTAACCATACAACCTGATAAATGCTGATGTGTAATTTCAGGTGGCACATAGACTTGTTTGTTACTCAAAATATCTGTATATAGTTAAGTCATCATTTTTTGCTTTCTTTTGAACAGGCCACATGCCTGTCTCAATATGGCTGCCAAGTTGTGCTTCTCAGTGTGGCTTTCTTTTAAGTCCATGGTGTGTGAGATTCTCCTTCACCATAATGGTGAGAGATGGATAGGGAGGGGTAAAGCAACCAAATTTATGCATTCTTTGTCCAAATACTTACACCAACAGGGTGTCATGCTGCAGAATGGCCTCTGATTCAAACCAGTCCCAAACATCCGTACTTCAGACCAATGGGGGCACACAATACCTTTCACACCTGCTTCCAAAACCATTTGTTCAGCTGTTGCTTGCCTGCTAGGTTCTTTGGCTTTACTGTGAGGATTGATTGAGAGAGTCCTGCAAAGAATCACTTGCCAAACTGGTTTTAGGCAAATCCCCCAACCCTGTTGTAAAATTACAAAAACTTAGTCCTAAAAGGGGATTAGTTAAACCATTGCTGTTCTTATCAGTGATATAACACTAATATTACATTGCTTTAAGTTACAAATAAAGATATACAAAATCTTTATCAACTTGTGTACAAACTTTCACATCACAACACAGGTTCATCCCACCCAAAAAAAACACTCCACAGTGGGTAAATAATCAGATGGAGAAAGACACTACAAGGGGAAAACAACAACTGTATAAAATGAGAGCAACCTAATAGAAAATATTAGGGAAGCTAAAAGACAGTTTTAGAGACATTTTGAAGATAAGGCGAAAGACGACCCAAAGAGATTCTTTCAGTATTTTAGTAGTAAAGGAACAAATCAATGAAGAGGTGAAGTGTATCAGGAAGAGTAAGAAGGAATTAAAATGTAGATATAAATGAAAAATGCACTAAACATACTTTTTTACTGAAGTTGTTACGTGTGAAGAAGTGAATAACCTCCTAGAGGAAGAAGTACTATTTACATTAAATTGGATGAAATCTGACAAATCAACAGGACAAGATAACACTTTATTCTTGAGTGCTCAAAAAGGTTAGAAAGTGCATATGTAAGCGCTTGATGCATGTCTTTCGAAAGTCACTACACATTAGGGAAGTTCTTGGGAACTGGAAAATAGATAGATACTTTATTAATCCCCAAGGGGAAATTCCTATACTCCAGCAGCAGCATAGTGATAAAAACAATATTAAATATAGAGATAAAAATGCATTGCAAGTTAAAAAATGCAGGGTGGAGAGTGGAAGGCAGGTATAACAGACAATGCCATTGTATAATGTTAACGTTTACCCCCCCCCAGGTGGAATTGAAGAGTCGCATAGTGTGGGGGATGAACAATCTCCTCAGTCTGTCAGTGGAGCAGGACAGTGACAGCAGTCTGTCGCTGAAGCTGCTCCTCTGTCTGGAGATGATACTGTTCAGTGGATGCAGTGGATTCTCCATGATTGACAGGAGCCTGCTCAGCGCCCATCTCTGCCACAGATGTCAAACTGTCCCGCTCCATGCCTACAATAGAGCCTGCCTACCTCACCAATTTGTCCAGGCTTAAGACATCCCTCTTCTTTATGCTGCCTCCCCAGCACGCCACCGCGTAGAAGAGGGCGCTCGCCACAACTGTCTGATAGAACATCTGCAGCATGTTATTGCAGATGTTGAAGAATGCCAGCCTTCTAAGGAAGTATAGTTGGCTCTGTCCTCTCTTGCACAGGGCATCAGTATTGGAAGTCCAGTCCAATTTACCGTCCAGCTGCACTCCCAGGTATTTATAGGTCTGTACCCTCTGCACACAGTCACCTCTTATGATGACGGGGTCCATGATGGGCCTGGGCCTCCTAAACTCCACCACCAGCTCCTTGGTTTTGCTGGTGTTCAGTTGTAGGTGGTTTGAGCTGCACCATTTAACGTTTAAGTCCTGGATTAGGTTCCTATACTCCTCCTCCTGCCCACTCCTGATGCAGCCCTCGATAGCAGTGTCGTCAGCAAACGTTTGCATGTGGCAGGACTCCGAGTTGTATTGGAAGTCCGATGTATATAGGCTGAACAGGACCGGAGAAAGCACAGTCCCCTGTGGCACTCCTGTGCTGCTGACCACAATGTCAGACCTGCAGTTCCCAAGATGCACATACTGAGGTCCATTTGTAAGATAGTCCAAGATCCATATTACCAGGTATGAATCTACTCCCATCTTTAGCAAATAGCAAATATCTCATTATATAGAAAGGGTGATTGGGGAGATCCACTTAACATTTGGCCAGTAAGCATAAAGTGCATCACACTTCAATTCATGCGAGGAATTATTAGGGAGAAGACTGAGTAAAACATGGCAAGAACAGGAGTTTTAGAAATAGTCAGCAAGGCTTTAAATGGGGGAGGCCATTGCTTTACTAATATACTGGAATTCTATGAAGTAGCAACAAAAGGATACAATCAGTTGTCCAAATGACATTATTTATCTTGATTTTCTGAATCCATTTTATAACAACAACATTTATTTATATAGCACATTTTCATACAAACAATGTAGCTCAAAGTGCTTTACATGATGATGAAAGAAAAAAAAGACAAAATAAATAATTAAAATTGGGGAACACTAATTAACATAGAATAAAAGTAAGGTCCGATGGCCAGGGAGGACAGAAAAAACACACAAAAAAAAAAAAAAACTCCTGATGGCTGGAGAAAAAAAATAAAATCTGCAGGGGTTCCAGGCCACGAGACCACCCTGCCTCCTCTTGGCATTCTACCTAACATAAATGACCTCAATCAGTTCTCATTATATTCAGGGTTCTCATGGAGGAATTTGATGATGATGGTCATGTGGACTTCTAGCCTTTAATCCATCAATGTAGGGACATCACAGTGCTTTGATTTAGGTGGTTGTGGTGCAGATCGCCACCACAAAAAACTGGAAAAAGAACAGTAGAGAAAGTAGGGGTTTTTGGAGACACCATGAATAATAATGATAATTGAATATGCAGAGCATCAGGATTTAACTAAGATGAAGGTATGAGAAAGCCATGTTAAAGTAATGAGTTTTCAGCAGTGTTTTAAAGTTCTCCATTGTATTAGCCTGGTGAATTCCTATTGACAAGTTATTCCAGATTTTAGGTGCATAACAGCAGAAGGCCGCCTCACCACTTCTTTTAAGTTTAGCTCTTGGAATTCTAAGTAGACACTCATTTGAAGATCTAAAGTTATGATTTGGAGTGTAAGTTGTAAGACATTCCGAAATATAAGATGGAGCGAGGTCCTACATGAGAGGTTGGGCATTAAATTAAGAGTTGGGAGTTCATTAGATATGTACAGATTTGGCTAAAACGTAGGAACCGTAGGGTTATGGTTTGAAGTACCCTATCAGAATTGGGTGATGTTAAGATGCCCCTCAGGGACCAGTCCTGGGACTGCTACTATTTTTAAGATGTATAAATGACCTGGGTATGAATATAAACAATATGCTGGTTCAGTCTGCAGATCATACCAAGATGGGTAAATTGGTAGATAATCTAGAATCTGTTGAATCACTACAGAAGGACTTGCAAAGCGTACAGACTTGGCAAATTTGTGAGATGAAATTTAATATAAGTAAATATAAAGAATTATAAATGGGAAGTAAAATGTTAGAGTTGAATACACAATTGGATTTCTAAAGCTTGAAAGTATTGCTAATGCAAATGATTTAGGAGTTGAAGTGGACTCATCACAGTAAAACTTTAGGTACATTCAAAACTCTTTTCAGTTTTATTTTGGTGGAGTCAGGTGAATAGGATTGTTGAGTTTTGCTGGGCTGAACGGCCTTTTCTTGTCTATTTTTCAAATGTTCAAAAAAAGTTAGAATAAAAGTATTCAAACATGGCTGAGTGCTGAAAGTTTTGTATATTTTTTAAACAACGCCTTTAAATATATATTATTCAGGGTAATTAAAAATATGTAATTTTTATCATTTGTGTTTATTTGTAAGCCATCGTAGTAACATGATACGTTTAGGTTTAAAACACTGGGTTGTAAACATTTACAAAATGAAAACTATTGTACAGTACATTCTCAGTTTAAGAATAACTTTTACAAGTAACAATTAAAGATAAGTAATAAGTGATTGCCTTTTCTGTTATAAATTCACAAATTAGTCTGAACAAGTTGTGATAATCGGGATTTAAGTTCAAAAGTGGATGTTCATGTAAAGGCTCCTTAGGTATAAATTGTACCTTATACCGATCTTTGTATTGTTGTGCCAGCTTTGACTTTTTCTTCTAAGAATATCTGACTTCAGTTATAATCTTATTGTATTTTACTTGTATATTTAAGTAATATTTTTGGTCTATTTTGTTTTCCAGACTGAAGAGTCATGCCTTACATGGGAAGGAGAACAGTTTCATGGAAAAACTGCCATTATTCAGAAAATTTCTGTAAGTCTCTTGAAATCTGATGTGATTGTTTATGAAATCCATAGTCACTAAGTTTATGCAACTTAGTATTCTCTAATGACTCTCTACTAAAGTACATTAAAATGTTATTGTTTTCTTGAAAGTATGGTTAAAACAAGCTACTAACTTTGTCTTTTTGTGTGTGAATTTCCCCTTGGGATTAATAAAGTATCTCTCTATCTCTATCTATCAATCATTAGAGTATTTTGCTTTTCCTTCTGTGTTAGTGGAACTTTATTATTCATGTGTATTTGTTTCTTTATTCTTGTTTGTGTGTTTTTCTGGATCTGATGCATTCTTCTTTAAAACTGAACAAATTAAGCCTTCATAAACTCTAATGAGAATTGTACTTTATACCATTTATTGACATTTCTGCTTAGTGGAATAAATTATCTTATTAACTTGAAAATGTTTTTTGACTAAAAAGCCAAATTTAATCCACAGTAATTTAATGTTATATAACAGTAAAACGTGAAAACTTAAATGGTGAGGGATATTTTTTATAGACATTGCATATTCTTTTTTTCTCAGTACTATGTCCCTCTAAAACCACCTTAAAATTGACATCCTGCTATACCACCTTTTGCTTCTTGAATCTTAAGTGCCTGATTTATTGTCATTGTATTGATGATTTCCTTTTTCTTTTTTTTTTCTTTTTTTCTTTTTATAATCAAAAACATTTGAAAATGACTACCGTCTATCTTTTTCCTTTTGGTTTTTCCCTGCATTTATCAATTCAGGGTCTTTATTTAAAAAAAAATGGTTTCACACTTATTTAAGTAAAAATTCATTTGTGACACAGTAATGGTTCCTTTCTTGTGTTCTGCGTCCGTGGCTGCTACTGTATTGGCACACACTGCCAAAAAAATTATAGCATAGCTTAAAAATGCTAATAGTAATCTCTTATTATATTTATGCACCAATTGAAAATTTAAGTAAAGTGTTTTTAGACACAAATTTAATTACTTGACAGCCTGCAGCATTAAACTCCAGCACCATATCATACAGTATTAAGTTGCACTCAATGGAAATAGACTTTTAGCATGAGGTGCTGCATTTTGTTAGCATTAAGATTTGAAATAAGACCCACAGACGAGCAAAAAAGTGCAGTCATTGCCTAGCTTAACACGACTGATCAATTTTGTAGTGATGTTCAACATCTAACAAATTCCAGCGTTCCACGATTCTGCTCAGGGTTAAGCAGGGTTTGAAAATGGTATGGTACTGTTTACTAGATTTATTATAAACATTTATCTTTTTAGATTCATAAAGTGTTACATCTAGATTTGAGTATCCTTTGCCATTTTTCTGATCCACTTGTGCTCTGCCAGGTGAAATGGAGTCTGTTGGTGGACGTCTAATTGTCTGGTCTGTCTAGAGATATTTGATTGGGTGCAAGTGAGGGCTCTGGGTGGTCAAGTCAAGAATATTTCCAGAGTTTTCCCTAAGCTACTCCTGTGTTAGCTTTGCTTTGTTCTTGGAGTCATTGTTCTGTTGGAATGCAAACTTTTAGCTCAGTCTGAGGTTCAGTGTGTTCTGGAGCAGATTTCATTAAGCATATCTCTGTACTTTGCTCCGTTCATCTTTCCCTCAACCATGACTAGTTTTCTATTCTCTTGTGCTGAAAACCAACTGCACAGCATGATGCTGTTAACACCATGCTTCACTGTTGGAATGGTATTGCATAGATGAGTGGTTCCTGGCTTCCTCCAGACATGACACTAATTTTTGTTTCATCAGACCGGAGAATCTTGTTTCTCACTTTCTTTGAGTGTTTTCTTCAAGCGGGATTCCACATGTGTCTACATAGAAGCGATTTCTGTCTCCCCATTCTGCAACAAAACCCAGACTGGTGAAATGTTACGGTGATGGTTATCCTTCTGAAAGATTCAGTTATCTCAACATGAGTGACCCATCAGGTTCTCGTTCTTCTTGCTTACCATGGCTTTTCTTCAACTATAGTTTAGTATGGTTTATGGTCTAGGAAGAGTTATGGTTACTCCAAACTTCTTCCATTTAAGAATTATGAAGGCAGCTTTACTCTTGTGAACCATAAATCCTGCAGTAATTTTTTGCAGCCTTCCCCAGATCCGTGTCTCGACATAATTCTGTCTCTAAGCTCTGCAGACAATTCCTTCGATTTCATGGCCTGGTTTTTGTTCTGATGCACAATGTGAACTGTAAGACCTTATATGGACAGAAGTGTACCTTTCTTAATCATGTCCAATCAGTTGATTTGAACCACAGGTGAACTCCAAACAAGGTGCAGAAACGATGATCAATAGAATAAGATGCACCTAAGTCAATTTTCAAGTCTCATAACAAAGGGTTCTAATACTACTGTAAGTGCGATTATTTCAAATTTTTATTATTAAGAAATTTTCAAAAATTTCTAAAAAATTTCCGGCACACTGGGGCGTGTCGGTGGAAGATTGCCCGGAAACACCTGGAGCACATCCGGGTGATTCTAAAAGGGGCCGCCTCCCTTCATATGATGGCTGGAGTCGGGAGGTCGAGAGACAAGGTCTTGGTGGAGAGGCAAGGCGGTAGCCTGAAGAAGGAAAGGCATTGTGTTTTGATCAGGACTTTGTGGACTTGGGAACTGTGAGCACTTAACTTGTAAATATGGAACTGTATAATAAACGTGTGTGGGGTGATTTAAACGTGTCTGCCTGTCTGTGTCCGGGCCATTCACCACAATATATAGTATACAGAGAGAGAGAGAGCTGTATACAGTGGGCAAAAGTAGGTTTATAGTTACAAGCACTTCAAGATTGTTCCCAAGTGCTTTGTGACATTCTTATAAGGCTATTGTAATAGCTTTAGCTGAAAACCTACTTTTGCCCACACCGTATATCAGAAATGGAAATTAATACTTATTTAAGAATACTAGTTCATTGCTAAAATTTTTGAAAATGGACTGCTTTGACACTATGTTAAGTGAATGTTGCGTGGTGCATTGTTTTTTACATACGCTGTTAATTTTCTTCTGTTTTCATTTTCAGAGCCTTCCTTTTCATAAAATCGCACATAGCATAACGGCACAAGACCACCAGCCCACCCCTGATAGTTGTATATTGAGTATGGTTGTTGGACAACTCAAAGTAAGTTGTTTTGATGGGTTTTTTTTGTCTGTCTTTTTGTTAGTTTTTAATTTCTATACATTGAGCATTATAAAAGGTAAGAAAATTAGGCTTATGGAAAATGGATCAATGAAATGTTTCTTTTGAGTTACACTAGTTTTGCATTGCAACATTTACCTTTTTAAGGCTGCTTACGCATCAACAATATCTATCAAGACTGCCGAAATACTTAGTACTGGTTATTCTATCTGCATACATATACATACATTCTCGTAAGGTACCTCATTGCAGAAATCAAAATACACATCAAGGCAATTGAAAATGATATGCTTGATTTCAAGACTTTCAAAGAAGGATAAACTGTGTGTAGTTGCTATGATTTGGAGAATGCCCTCTGTCCTGGCACAAAACTGACCAAAGCCCAAAGATATTGGTTTATTAACCCGGCACAAAAAGGAAGGGTGAAGAAACAAAGTAAACACTTGGGAAACGTTTGAATTTTTTAATAAACCCGTAAATTACATTTGACAGGGCCCATTTAAAGTTTCCAATTAAGTAAATTAAAACATTTAAGAAATGCCAAAGATAGATAATAATAGATATTATTAGATTTAATAGATATGTGAATGGTCAATCATTTTGTGGTAGTATTGAGAGGGTGGCTTACTATGTTGAATGACAGTTTTAAAACTACCTGAACTTACTAGAACCAGCATTATTGTTGCTACATCACCTTCTGCTAGCTTTTTGTTGCAACAAAGACAATATACTAAGACAAGGCTGTTGTAGTCTTTCAAAAGCCTTTTTATAGTGTCATCTTGCAGTGTGTGGTGAGGGTTGTCCCTGCTGCAAATATTCTTATATAGTACATTTTTTGTGAAATGTTCCAATTTATGGGATTAAATCTATTATTTAAACAATAGTTGGGATTCAAATAAATAAGAAACTATTGGGTAAAAATTCAGAAGACTAATTCCTTAAATCCTTCACAGTAAATGTTAGTTTGTGTGACTTGTGTTTAAAATAGTATAAAGTGTTGAATTTATTCTAATACCAAAAAGAGTTTGTTTATTAAAGAATTGCTATGGCGGTGCTGTGGTTAAATTTTCGGGCTCACAGATAGAGCATCCTGGATTTGAATCTCATGCCGGGTCACCATCTGTGTGGAGTTTGCACATTCTACCTGTGCCTACATGGGTTTTCCTGACACATCCATGTTGCACTCAGTTCTGTCTGGGTAGGCGTAATATGCTAGTAGTTAATGACAAATTAGGTTATTTATTATTATTTTATTTATTTATTTTTTAACATATTGTGTATGTCATGTCTTTGACCAAGAGTAACAATCACAATTTGAGATATGGCGGCGATGGAGGATGTAAGTGTAGTGTCCAAGAGCAAAGAACTCAAAGGTTTGGAGACATTTCAGCATCACATCTTGTCAGAAATCTGTGTCTTGCAAGATCTGTAAAAATTATCTAACTTGGTATTGGAGTACAACCATGATGTGTGGGCACCTGAAAAGAAAAAGCACATTGGTGTAATGTTGATCCGTCTCTATCTCATTGTTTTAGTATAATCTAGAAGCACTCTGTGCCACTTCTGTTTTTCCGGCAGCTGAAAATTATTATCTGACAGTACAGAATCCAAAAAATAGTTGCAGAGTATTTCATTTTATAGTAATGATTGGCTGGTATTTGATGCCAAACAGTAAAGAAAACAGTGGCATCAAATGTGCAACTTTCTGTCCAGGTTGTGGTCTGCTGCCACCTAGAGGATTAAATCAAACAATACATTCTAGGACACCTTTTTAATAATTTTCAGCCTTCTTTCCTTTGATATTGATTAGCCTGGGGAGTGTTTAACTAGACCTTATGGTTCGTGACAAGACCTATTGCTGTACACTTTTTTTTTAGCAAATTTAATTTAAGTGCATACTGTTATTGTGTTATTGTTGTAAAGGAAATAATTTTCCAACTAATCTAATTTTGGAATAAAATGTTTTCAGTTTTGTACATCCATTGTATTTATTAAAACTTCTGATTCTTTGATTAATCTATATAATCAACCAACTAATCAATTAGTAGAATGGTTATAGGCAGCAGCCCTGATTATATTAATTCCCAAGGTAAATTTGCTAATTTGTTTAATTTGTAACTTTTGTAAGTAACTTTTTGGCCCTGTTTTCATAAAAAAAGAAACTGGCCATGACATTGTTTCTTGCCTGTGACACCGGGCAAAATAAGTTCAGCTTTGGGCAACAAAAATTGGCTTTTCATTTTTTTTCTTTCTTTTTTTTTTTTAATGTTTCTTTTACTTAAAATCCCAGTAATATCTGCATTAGATTTGATGGGTAGAACAAGGCCCATCCCACAAACTTGTACAGATTAAATCTAAGTTATTGGCACCCTTGCATTGTATCCGTGTTGTGTACAATATTTAAAAAAAAAAATAAATCAACTTTTGATTATCAGAATATTTTATTAGGATGTCCAGAGTTACATGTCCATGACTGTATTAAAGTATTAGATATTTTTCAATATTTATCACTTCACAAACATGCTATATATAAGCGTATTCTTGTTAAAAAATGACATGTGTAAACTATTTTACAATGTGTGTATAATCACAAGATATGGGTCAATACTCAACAACAGTCTTGGCTTGAAAAATTGCCATATTTGGTAAGTTTTTTTACCATATCCTCCTTTGTAAAGCACCAGTATGGGCAATATATTTTCTTAAATTTATATAAAGCACTTAAGAAAACAATTTTACATGGCAAAAGCATATATACTGTGTTTGTGAAGAATTTAGACTTCAAAAATATAGAACTTATCCATGCTTCAATTACTGTCTTTCCAAGTGAAAAAATGAGTACTGTATATCCAAGACCAGGATGAGAATGGCTGGATAATGGCCATACTTTAAATTTATACCCAGGAAGTACAGTCCTTTAGTCATAGTTTATAATATTTAATTGCATCATTCTAAACTAACTTTGAAAGGGTAACAGTTTAAATATAAGTATGGTTACACATTCTGAAACTGTAATAGACTTACTGCATTGCACTGTATGTCAACATTTTAAAAAGTAATTGATATGTGAAAAGATTTTTAAGCAAAAAAGACTGTTTTGCCAACAGTAATTATATAGACTTATTTATCAGTAAAATATTTGTATTTTGTACCTTCACCATCAAAAGTACACAAGCAATAATTGTTAAATGATTTTGGCTTTTCCACTTTTTCAGCTGTTTTAATATACTAACATTTCAGTTTTGCCATTTTGCTATCTGAATTATCAGCTGCTGCACCTACAACTGAATATCTTCTGAGTAATAATGCAGTAAAGAACATTGTACACAATACAGAGTCTAATAGGTATAGTAGTTTATGTCTTGTTCATATGACAACTAAGACTATAAACATTCAGTTAACTAATCAGTCATAGAGGTACCCATATTCACATGTGAAGCTAGAAAGGTTTTTCCCCCCAAAATGTTTTGTATCACATACTCTTTCAGTGGAAATCACAGTCTGTTGCAATGTAAAATATGCAGTGTAACACCTGACATTTGTAAAGTGTACATACTGTAGTATGAAAGTCTGTGCTTGTGGTGCCTGATCTAATTTGTATTTCTAGTGCAGAAGGTTTTTTGGTAGTAATTCTGTGAGAGGCAACTTGAGTACTGGGGAGGAAAAAGTGCTTGGGCTGTATGTGCAAAATCCACACAGTTGTTGACTGAGTGCAAATTCAAATCCAGGCTTCTGGAGTTAGTAGATAACAGTACAGCCCACATGCTGTACAGATTTCCTTAAATGTGAAAGCAATAGGTGCCTCAACTCCTGAAATGCAGGACTAAATTAAATGTGAACTATTGGTGTAGTTTACCTGCAAGCATGATTTACAGTTCTTGATTTGTACACATTAACACTATTGACCTTGAGACTCAGTGGAATATGTGTGATAACTCTTGACATACTGTGTGACAGCAACATTACTGCAAAAACATCTTCTTGACTAAGTAATGCTGCGTTCACGTGCTCTCTGACTGTTTGGAGCTCTGAGTTGTGATGTTTCACCTTCCCACTTCATTGTGTTCACATGAATTTCTGGTCTGACTTTTCGGAGAAACACAAGGTCACTGCTGATTTGTTGCTTGGTCAGCAAAAAAATGGAAAAATAAATGTATTAAATGTTTTATCTTTTTACTTCCAATGCAGTTCAGCCAGAAACAACATCTTGGACTCCCCAAGTTATATGTTTTTTATTTCAAACAATTGACAAAGGTGAAAGGTCAGTGTTGCATCATAACCCAGACAATTCTGGTAGCTTTGTTTAGTTCAAATTCTCCGTCTTGTATTGATAGAGTGTTTACATGGAAGTTCTGACTCGGCAACTTGGATTTACCATCTGTCTAAAAGCACTTGGAAAGCAGCATAAGCCTTTGACAAGTCTTTGATTTTAGGACTTTTTAAACTGTAGTTTTTATTATACTAAAGGAGTTCTATCTATCTGTCTGTCTATCTGTATTATATATTGCTTTTCATACCTACCTACCTATAGTATAGAAAAGAATCACCCCGTTTGAAATAGTCCCATTTTCTTTGCTTTACAGCCTTAAATGATAACACACACAAAAAATATTTCTTCCCAGCTTTACTTAATCAATACAACCTATAACATCCAAGTCAAAGATATCACAGCTGCAGTTCAGAAAAATGATAAAAATCAAAAACAAGACATACTGAGATCAATAAAGGACCACCCCACCCATGTCAATATTTTGTTTAACCACCTTTTGCTTTAATGACAGCCTTGAGTCTGTAGGGATACTTCTTTATCAGCTTTGTACATCTAGATTGAGCAATATTTTCCCACTCTTCTTTACAGAACTGTTCAAGTTTGGTCAAATTGGATTGTGAGCATTGGTGGACTGCTCTCTTCAAATCTTTCCACAGATTTTCAATGGGATTTAGGTCTGGGCTCTGACTGGGCCACACGAGGACATTCACTTTTTTTCTCCTTCAGCCACTGTGTGGTCAATTTTGCTGTGTGCTTCGGGTTGTTGCCATGTTAAAAGGTGAACATTCTGCCCATCTTAAACTTTCTGGCAGAGGGTAGCAGGTTTTCATCAAGAATTTGACGCTATTTGCTCCATCCATTTTTCCTTCTACCCTAACGAGAGCCCCAGGCTCTGCGGCAGAGAAACACCCCCACAACAGGATGCTGCCATCTCCATGCTTTACTGTAGGTATGGTGTGTTGTGGATGGTGAGCTGCATTGGATTTCTGCCAGGTGTGCCGTTTGGTATTGAGGCCAAATAGTTCGATTTTGGGCTAATCTGACCATAAGACCTTTTTCCACTTGGCATCAGAATCTTCAAGGGACATTCTGGCAAAGCTCAAACAAGCCTTAATGTGGCCTTTCTTGAGAAACTTTTTCCTTGCGACCTCCCGAACAAGTCACAATTGTGGAGCGCTTGTGAAATTGTTGTCACATGCACACAATGACCACTCTGTTCCATAAAATCTCCTTCAAAGTGGCCATTAGGATTTATACAGCCTTTGAGATTTTTTTGTATCCTTCTGCTGTCTTATGTCTGTCCACAACTCTATCCCTGAGATCTTTTGAAAGTGGCTTGCCACCCATAGTCAGTTGTTTGCTACCAGTTGCACTAAGCAAGGGAATGCTCCGTGAACAGCTGTTTTTATGCTTCACTAATCACACTGATTACAATTGATCACTTACACCTGATTGAGTTTACAAATATTGTTTAGGAGGGAGGTGATCCTTTATTAATCTCAGTATTTCTTATTTTTTTAAATTCTTCTGAACTGTAGCTGTGATATCTTTTACTTGGATGTTATAGATTGCATTGAGTAAGTAAGGCTGGAAAAAATATTGGTTGTAAAGCAAAAAAATGGGAATATTTCAAAGGGGGTGATTCTTTTCTATAATCTGTCTATCGCTCTCTCACTCTCTCTCTCTCGTGCTTTTTATATATATATATATATATATATATATATATATATATATATTCTCTCTCTCTAGTGCTTTTTATATCTCTCTCTCTCTCTCTATCTGTAGTGCTTTTTATCTCTCTCTCTATCTGTAGTGCTTTTTATATCTATCTCTCTCTCTCTGTGTGTATAGTGCTTTTTATAGCTATCTCTCTCTCTATCTTTCTATTATATAGTGTTTTTCATATCTTTTTTGCCCATACCTTTTGTAATTTGAGTTTGAGAGCTGCCGAGTTCCAGTTTTTTGAGAAAGTTATTTTTTTTGTGTATGTGTTTATTGTTATACCTAGGCAGATGATGACCAAGTCCTAGGGTTCCACCAAAGTTTTTTGTTGAAAGGTTTTAACAATGCCTGGGTCTGCACTAATGAAGTCTTCAGGCTAGCTCTTCACAACATATAGGTATATCTTTTTGGAGATCAACCCTCCTTGTTTCAGTAAGAAATTGCACTGCTTGATCCCTTTCAATTGGGTAACATGCATGCTGGTATTTGTGCACCTTGCTTGACTAATGTATTTTATTTGCATTTTGAAAATTGAGAAGTTTTTTTTTTTGTGTTTTTATTATTTTATATATATATATATATATATATATATATATATATATATATAGTATTGAGTGTGAAGTGTTTATAGTTTTTAAAGATTTTAATAAAGAAAGGGAAGAAATGCAAATTTCTTTTGAAATATGAAAGAGGGAACCTTGCACTTTAGAATTTAGGTCTTTGTAAAAGGTTCAAGTTTTTTTCTTTGCTTTAAGGTGATTTTTATTTGCCAGTCACTTTTTACTTTTTCTTTATGTTGAGTGCTATTAATAGCCATGACCAGTGTGTGCTTGGTAAGAGCTTCATCAGACCACTGAACAACATAATACATAGAGCAAGAGAGGGAAAAAATGGAAAGGAATCGGAACCAACCATACTGTGACGAAGTAACAATCATTTTCAAATGGGTTCTTGAAAGGGATGTATTTGTGCAACAGAGAAAGGTATAAAAGAGTACTTGTCTATAACCAGGAATCCAGCAGATCTGTTAGATTTTGTGAAATGCCACCCTGTACAAGTGTTCATTTTCAAAGAAACATGATGTGGAAGCCTTAACAATAAGTCAGCTGTGATTTTGCCAGTGAATACAGTTATCCTCAGACACAGTATCTAGTATCATAGCATTTCTCTTTACTACTCTTCTAAAATGACTACTTCATTCTGTGTTGTGCTAAATCTGAATTATGCTTCTAAAGGTTGATATTTGCTTAATGCCTGCCTTAATGTTTTACATAGTAGAAATAATACAAACTACTCTCATAAGCAGATTAATGATTTATTGTATAGTATATGTATCATCTGTCTTATTTCTGTTGCCACCAGCCAAGATGATGAGATCTTTCTAGCCCAAGATTATTAAAAATTGCAACAACATCACACTGTATAAGTAACTTGACACCCTGTTCATATGTACCTGGGTATTTTGTAAAATGTAGCTTTTTGTATGTGTTGTCTTTTTGTCCACACTGCGTTTTAGGACAATTAAAATGGACCTTTTGAAAAACTCCTTCCAGGGTGAAGATGCTTAGAAACTCCATCCTCTCTGTTTGTGTAGAAAGGGAAAACAAGTTTTTGCCTTGAAACGCCAGTGTGTGTGTCATTATCTTTTTTCTTTACCTGAAACAATTTTGTGTAATTACGAACTTAGCTAAACTAGTGCAGGAGCTAATCTTCTTCATATGTTTACATTTATAGTTCATCCGGAAAGTATTCACAGCACATCACTTTTTCCACATTTTGTTATGTTACGGCCTTATTCCAAAATGGATTAAATTCATTTTTTTCCTCAATTCTGCACACAACACCCCATAATGACAACGTGAAAAAAGTTTACTTGAGATTTTCGCAAATTTATTAAAAATAAAAAAATTGAGAAAGCACATGTACATAAGTATTCACAGCCTTTGCCGTGAAGCTCAAAATTGAGCTCAGGTGCATCCTGTTTCCCCTGATCTTCCTTGATGTTTCTGCAGCTTAATTGGAGTCCACCTGTGGTAAATTCAGTTGATTGGACATGATTTGGAAAGGCACACACCTGTCTATATAAGGTCGCACAGTTGACAGTTCATGTCAGAGCACAAACCAAGCATGAAGTCAAAGGAATTGTCTGTAGACCTCCGAGACAGGATTGTCTTGAGGCACAAATCTGGGGAAGGTTACAGAAAAATTTCTGCTGCTTTGAAGGTCCCAATGAGCACAGTGGCCTCCATCATCCGTAAGTGAAAAAAGTTCGAAACCACCAGGACTCTTCCTAGAGCTGGCCGGCCATCTAAACTGAGCGATCAAGGGAGAAGGGCTTTAGTCAGGAAGGTGACCAAGAACCCGATGGTCACTCTGTCGTAGCTCCAGAGGTCCTCTGTGGAGAGAGGAGAACCTTCCAGAAGGACAACCATCTCTGCAGCAATCCACCAATCAGGCCTGTATGGTAGAGTGGGCAGACGGAAGCCACTGCTTAGTAAAAGGCACATGGCAGCCTGCCTGGAGTTTGCCAAAAGGCACCTGAAGGACTCTCAGACCATGAGAAACAAAATTCTCTGGTCTGATGAGACAAAGATTGAACTCTTTGGTGTGAATGCCAGGCGTCACGTTTGGAAGAAACCAGGCACTGCTTATCACCAGGCCAATACCATCCCTACAGTGAAGCATGGTGGTGGCAGCATCATGCTGTGGGATAAAGGGAAAGATGACTGCAGCAATGTACAGAGACATCCTGGATGAAAACCTGCTCCAGAGCTGTCTTGACCTCAGACTGGGGCAACGGTTCCTCTTTGAGCAGGACAACGACCCTAAGCACACAGCCAAGATATCAAAGGAGTGGCTTCAGGACAACTCTGTGAATGTCCCTGAGTGGCCCAGCCAGAGCCAAGACTTGAATCCGATTGAACATCTCTGGAGAGATCTTAAAATGGCTGTGCACTGACGTTTCCCATCCAACCTGATGGAGCTTGAGAGGTGCTGCAAAGAGGAATGGGCGAAACTGGCCAAGGATAGGTATGCCAGGCTTGTGGCATCATATTCAAAAAGACTTGAGGCTGTAATTGCTGCCAAAGGTGCATCGACAAAGTATTGAGCAAAGGCTGTGAATACTTATGTACATGTGATTTCTCAGTTTTTTTATTTTTAATAAATTTGCAAAAACCTCAAGTAAACTTTTTTCACGTTGTCATTATGGGGTGTTGTGTGTAGAATTCTGAAGAAAAAAATGAATTTAATCCATTTTGGAATAAGGCTGTAACATAACAAAATGTGGAAAAAGCGATGCACTGTGAATACTTTCCGGATGCACTGTAAACGTACAATTACTTTTTTACTATACTATATTGAGCAATAGAGGTGTCAGAATGTGCTACCGAGATCACTGCTACTTCGAACTCTCTGACGGCACAGACAACTTTGAGAACAAAGTAATTGTTGCTGAGGAATGACAAGAAAATTTAATTTTTCAAGGACATCGCTGTTGTCTTTGAGTGAGCTGCTTCACCCGAACATCAAAGGAAAGGAAACTGTAATGATATTGCTTGTCAGTGTTATCCAAAAAGTTGCCAGTACACTCTGCAGAGGGTGCAGACCTATAAATACCTGGGAGTGCAGCTGGATGATAAATTGGGCTGGACTGCCAATACTGATGCTCTGTGCAAGAGAGGACAGAGCCGACTATACTTCCATAGAAGGCTGGCGTCCTCCAACATCTGCAATAAGATGCTGCAGATGTTGTATCAGACGGTTGTGGTGAGAGCCCTCTTCTACACGATGGTGTGCTGGGGAGGCAGCATAAAGAAGAGGGGTACCTCATGCCTGGACAAACTGGTGAGGAAGGCAGGCTCTATTGTAGGCATGGAGCCGGACAGTTTGTCATCCATGGCAGAGCGACGGGCCCTGAGCAGGCTCCTGTCAATCATGGAGAATCCACTGCATCCACTGAACAGTATCATCTCCAGACAGAGGAGCAGCTTCAGCGACAGACTGCTGTCACTGCCCTGCTCCACTGACAGACTAAGGAGATCGTTCCTCCCCCACACTATGCGACTCTTCTAATCCACTGGGGGGTGTAAATGTTAACATTATACAAAGATATTGTCTGTTATACCTGCATTTTTATCACTCTTTAATATTGTTTTTTTTTTTATCAGTATGCTGCTGTTGGAGTATGTGAATTTCCCCTTGGGATTAATAAAGTATCTATTTATCTATCTATCCATTCATCCATCCAGGAAATGCCTTTAGGATTGACAAGACAGGTGGTTTCTAAAATAGTAAGGCAAGTGTGTGAAGCAATTACAGTCCACTTGGGCCCTGTGTATATACAATTACCTGTCACAGAGTCCAAAGCAGAGGAACTCGTAGCAGGGTTTTACCAGGACTCGTAGAAATAAAGGAGCCATCCACATATTCCATGGATTATTTGAACAGAAAGGGGAAGTTTTCTATTAAAATACGAGGCACCTGTGATTACAAGTGTTCATTTATTGATGTTGTAATAAAATTGCAGGTAATGTTTATAACACCCATATTTTTGCAAATTCCATGTTGAACACACATTCGGAAAAAAAAGGGAAATTGACATTAATCTAAATGACATTCCTTTAGTTATCTATGCCTGTTTTGTGGTCTTGATGGCAGATTTTTGTGTTTTCTTTTGGATGGAGATTTAAAAAAAACAAAAAAAAAAACATTGCACCTCTGGACTGGATTTTTTTTTTTTTTAAACAAAGGAGGGAAACTCCCATTTTAAAAATCTCCGAGTATGTGTGGATGAGGCCTAAGAAGTAACCAGCTAGTTCTAGGCAAAACAAATGGAGTGATGCCCTCTGGAGTTATTTTCCAGTAGGGAAATGGGTTTACAGTCTTTTGACTGGAAAATTATGCATTTGACGCAATCCCAAAGGAAGAAAACCCAATTTGATCCCCAGGAATTACTGACCCATTAAACCTTACCTCAGTTCCATGTACTGTTGTAAAACAGTCAACATAAATGAGAAGAATAATTTAGATGATGATGCATTTTAAACAATACACAGCTGGGGTTAAGGTGAGCAATATTACAGATATGGGGAAAGTGTTATCATATGATGGAAGTATTCGGAGGATTTTGTCATGGATCTGTAGATAGCACTTTCTAATTAATATAAATGGCAGAGGATGCCTTACATCATGAGGTATCTTGTTATATGGGCAGATGACACCAATAATGAAGGGTCAACAAACGCAGAGGATAAAGCAAAAACAATTCAAAAGATCATGGACTATGTTTGAAACTTAATTTGAACCTACTAAATTAAATGTAATACAGTATAAGCAAAGTGATAAATTAGGGCCCAGCCTTTCATGCATGTTTAATGGGTGTAGGGAATGTCTTCTTTCAGGCATTTGGAGAAAAAAATGAGCAGATCTGCTCAGATGTATGTGAATGTGTGTATTTACCTGTTTTTTTTTTTTTTTTTTTTTTTTTTTTTTTTTTTTTAAAAAACCCAGTTTCTGTGGAAGCGTATTTATGCTAATTATAACCAGGATGAGGCATATATATACTGCTCAGTGGCAGCTTTAGAGTTTTCTTTGACAGTATTTAGTATTTTATGTTAATCTGTATTACATTCACATAAACTGGTAATTACAAGAACAAGATGGCAAGTACCAATGTGTAGGAAACAAACATTGGAAATGAACTAAAAATTTATGTTGACACATTTCCATCCTCCCGGCAGTTGTCACAAGCAATTAAAGGCGCATGAGTAGCACAAAATTGTATTATAAAAATCACTGTTAAATCAGTGAACTTTTTAACTGGAGAGGTGACATCTGGCTCATGACTGTTTGAAATACCTACTGACATATGTACATTAGTTAAAGTCGAGGCAAAGACAGGATTTAAAAGTTATCTTTTGGAGATAATGGGACATCTTACCATTTAACTAATTAAATGAGTTAGGAAGATGACTAAATGATCATCCCTCAATTGTAACATATTTGCTGTGTTTTATAACCTTGCATGTGAAGTAAAAAATACATTTTATTGTATTATTCTATAGTAATTAGTGCAGATACTTACTGCTTTATCAGTATACACCAATGTTTGTGTTTTTCTGGTAAAAATGTGTAACTTTTAGAATGCACAATTCTTCCTATTAACCTTTGAGTGTGATTGAAGACATGATTAATTTTGGGATTTATTTTTTTCCCCTCTACTAGCATGTAGTTTTATTTATTTAATCAGTGTATAAATGGATCACTTCATATCTAGAACAGAAACTGTTGCATGCGATACTATAACATACAAATACATGTCAATAATGTCCTAAATTTCTTTTAGCAAAGTAAGATGAGAGTTATGGATTTGGTTTTGGATTTGGAAGAGATATAAATTCTAATTTACAAACAGTGAATGTGGAAATATGTGTTTCTGAAACTCCTTTCACTAATATTTGTATGGCATGTTTTAAATGTTTGTGGTTTCACAATACAGGTAGTCCCCAGGTTACGGACATCCGACCTACAACTTATGAACAGGCCGCAGCTGCGACGCATGCGCCTCAGTAACTGCCGCTCCGTCATCTTCGGCCTGGGGACGCTGCAAGTGGTGGCTGTAGGGGGACGATTTCGCAGCTCACGCAGTGTAGTGTCCCTTCGGCACCTCCCGGTGGCAAGCGGTTTCACTGCCTGCCCACCACACATGGCTGCCCTGTTCGTTCTCGGTGGGCGGCTGGTAATGCTGAGCGGAGGCCATTGAGGGTGAACGGGGTGGCGAGGGGTAGCATTGTAGTGTGCATTGGATGGCTACCTATTGAATGGGGGCGATTCATTACCCGCCTTTGGTCGCACCGTGTTCGTTCTTGGTGGGCAGGCGCTGCAGGCAGCATACTGTAGTGGAGCTGACTGTGAGGTGGGCTGGTGATGAACCGCCTGTCGATGCCCCCATTCATTCTCAATAGCAAGCCTGCTTGTACTGTTACGTACATAGCAGGAAGTTGTCTCTTTTCAGTACATCAGACGTGTTGATGACTGGTGCCTTCCTGCTGTGATAGCATGTACAGTGTTGTGCAGAACAGCTCATCTTAATCTTTTGTCTTCGCCCTTCAAAGATGTCTCTGAAACACAAATCTGATGCAAGTGCTGGTGATACGGTAAAGAAGAGAAAAACCATCACCATTGAAAATAAAGTAGAGATAATAAAAAGGTCAGAGAGAGGTGAAACTCCATCATTCATTGGCAGAGCACTTGGTTACAGTCGGTCAGCAATAGCATTTATTAAATTTATGTACCTTTTCCGACTTACATTCAAATTCAACTTAAGTACAAACCTACAGTCCCTATCTCGTACGTAACCCGGGGACTGCCTGTACTACTTTAATCTGTTGTGTTATGCTTTATATGATGTATAAAGCTACATATAAGATACTTCTGGCACTGTGCAAGCAGCAGTCTTTTTATAGAAGCTCCATGTTCTCTGCTTTTCTTTTTGTTTCTGTACTTGTTTTACTCCTTACTAGTCTTTATTAAAATTAGATTTAATCTGGCTTGTCACGGATAGCAAGTAGCCACTACAAATTGGATAAATAGATTTTAAAGTTACCAGTTGTATGCGTTAATGAAAACCCAAGCTTGTCTTGACTGCTCTTTGAACAGGCAGGAAAGGCCCAGTTTCACTGTACCATCAGAGTTGTTTGTCCAAAGACTAAGTAGGCGATGTGCTGGAGCAAGAGTAAAAGGATTTGGAACTGGTCTGTCATCTATTTCAAGAAGCAATGTTCAAATGCTCAAAAATAAGATGGATAAGTTTTCTGGTCTCACAGTGGGTCACAGTGGATATAATAGGTACAGTGGCATAGGTATCAGGCAATTCAGTGCTTCCTCCCGATACACCAAACTAAATGCTGATACTCCTTTAAATTTATTTTGCAGTTTCTGCACAATACACATTAGTTTATTTATTGATTGATTGGTTAGTTGTATTATTTCTCCTCTGAATCTGTATCCTTGGGATTAATTGATAACACATTATAAAGATAAGCCAATGGGTGTGGCTGGCCGTCTGCTTGACTTGTTAATTATATTTTTATTTCATCTTTATGTGTTTGTTTATCCCAGCGGCTACTGTCCAATGATCGCATTTCTTTACTTAACATCTTTTCTTGTATGTTTTCTTTTCAAATTTCTTCTTCTGATGGGACCTTATTTGAACCTACACCCTTGTTTTATTTATCTCCTGGCTTCTTTAACTGGACGCCAGTGTTCACCTGTATTACTGAGCTTAGTGCCCATAGGAGACGCAGACACTTGCGATGCGGAAGTAGGGCTGGGCGATTAATCGAAAAGTAATCGAAATCGACATTCAGAACCTATAATTGATCAAATTTTTCCAGGTCGATTATTTCGCTTTCCCTTTAAAAACACTACCGCGTGTGGAGTCATGTTACCCCGCTCCGTTACGTTATTCCGCCATCATGTCGAGCATGGAGAGCTTAAACACTGACACAACTGAGCAACAAGAGCAGCTTGTACCAAAGAAAAACGCAGTCTCTGCCACACAGTATGAGATGAGTTCAAGAAGATGGAAAGAAATAACTGACGCTATTTGTTATTACATCGCAAAGGATATGACTCCCTTGGCTACAGTGGAGCGAAGTGGGTTTAAACACCATGTTAAAACTCTCGACAGAAGATACACTGTGCCATCGCGATCACATTTTTCTAAAACTGCGCTGCCAGACATGTAAAAATGTAGCTGCTGAACTGAAAAATGTTCAACACTTTGCAGCCACATCTGATCTCTGGTCAAGTAGGACGATGGACCCATTCTTGAGCCTTACTTTGCACTACATTGACGACGATTGGAAGCTGCGCCAGAGATGCCTTGAGACGGCATATTTTCCAGCCGATCACACGGCAGATATAATTGCGCAAGGTCTGAAAGATATGCTTTCTAAATGGGACCTCGCGGAAGAAAAACTTTCAGCCATTATGACAGACAACGGTGCAGAGATGAGCAGCTATTTGGTATCCCCCATGCTGGATAGTGAGGCAAATCCACTGGACTGGTGGAGGAAGCATCATGTACACTTTCCCACTCTAAGTAAGGTGGCAAAAAAGTATCTCAGCATACCAGCTACTAGCTCCCCATCAGAGAGGGTTTTCAGTTCGGGCGGAAACATTGTTACATGCCTCAGGTCCTGCCTGAAACCTGAAAAGGTTAACATGCTCGTGTTTCTTAGTAAGAACTTCCGAGTAAATTCATGTTCGTATAGTGACATGACAAGATCGCTAAGATCACCTCATGCAACAGTGTTTAGAGAGTTCTATTTTTATTACAACAATCTGTTGTTTACATTAAAATATTTGTTTACAGAAGATGCAAGAAATGCACTGTTTAAAATATTATTTACAGGATATATGAGTTATTTTATTTAGAAGAGATACTGCTTATTTTCTACTTTTAATAAGAAAAACATTGAAAATAATTTATTGTTTCCAAAAGTGCAAGTTATTTATTTTTACTTTTTTTATAAGAA
>JANRMT010062806.1:79482017-79511977 GCA_026402145.1 Polypterus bichir lapradei
GTACGTACATACATACATACATACATACATACATACAGTACAGGCCAAAAGTTTGGACACACCTCCTCATTTAATGTGTTTTCTTTATTTTCATGACCATTTACATTGGTAGATTCTCACTGAAGGCATCAAAACTATGAATGAACACATGTGGAGTTATGTACTTAACAAAAAAAGGTGAAATAACTGAAAACATGTTTTATATTCTAGTTTCTTCAAAATAGCCTTGCTCTGATTACTGCTTTGCACACTCTTGGCATTCTCTCAATGAGCTTCAACAGGTAGTCACCTCAAATGGTTTTCCAACAGTCTTGAAGGAGTTCCCAGAGGTGTTTAGCACTTGTTGGCCCCTTTGCCTTCACTCTGCGGTCCAGCTCACCCCAAACCATCTCGATTGGGTTCAGGTCCGGTGACTGTGGAGGCCAGGTCATCTGCCGCAGCACTCCATCACTCTCCATCTTGGTCAAATAGCCCTTACACAGCCTGGAGGTGTGTTTGGGGTCATTGTCCTGTTGAAAAATAAATGATCATCCAACTAAACGCAAACCGGATGGGATGGCATGTCGCTGCAGGATGCTGTGGTAGCCATGCTGGTTCAGTGTGCCTTCAATTTTGAATAAATCCCCAACATTGTCACCAGCAAAACACCCCCACACCATCACACCTCCTCCCCCATGCTTCACAGTGGGAACCAGGCATGTGGAATCCATCCATTGACCTTTTTTGCGTCTCACAAAGACACGGCGGTTGGAACCAAAGATCTCAAATTTGGACTCATCAGACCAAAGCACAGATTTCCACTGGTCTAATGTCCATTCCTTGTGTTTCTTGGCCCAAACAAATCTCTTCTGCTTGTTGCCTCTCCTTAGCAGTGGTTTCCTGGCAGCTATTTGACCATGAAGGCCTGATTCGCGCAGTCTCCTCTTAACAGTTGTTCTAGAGATGTGTCTGCTGCTAGAACTCTGTGTGGCATTTATCTGGTCTCTGATCTGAGCTGCTGATAACTTGCGATTTCTGAGGCTGGTGACTCGGAGGAACTTGTCTTCAGAAGCAGAGGTTACTCTTGGTCTTCCTTTCCTGGGTCAGTCCTCATGTGTGCCAGTTTCGTTGTAGCACTTGATGGTTTTTGCGACTCCACATGGGGACACAATTAAAGTGACCTTCATTTCTTAAAGTAATGATGGCCACTCGTTTTTCTTTAGTTAGCTGCTTGGTTCTTGCCATAATATGAATTTTAACAGTTGTCCAATAGGGCTGTCGGCTGTGTAGTAACCTGACTTCTGCACAACACAACTGCTGGTCCCAACCCCATTGATAAAGCAAGAAATTCCACTAAATAACCCTGATAAGGCACACCTGTGAAGTGAAAACCATTTCACGTGACTACCTGTTGAAGCTCATCGAGAGAATGCCAAGAGTGTGCAAAGCAGTAATCAGAGCAAAGGGTGGCTATTTTGAAGAAACTAGAATATAAAACATGTTTTCAGTTATTTCACCTTTTTTTGTTAAGTACATAACTCCACATGTGTTCATTCATAGTTTTGATGCCTTCAGTGAGAATCTACCAATGTAAATGGTCATGAAAATAAAGAAAACACATTGAATGAGGAGGTGTGTCCAAACTTTTGGCCTGTACTGTGTGTGTGTGTGTGTGTGTATATATATATATATATATATATATATATATATAATTTTTTAATATGTATATAATAAAACAGCATGTCATATTAGTTGTAGAAATTCTCAGATGATTCTGTCATTATGGGATGTATCTATAAGGTGGATGAGGCAGAATATAGGAGTCAGAGGTAGAACTTGGTTTCTTGGTGCAGAATTATCTACAACTCAACATTAGCAAAACCTATGAATTGGTTATTGACTTTCGCTTCACCGAACAGTCTCTATATCTGGTCACTTGTTAGGGAATGGACATGGAGGTGGTCCACTTGTAGAAGTACTTCAGTGTCCACATTAATGACAGACTGGACTGGTCTCATAAAAAAGAGTAATTCTATAAGAAGGACAGAGCAGGCTCTTTTTTCTTATGAAACTACATTCCTTTAATGTGAGAAATGATATCCTTCACATATTCTACAACTTCTACAACTGTTTGATGGCCTGTGCAGTTTTCTACACTATGTGCCGGGCCAGTAAAATTATTTCCACGGTGGCCCAGCAAATTAACAGACTACTTAACTGAGCCTGCCCTTTTATAGGATGCACTCTTGACCAAATGGAGGTAGTAGCGAAGGAGTGAATTTAAAATTAAACCGTACCATTATGAACAATGTTGCACATCCTCTCTGACACCCTAGCACTGAGAACTTTTAGCCAAAACATGATTCAGTATATGTGTATTAATTCCTCTCTGTGACTGCCAAGTCAGAATTTTTAATTTTTCTTCCCTGTTTACTCTTTCTGGTGTGTGTTCAGACCATAGTCTGTGTTTGCATATCTATATGTCTGTCTGTCTGTTTATTGTGGTCCTCTAAGAAAGCCAAATTTCCTCTGTTGTTCTGTATGTTTACTGTTTCTAAATATTTATTTTTATATATTTGTAATGTATAGTATGCCTAGTTCTGGTAAATGGGAATTGCTTAATCTCACATTTACTTAATAGTAGGTTATATAGGTTGTTCTGTTAACAATATATATTTTCCATCTTCAGTAGCATTTATACATTAAATGTTTCAAAACCACTACACCCAGAAACATAAGCTGTTCAGACTAAATATACAAGCTTCTTTACATTTAATTTAATATGCATTTTTAAGATTTAGCTAAAAGTTTATATCATTGGATGTTATTTCTTAAATTCTTGCATATATTAGTATTCAGGTGTTACTTAACCTCTATTTTTCAGTAGTTCATTACTAATTTATTTTCATGTTTTCTTTAGGCTGATGAAGATCCAGTTATTGGATTCCACCAGATGTTTCTTCTAAAACACATCAATGACTCCTGGGTCTGCACCAATGACATGTTCCGACTTTCACTGCACAACTTTACTTAAAATGCACTTGATGCAAAAAGGAAGACAAGAAAAGTAGTCCCTGTATCCATCACCACCTGCTGTCTTGAGATTAACCACCTCTTTGAGATTCCAAATATCATACACAAAAACTAACAAATGAAATGCCCATGCAGAAATCTGGCCTCTGCAATTTTCAGATCTGTCATTTTTGCTCTTCTGCTACAGTATATTGTGGGAAATCTTCAGTCATTGTGCATGATGTTTGGAAGCTGTTTCAGCTTCATCTTACAGCACTGGTTTGGCTCACCAATTTTGTTTTAACTTGATTTTTTTTTCCAGTTGTTTGTTGTTGCCAGCATGCCTTAGAGAATAAAATACTGGGTTTATATTTTATTTTCTGTTTTAATGTACTGACAGGTTGCTCTAGTGATCCAAAGAACCAATATATTAGCTACCTGTAATAAGTCCAGAGCTCTTTCATTTTGTCCATACTTTACAGAAGCCACGATACAAAATAAAACCTTGACATTTTCTTAATGCGGGAATTGTTTTGCTTCCTTGTTTTTCCAATTTATTTCAATGGCTTTACATTTTTTGGCAATGTATCCAGTCCTCCCAACCCCCTGATCCCAGTGTGAGTCATTGTTTCATATTGTAGTTTTATTTCTAAACTAAATTCCTTTTGATAATATTTATGTACCCACGTATATTAAAAACTGTTGACAAGCTACAATAATTTAACTTGAAACACATGTAAGAAGAGAAAGTAGTTAAGCAAAAAATTAAAATGGCCAACAGATGTCAGTTATGGTTAATTGCTGTCTACAGTTTCACTTACTTTTTATTTTTTAGTGTGCATCAATTTGTGAAAGTGTATCATTTGTTAAATTACTTTTCTGAATTGGAATAACTTGCTCATCTACATGCAACCAAAAATAGTCTAGCAAAACAAACAAGCAAAGAAGATGTAAGACGAATAGTATATGTTGATCTATAGCAGAAGCTTTAACAAATTATAAGAAAGTGTTTTTTTTTTTTTTTTTAAAGCCCTTACATGCAAATTATGTTAGTTGAAACCAGTCAGATGCATACCTGTAACAGCTCTGCATGATGTCTGGTTGCTTTAACAAGCTTTTTTGACGTGAAGCTTTAACACCTAAGCTGGCATATTATGCTAGTTTTTTTTTTTTTTTTAGATAGATAGATAGATAGATCATTAATCCCAAGGGGAAATTTGTATTTGTGCGTCATGGTAATATAGTTTAAAGGGGGAACTATCATGCAGTATTGCAGTACAAGATATTATTTCATTGCCACAGAGTAAATTTATTTTGCAGTATAACTCAAAATGTATCCTCATTTTTCTAATTTATTTATTTATTTTTTTTCAAATATAATTAGATGATTTTTAAAATATTGACATTACCTTTAACAAAAAGTGACTTCTTTCTTGCAGACACTGGTGATTTACAGAGGTCTTAGATGTACTGTTTGCCTTTTTTTGCATTTTGTTATTGGAGTGGCTCTGAACATTAGCTTAGAAGTTATTACATGTTTTGCCTTATCAGTTTATTTTTTATTTTTTTCCCCCCAGAGTGCCGTGTTTTTGCCAAATTAGGAGTAAGGTTTCCTTAATTTTTTGAAGCAAACTTTCAAAATATACCTATCTGAGATAATTGCACATTGCTAACAACAAATTGCATATACCGTAGATTGAACTGCAACTTACTTTGTTATTCATATATTAGAATTTAATGCAAAAAATTTTTCATTGTTTAAGGTTGCACTGTTGTTTAACATTTTGCCCATAAGTTTGGTATCTTGCCAGTTGTCTTTTTTTATTGCTGTGACTTTCTCTCATCTTTCTTTCTGTGTCCAATATATAATTATTTTTATTTTTCTTCTTTACTGATAGCTCATATTTTTAAGCCAATTTACAGGTTTAGTCTTAGACACTTAATTGCTGGTAAACTGGTTTCTGCTTAGAAATGAACAATTGCAATCAAAAAAAATCTACAGTACATAAAATAGGTTCTGGAAAACAAACATTTTGTAGAAAAGCTGGTAAAGGTGTATTGCAACATGGTTTTGGGCTATTGTGAAGATGTTCTTTTGCAAATTTTCTGAAGCTGTTTTGGGAATTTATGAATTGGAAATGTTTTCATTTATTGAACTCAGTTCTGTAAATATTAAATCTGCATTATAATTATTTGTAATAGATACTGCTCCCCCAATGTAAGAGCCATAGGTCAAAAGGAATATAATTCAGGAAATCATATTTACGACACTATTTTCTGAACTATAATGTTATATCATGTATTTACAACAAAAAACATAATACTATTCAATCTTAGATGTTCAACAATGCAAGTATTTTTTTCTCTTTTATATCTTGTCTGTCACTCATAATGATTACTTTACATTACAGCTGTTACTTCTAATAATTTTGCATTTTCCCTAAACAATGCACTACTCTTTTGACTATTGGGTTATCTCAGTGGTAGATGTATGTATACTCCTGTAACAGTGTCATTAAGGAAACATAGACCATATTACAGCACTAACAAAAATATACAGATTAATTTGTTTGCTAAGGTAAAAAACTACTGTACTTTCTACTTTTAGTAAACAATATTAAAAAGGATATGTAGAACTGGTTTATGATGTTTAAAGAGCTCAAAATGCAGATCAAGTGAATGACTGGAAAAGTTCAAAATCTTACTAGTAAGTTAGTGCACCGACAGATATACAATACATTAAACAGATTTAATATTGATTGATATTGACTCCCAAGTTTTCTAGCCTTTATTTTATTTTATCTTTTGGTCAACAACACTGAGGTTTACAGAAGTGTGTTTCTGTGTAAATATATTTCAAATGGTATTGTATAATGCACTGATGTTTGAACTCTGCGATTTCTTTGTATTCATTTCACTGTAACATTGGGTGTATTTTTTTTTTGGGTCAGTAAGGGGCATTGCAGAAGCTTTTTATGCAGCTCTCTAATCTACAGAGAAGCAAATTTTATTGTACAAGTTCAGGTTGACGTGTACTTATAACTGTTTGTTAGAGCAAAGTATTGATGGATAAGTGAGAAGAAATACAGTTGGGTGGTTTAATGACAGACAAGAGTTTTGCTATATAAAAAAAAAAAAAGCCATTGTTATAATTGGGTCTGCCCCTAAGTTTTCAGCCAGTGGCCCATGCCTCATATACCTCCCAGGGAGGTGTCCAAGGAAAAACTCTAACTACAAACCCAAATCACTGAAGTGGCTTCATTCTGTCCACAAACCAACTCTACTACTCCACAAATGTGCCCAGAAACAGTGTTCTGGAACCTTTCTTCAGCCACTCATACTTGTAATCTCATTATTCCATTTACTACCTAGAGCTCAGGAGGATGGACATGTAGACACATTCTTCAATCAACACCTTTGTCAATTAGCTGACAGTTCAGTTTAACTTCACTGTTGGTCAGTATCATGATCACTTTTACCCTTATTTGCGAATGTACTAACTTCTTTCCTGTACAACAAGCCCCTTTTTTCTAAGATAGTACAATGAATCCAAAGATTTGGAGATGCTGATTCTTGTTCTATCTGCATTATAGGATAACACAATTTTTTTTTTTTTTTTAAATACGGAACACCACCACCCCAGTACGCTACTCCTGAGGCATTGTCCCTGTTTTCTACACACCTCTGGCTGGATCTTGTCCATCTTTTGGCCTTGCTTCTGCCACTGCTATCTCGGAGGAGGATTAATTCACTGGGTCTCAGTTTCCCTACCCTTGCTAAGAATAGCCTGTCTGAAAGAAGTTCTGCCTAGCCATCCTGGATTATCAAATCTTTTACCAGAACCAGTTCAAGATCTTTCAAAAGTCATCCTTCATGTATTTGCCAAACTACACCCACACACACAGCATCATTTCGATCACTGCTACAGCTTCTACTTTTTTGTCTGTTTGGTATATGTCAGTCACATCTGGTAATATTGAAGTTGATCCAAACTGTTTAGTTTCTTTAGTTTAAAATTGTTCATTCCGTAAAAGTAGGCACAGCTTCACAAACAATTTAAATAAGGGTACATTTCTTTATATTTTTTTTTTTAATTTATTAAAACCTTTAAAAGCTAGACGTAAATTATGCAGTCTTTTTCTTGTCAGGGAGTGAATTTGTTGTCTTTGCCTAGTAGTTCCTTGTCAATGTGGATCCCTGAGCTAGCAATCCTGCCCTTATGTTGCACAGAGTTGTGAACAGCTTGCATTCCCAAAGAGAATGGGTCTGCTTTGATGCCTTTGTTGTAGTTCGAATTAGGGTGTACTGCTATGGAGCAAAATTTGTACCTTGGCAGAATCAATGCAGAGAGAGGAGCAGAATATATAGCAGTTAGTTTCTTGGGTGCACAAAGGTCTAGCCATTTGGTTGGGATTTGATGCACGTGTTTGTCAATTAAGGCTTAGCTAAACTGAATTACAACAACATTTATTTATATAGCACATATTCATACAAACAGTAGCTCAAAGTGCTTTACATAATAAAGAATAGAAAAATAAAAAACACAATATGAAAACAAAATAAATCAGCATTAATTAACATCGAATAAGAGTAAGGTCCAATGGCCAGGGGGGACAGAAAAAACAAAATAAAAACTCCAGACGGCTGGAGAAAAAAAAATAAAATCTGTAGGGATTCCAGACCATGAGACCGCCCAGTCCCCTCTGGGCATTCTACCTAACATAAATGAAACAGTCCTCTTTGGATTTAGGGTTCTCACGGAAAGGCTTGATGATGATGGTCACGTAGAATTCTGCCTTTTAGTCCATCCATCATTGTTGGAGCATCATGAAGCTTTGAGTAGGTGGAGGTGGCGCAGGCCACCACCACAAAGAAACCGGAAAAAGAAACAGAAAAGAGAGTAGGGGTCAGTACGGATTGTAGAGCTACCCTGAATAGTTATTATGAGGAAATTGAACATATAGAGTATCAGGATTAAGTTAAATTAAGTTAAATTGAAGTTATAGAAAGGCCATGTTAAAGTAATATGTTTTCAGCAGTGTTTTAAAGTGCTCCACTGTATTAGCCTGGCGAATTCCTATTGGCAGGCTATTCCAGATTTTAGGTGCATAGCAGCAGAAGGCCGCCTCACCACTTCTTTTAAGTTTTGTTCTTGGAATTCTAAGGAGATACTCATTTGAGGATGTGAGGTTACGATTTGGAATATAAGGTGTCAGACACTCCGATATATAAGAAGGGGCGAGATTATTTAAGGCTTTATAAACCATAAGCAGAATTTTAAAGTCAATCCTGAATGACACAGGTAACCAGTGTAGTGATATCAGAACTGGAGAAATGTGTTCGGATTTTCTTTTCCTAGTTAGGATTCTAGCAGCTGCATTCTGCACTAGTTGCAAACGATTTATGTCTTTCTTGGGTAGTCCTGAGAGGAGTGCGTTACAGTAATCTAGTCGACTGAAAACAAACGCGTGAACTAATTTCTCAGCATCTTTCAGTGATATAAGAGGTCTAACTTTACTTATGTTTCTTAAATGAAAAAATGCTGTCCTAGTGATCTGATTAATATGCGATTTAAAATTCAGATTACAGTCAACAATTACCCCTAAGCTTTTTACCTCCGTCTTGACTTTTAATCCTATTTTTATATATTATAGTCATTGGTCAGTGACTGATGCTGTTTTATCACATAGTTTGGAGAATTTGCATCCTTTTAAGAGGCTTACTCCTTCAGTACCACAGAGAAGCTAATTCTTTGGTTCATTAAAGATGCAAGCAAAGATTTCAGATTATATGTACAACTTAAGTGAAACTCTTAAGTGCTGTGCCAAAGAAAAAGGACAATGCCAACTTTGTACTACAGTATTGTACACAGATAGCTTGTCAATACTTTGAACATGTTTCCATGTGCTCTAATGGTGACTGGATTATTTTATTTTAACCTTAATATGCTCATTACTGATGATTAGTTTTGTTGTATATAATGAGATTATATACAATAAGATTTAAGATGTCCGTAAAGGATTTTGATGTGAAGAGGTTGTCATTGGCTATAAATCACTGAATGAGATTTGCTAATAAGTTTAAAAGAATGTGTGTGCATTACATCAACAGTACCATACATTTCATTTTAGAGTGATATTTTTAATAAAGGTATATATGTAGAAATTCATACAAATGTACCAAGTAGGTGGATATATGGTTTCCTCATTTATTTAAATCAAAAATTTAAACAGCAGAATTTTTTTGAGTGATGGAGTACATTAAAAACCTTTATATTGATACAATTACAATTGTAAATTTATATGCTAAATTGCATCCATCAAAGTTACATTACCCATCCATCCATTATTCAACCTGCTATATCCTAACACAGGGTCATGGCATGGCAGCCTGCTGGAGCCAATTCCAGCCAACACGGGGTGCAAGGCAATAACAAATCCTGGACAGGGCGCCAGCCCACCACAGGGCACACATACCCACACACCAAGCACTAGGAACAATTTAGGATCGCCATTGCACCTAACCTGCATGTCTTTGGACTGTGGGAGGAAACCCACGTAGACAACATGCAAACTCCATGCAGGGAGGACCCGGGAAGCGAACCCAGGTCTCCTTACTGCGAGGCAGCAGTGCTACCACTGCGCCACCCAAGTTACATTACACAATTCATAATCATGTTTACCATCTTTTGAACGAAGTGCTCAACAGGAAATTTAAAATATTTTAGATAACCATGCATAACTATTGGACATGGCATAGTCCCTTTATGCAGTTTTGAATCTAAGAGCATAGGATTTTTTTCAGTAATCACAAATGTGGTTCAATTAGGTCTGTATTTATTTGTAGACCCCCCCCCCCTGTAACAATGAAGTTGTAGAGTTTGACCTCCTAAAAGTTATACATTTTCTTAACAAATATAGGAAATTAATTTAACTTTAGTTTCAGAATCCTTGAGTTTGCAGTAGATCCTCCTATCCCCAAACTAAAATTCTGCTAATGGAGTAATAGCATTGTTTTTTGCTTCAGTTTTGGAACAGAGTGGTTTGGGGTGTATTATATTTGCGGCACTAAATCTTAAAACCACATTGTATGTGTATATAAATGTACAAGAATTTTTACCATCTGGGGATAGTGTAATTTTCTTCTATGCACAAATTGCCAGACATGCACAAAGGAGTATAACTAAGGTACTATTAGGCCCATCACCTGTTGTCAGTTTGGAGCTTTCATTGTAAACTGAGATCAGATGGACCTATTTTTTTCATTCTGTTAGAAATATCTAGCAGAAGGGACTTTGTGACATAAAGAAAAAAGAACCGAACTGAGTGAGTGAAACTTGGTAAAGATATTGTGATGACAGCAAGGTTTCATTTTAACACAGATTGTTTTGTAGCCAAATGTTGATTGTAAATCACAATCTGTATTTATTTCACTTTACTTAAGCTGATGTCACATTATGTGATTTCTAGTCATTAGTTATGCCAGACTTGCTGACTGCATTTGCTAATCTTGTCACTGGGACGATGTCAGTTTACATGACTGAAAAATCCTGGGGCCTATCAAATTTAGAAACTGTACAGTGACTTTCCAGCACAGTCTTCCTCGCCCCTTTTTCTTGTTCCAATTAGTTGGAGTGAGTTCCTGGGTATGTCATATTACGTGACTAGCCTTTATGGGTGTGCACCACCTACTGTCCCTGTCTTTCTAAAATGATATAAATGAATGGTATGAATGCAGTTCACTGGAAAATGTGGATAATGTAACATTGTCTTTAGTAGTCAGTCTTTTTAGGCAGGTGACCACTTTAAAATAGTACAGTAGTCCTTTAGTGACTCAATTAATAAAGCCAGTCTTCCTCTTCCCCCATTTTTCTGGACCAGTATTGTTGTAGGCTTTTCTGTTGCTGTTTTTACTCATATTGATAAGTAAATTTTACTTTAAACTTTAAGTTCAATCAAGCAGTATTCATTCACCCTCATTTTGTAGAAAAGTGTAATACAAAAATTATAACATTTGTGTAGCACCTATTCTATAGTGAGCCTAGTTCAAGATAATTGACAAGTGCAGGAATATTTTATATAATTATAGGGTCATTACTGTCAAATGTACAGTAGAATTCCTACCTTCTTGTCCTGGTTAATGTGTAATTAGAGAAACATTAACACAATCACTGGGAGAGAACAGAAAAAACACAACGAAACTGGGTTGGGAATTGAACTCTGATTCCTTTTTCTGTGATGAAGCAGTTGTGTAGAATTCACAATACAATTAAGTGATTGTGTATAATATGTCAGCTAAGCAAAATGAGGCAAAACATGAACACCTCTCCAGTTTACTTACTATAATCTAGGTGTGAAATGCATCTTTAAGATTGTGTTTAAGAGTGTTGGTTGAAAATGGGGCCCTAATGCAGCCTGCTTCATAGAGTGGGGCCACATACAACAAAGAAATCCTTTTCATCAGTCTAGGTTTTAATCCTTGATACCAGTGAAAGGCAACTATCAAAGAATTTGAAATATTTAATAAAAACACAGCTCGATAGCATTACAGACATATCAAGGAGTCAGAGTCTATCCCAACAACTCCAGTTAACACAATTCAAACATTTTAGAACTAACACTTGTCCAATGGAGACACCTTAAAGTCTGTGCTGATGCCTCCTGGTCTTTGTCTTCAGATGAGCTCCCACTTTGGGAATTGATGTAAAGTTTTCTGTGATAGATCAGATAGGACAACATTCACAGAAGTCAGGCCTACTAGATGTAAAGATAAACATGAACTTCTCTGTTCTGATTGAGTGTAGTCTTAAGCATTTTCACAATATTTTTGACGTGAAAAAAGGCTGTTTACTTTTGCCTCACTTTTGAGTTCATTATGTTCAATACTATGTCAAAGCACAGTTTTTAAATAAATTTGTAGTTTTATTTTTTAACACTTACCTATTAAGCAAGCCATCAGTACATATGTTACTTTTGTATATCTTGGGTAGTAATTAGTTGTAACGTAACATTGCCAGACCTGCTTAATCAATCAGTGGCATGGGTGCTGTGAGCATATCCTGGCAATATTGGTGGTATTGTCATCACATGACTTTACTCACTCATATGGGGCAAGTTGCTAAGAATGAGGCAACCCACTCTTAGCAACGTTTTCAACTCCTCCTAGGGGAATTCCCAGATGTTCCAAAGTCAATTGAGATATGATCCTTCCAGCATAGGCTGTGCCTGCTTCTGAGTGTTTTCCCTGTGGGTCTTGCCTACTACACCTCAGATAGACCACTCAATCTACAATGAGCTGCTTCCATATTCCTGAGCTACTTTTCCTCCCATTGAATATGACCTTGGCAGTCCTGCCCTGCACAGGAACCTCACTTCAACAACTTGTATTTACAATCTCATTCTTTCGTTCACATTCTAGAGCTTAGGAGGATGGGGATGTAGAATGACTGTTAAACTGAATTCTTCATCTGAGGACGTAGCTACCACTTCACCATTATAGCTGATATCAAAACTGATGAAACTATGTGAAATAGTAGCTTCATAAATATGCTTTCATCTTCTTCAGGAGGAAATCTGTATATATGGACATAATGTATAGTATACTGTATACAAACGTTTACCTTTACTTACATCTAATGATGTTAACTGCTGAATGGCTTATGTGAATACTGTAAATAATTTCTGTGGCTTTTTCTTTTCCATGGCTCAAGAATTTCCTAGTTTTAGCCCCGTTCCCCCAAATATTCAATTCAAATTGTGCATTTAAGCCAATAAAACCTTAATGAGCAATAAAATATTGCTTTGATTGCAAATGTGCTTTTGTTGTGTTTTTATTACTGAAAACAACGTGAGGACAGATTGACACGTAGTGAGCTAACATCTAAAGCATCTAGACATGGAAAAACCCCTTGCAGCCCTCTTGGACCATGAACCAAACCACATGGCCTTACATAGCTTAGGATATAATAAAGTTATACAAATATTGGAGGAATTACATAAATATTTTTTTATTGTTCAATAAAGACTTGGTATACAACTTGTTTGTATCTCTCATTTTTAGTTGTTGTGACTCCATAGATGAAACGCTCTTCTTCCAACCTGTAAGCTTCACGATGAATTACTTAATTTTATTGCAACTTCATGTTCAAATAATGAAATTGGCAACTGTTAAATCCTATTTCAATATATCTTTAATTCCAACAAAAAAAATGTGCAGTATCAAGTCAGACATGAACTATTTGGACAGTGCTTGATAAAGTTAGATGGCAGTGGTTGTGATTTCCAAAGAGACAGTGATCAAGTAATTGGTTTAAATGATAAAGTATAGAATGTGGCAATGGAAACTTCAAAGTAAATCAAAAGCTATTATGATGTTTGTATATATATTTTTGTAATCTAGATTTTATTTAAGGAACAGATCGAAGTAAAGACAATGTGGGACGATGTTTGGTAAGAAAAATTTGTAGTAGCACAGTAAACAATTTTTTATACACTCACATAGCTTTGAAAGTTATTATTCTGCATATATTTTTGTACAAGAAAGAAATTGATATAAAGATTAAAGAAAAATTGAACCACACTGACTTGCAGTTGGACGTGCCACCATCTGTGCTGTTCTTCAACTTCTGTAGCTCAGCACTAAGATGGTCCTTTCTGACTATTCAATGTAAAACACAGTAGCAGTCCTAAATTAACTTTCTGATGAGCCTGCATTTACCTTAGTTGTCTGCAAATATCCAAGAGTTTGCAGTCAGTCAGTGAACGAGTGAGTCAGTCGAGGACATGCAGCTTTATATCTGTCTGTCTATATAAACTGTGGGGGTGTGTAGATAAAAAAATGTAGAGAGTTAGAAAGCTACATGTTCAGTGAGGTCATGAAGACTCAAAAAGAGGTTCTGGAAAAACATTTGATGATATTGTAAGGAATAGTAGGGCATAGCCCAAGATGACCGTTAGTTCAACTTGGAGATGAGATGTAGATGAGAAGTAAAACCAAGATTTTGAAGAATTAACTAAACTCTGTGTATTTCCCCTCTTTGGAACAGACATTGCTGGAAGCAAGTAGTGGGACTGTGCCATTATTTACTTGACAGAGGTAGAACTGCTCCATTGTGCTGGGGGTAAATGAAATTTGCCTAGAAATACATAAAATATCAGGTTTAGTACTGTAACTTACTGGTGTGTGGAAGGAGGGAACAGTGCCATAGGAGTGGATGTTTTCTGTGGGGACAAAAGGATGTGTTAAAATTACTCTGTTGAGCCTCCTTGTGCTAAAGTAGAAATGGAACTAATGGTCAAACAGTGAGATTCCACTTTGCCTCTGAAACAATGGCTAGTGTTTTAGATTTTTTTTTTAAGATATTTGAAATGTAACCAATGCTATTTACATGTTTTGGGAACTTAATGAATGTCTTTGACTCTGTACAATGTGATATATCAAGAAAGATGGTGCATGGCTAATAGGTGGGTCTTGGTGTGGTCACTGCTCCACTTCATTCTGTCCTTGCACGCTGCAGAGTGACAGTTTTGCGTATTTAAGTCCTCCTAGTTGTAATTTTCATGGACTTTGTATCCAGGGTGAGACTGAGTGGAAGCAGTTCTTCAAGCATTATAGCTGGTGTTGGCAAAATAGGTGCAAATTCCCTCTTCGGAAGTGTTTTATTTGCTAGCTGTTCTACATTAAGTTTTTTTTTTTTTTTTTTGGCCAACAGCATGTCAGTGACACACAATGCATGGATGTATAAAATGTAATTTTAGGCCCACTGGCTGCTATAGGAAGAGAGAAATGTGTCCATTCAATTAATTCAACACCATCAAAAGTCAGAATAACTCTGCTACATTTACAAAACCCTAATTTCAATGTAACCAGATTCCAGTCGTCTTCTCATACAACTGAAACTCCTCGGCTCTCCTGCCCCCAAAAATTTAGTGGGCTGAATACCACTTGAATGGATGAATGAATGAACCACCTGTTTATTCAACGTATGGCATGGTTATTCAGAAATGCATGACTTCTGGTTACACATCACTGGCTGAGAAAATGCAAAAGCAGCAGCTTTTTGAGTAGATGGACCTGACAGACATTGATAAATTGATCCATTACTGCTTCAGTGGTCAGGATATTATCCAGTTGCTTTGCTGTGGTGTGCAGTGATACTCTCATTCAAGGAGAGTAGCCTTCTTTGTGTGCTGCCACCAGCCTTGGAGCATGGCTACATTTCCTTCATTGCACATAAGCAGTGTATCCCTAAACATTTGCCATGCATATTTACTGTTTACTGAAGAGTAAGGATGATAGAGCAGGCCTGTCATATACATGCAGTTTATGAGTTAGCTAATGTACAACACCTCAGAGCAATTGCAGGTTAAGCATCTTGCTCAAGAGCCCAACGGAATAGAATGACAGTAACAGGATTCAAACTGGCCACCTTCTAGATACCAGTGCAGATCCTTAGCCTCAGAGCCACCATTCCTTGGATTTCTGGATTTCTTCTACTGGGGGATGGGGGGTGGGGGGCGGGGCCGGGGGGGGCACTCCACATGTTGCGCCAGCTTGAATTTAAGATTATGGACAATTGAAGGCTGCATAACCATAGTCAGGAATATGCTTCTGGGGTCTTGTTTATGAAACTTTTTGTGAAAGCACAGTTAGACCCATAAGTATTTAGACAATGGTACAATTTTTATAAATTTGGCTCAATGTGCCACCACAATGGATTTGAAACAAAGCAATCAAGATGTAATTGAAGTACAGACTTTCAGCTTTAATTCAAGGGGTTTAATAAAAACATTGTATGAGCTGTTTAGAAAGGACAGCCATTTTTATACATGCATCCGTGGGCTGAAAAGTATTTAGACAAACTAACATAATCAGAAATTTAATGATCATTTTCGGTACCAATGACTGCCAGAAGTCTGGAACCCATGGCCATCTCCTAGTGCTGGGTTTTCACTCCAGCAATGATTTGCCAGACATTTATTGCAGTTGTCTTCAGGTGCTGCTTGTTCGTGGGACTTTGTGCCTTCAGTTTTGTCTTCAGCAAGTGAATTGTTTGTCCAGTTGAATTGTAGTCAGTTGATTGACTTGTTCATTGAAGAATATTCCACAATTTTGCATTGAAATCATTTAGTCTGCTGTCACTGTATGTTTTGCCTCATGTTTGCCTGTGAAGCATCATCCTATAAGTTTTGTAGCATTTGTCTGAATCTGAGCAGATAGTATAGCCCCATACACTTCAGAAATCATCATCAATAAACACCAGTGACAGACTTCCATTGGCCATTGCCATAAAACTGCCTGAACCATGTTTTACAGATGATGTGGTATGCTGCAGATCATGAGCCATTCTTTTCTCTTCTCCGTACTCTTCTCTGTCCATCACCCTGGTATATAGTCCATTATTGATCTTAATTATATTTGAAAGAAAACTGTTCCAAAACTGGAGTGGTTTATTAAAAATGTTTTCTGGCAAAGTCTAATCAGATCTTACTATGCTTGAGGATTATCAGTGGTCTGCACCTTGTGGTAAGCCCTCTGTCTGTACTTTCATGAAGTCTTTTCTTGATTGTAGACTTTGACAATGATAGGCCTTCCCCCCCCCAGAAATTGTTCTTGGTTTGTCTAAATGTCATTGTTTTTTCTTCACCAAGGAAAAAGTTCTACGATCATCCTTTACAGTTGTATTCCAGGGTTGTCCTGGCCTCCTGGTGTTGCTGAGCTTACCAGTGTGTTCCTTCTTTTTAAGAATGCAACAAATGGTTGATTTGACCACTTCTGGGGCCTCATGTATAAACGGTGCATAAGCACAAAAATGTTGCGTAAGCCCATTTCCACGTTCAAATCGCGATGTATAAAACCTAAACTTGGCGTAAAGCCACGCACATTTTCACGGTAGCTTGTAACCCTGGCGTACGCAAGTTCTCCGCTCAGTTTTGCAGACTGGTGGCACCCAGCGTCAAAGCAGGGCTACTGTTCCTGTGTGGTTACCCTTTCTTTTGTAGATCCACATCCCTGACGCGGCTTTATAAATACACTGAAATTAACCGCATATTGTTTATTAGTGTAATACATCTCATTGTAATTAACCTGTAACAATATAATGGTCCACGGAATAGCCAAAGTATTCCAAATACCATAGCTGCTTTAGCGTTGCTACTCTCACTGCACTTTCTTCTTCTTCTTTCAGCTGCTCCTGTTAGGGGTTGCCACAGCGGATCATCTTTTTCCATATTACTCTCACTGCACCACTCAAGAGTATTTATATCACTGTATCTGAGTGTGGAATCAAAGATCTACAGGAGTTGATTGGAAACAGAATTATTGTTATACAGCATCAAGCACACGCAGCCTCAGCCATGCTGCCTATTTGAACTGCACTCATATGGCAAACACTTCAGAGCCTTTCCCATACGGATCTCGTGGTTCAGAAAGAGTTTCATCCCAAGAACTCAAAACACACTCAATCAGTCCATCAAGTGCTCCTTGTAGAACTGTTTGTACTTATAAGTACAATCACCTCATTGTAAACTTGCACGACAGTTATAATATTGCACAACCTACACCACTTTATAAAGCGTGCATTTACATATGATGACAATATCATTTTTAAGATGAAATGCAGCAAAATATGTTTACAGTATTATATTATGCAGATAAAACTTTAACTTCATTTAAATAATCTATATTGTTAATAATTAAACATGTGAGGACACGGTGCCGCAGCACTAGTGAGGAGCTGGTGCTCCGTTCATGGATTGTTCCTGCCTCGCGCTGTATTTTTGCTGGGGCTGGCGCGACACTGGAAGGATAGATGGAAAGGATAATTAAACATGTACTATGAAGATATTTCAATGTCCCTTAAAAGTTTTGAAGAATCGGCGTTCTTACAGATAGCTTAACGTCTATTACAGAGCTGATTGTGTGGTGAATTGGGTATTTGGAGAAAGAAAAGTAAGGACAGGAATTGGAGGTTAGTACGTTTGAAAGAGACACTACTGCTGCAATAAATTATTTCATCGAAGGTCACGCATGGCACAGCAAGCATCTTGTGTGAGGCATGAACAATCACTGCGCCACTGTGTTCCCATGTTTAATAACATGCTTTAACTCCTATCATCATGAAAATGATATCAAGTATATATCTCAGTATTTTAATTATTCAGAGAGCTGTAATATCACGAATGTAATGGATTCTGTTTGCTGTCGGAGGAAGAGAAAGCCAGTTTAAAAAGCATGTAGTGATTCACACACACAGAGCACATAGAAGATCAAATACAAAACAAAGCATTTAACGTGCTACTTTAGTTACAATGGGATTTGAGAAACTAGTAAATTAAACCATTTTAAGATTAAGTTTATGATGTTGTACTTTAATGACAAAATAAACAACGTGATTAAAGTGGAAATTTCGGGATTAAAGTTGACATTTCGTGCTTTTTTTCCTACTGTGTGCCTTTTTTTTTTTCTCTGTACCCTAATAAGCTTTCATATGACACTCAGACGGTGGGCTACGACTCGGCTTTTCACGGCGACTTTGATATCTGACAACTTCTTATTTATTTCAGGCACTGTATGACTTTCTGAACTTCAGCTTTCAAGTTTCTCCGACACTCTACGTCACTTGATCAACTTCCTTTTGTTGTTTATACCACTGTTTAAACCAACAAATAGTATGTTTTTCCTTGCCTCCACTTGGTATTCGATGAAATTCTTCTATTTCAAACCCCCCGCATATTAAAAGAGGCATAATTCTGGGAGGAGACGGGCCGGGACAGCAGGCACGTGCATGAGCGTTACTTTTCATGCTGACTGTGATTTATGTAGTGGAAGAACGTGGAAATTGGCGAACGCACAGATTTATGCATCTGGATTTTTTTGTGCGCACGCACATTTCCGCTTTTGTCCGTATGCCATGTTATAGTGTGAATTCTACGCATGGCGTTATGCATGAGGCCCCTGGTGTTTCTGCTATCTCTCAGATAGGTTTGTTTTTTAGATGGACTTTTTTAATTACATGGACATCTCTTCGGACCTCATTTTGAGGATTCACAGTGACAGCTTCCAAATGCAAATTTCACAACGGGTATCAACTCCAGACCTTCTACCTGCTTAATAGTTAATGAAATAATGAGGGACCTTCTCCCACCTGGCTATGCAACAGCTTCTCAATCAATTGCCCAAATACTTTTCAGCCCCTGAAAATGCAGAGACCATGTATAAAATATCTTTCATTACTAAATGGCTTATATGACCTTTTGAATTAATGCTTAAAGCCTACACTTCAATCATGTACAGTAATTGCTTCTTAATTTCAAATTCATTGTGATGGCATGTAGAGCCAAAATTATGAAAATTGTGTCAATGACCAAATACTTACTGTATGAACCTAACTCCATGTTAACAGCAAAAAACATGAAAATGCATACTCCAAAAACAATAATTTATAAAACCTGGCATATAAACATTTCTACGTAGTTTACCCTTTATTAATCACAATCATCTTGTAAATGTGTGTAAATGAATGCACCTCGAATTCTGCCTGGTTGCTGTCCCAAAACAACCATACCTGGATTCTGCTAATCAGCCTTTTACATGTACAGTTACAATGCTGCAGAACTTCATTGGTTTGTAGCAAATAGAGACCCCGCCACCCACGTTCAAGAGTATTTGGTAGCCCTCTTCAACTGCCTGCACAAGATCATGTGTGGCACCTCTCCTTTGCGTTCTGGGGGTCGAGGACAGGTGTAAGGTGCCAGAGTCTGAGCAGATAGCCACTATTATGATATGATTGCTGTTACAATAATTAGTATGGAACATATGAAAAACTGGGGTTCAGCCAGTTATCTTATTAACACGTCAGCCTCCATGAGCAGTACCATCACATCTACCAAAGAAGCTACTTTGATTCAAAATAAATGAATCGCAGGTTGACCCAGGCCACAGAGACATGATGTTTGTTAGTCTCAACTAGGCATCTCAGATGGTTTGTGAATTTATGGAATGTTACCGCTCACAGTTAACATAAGCAGCTTCATTCTCGGTAGATGCCCTTATTAAAGCATAAGTGCAGTAAAGTGCTCCTATTATTTTAGGAGAATGGAGACTCCTGCAAATTGCCTTTTTATGACAGTAAAAACAGGTTATGTTTTATGTATGTACACCCACACCATATAAAATCTGGATGTAGTGCTTTGCTGTACAGTTAATGGCTTCAAGCACAGCAGGCATGATGCCAGTTCTGTGAGATATATACTGATGAAATACCAAAGCAGTTCTTCAGTGCAAACACGCAGCATTGGCCATCTTAAAGGGAACTAAAATACAGTCTTTACATCATATTCATCATTTTTGAGGTGGAATATGTTTGCCATGTCAACTCGCATTATAATAATGCTGGTTATGTTTTGTGTATTGTTGCCACCAGGGGACACGCCTTTTTCCCAACAACCCTTTCCCTTACACTCGGGACTGTACAAAACAACATAAATTCCTTCTTTCCCTTTTATCTTCTTTTCGTCTTCTTCTAGCTTAACTTCTTTTTCACTCTGGCTTGCCCCACTAACTTTGACTGAACCCCTGATTGAAGATGGTGGCTCCTTTTATGGCCGACCCAAGGAGTACTTCTGGAGATGCGACCACCCACTTGGGAAATGTCTCCTGGTCAGGCGGTTCCTGGTCCAAATAGAAACGCTTATTCTGAGCAGCACCCATGGCATCGGGATTACTATACCCATGTTGCCCTAGTGGTATGCACATAGGTTCTCTCACCCACCTGGCAGCATTGGGGAGCATGCAGTTCCAATAGCCATTCTCACTCTATTTATCCATTTTGCAGGGGTTTTGTGCAGACATGAAACCCACCAACCGGTTGGGAGGCTGGTTTCGCCAGGCTGTCCACTATAGTATGTATACCCATACCATATGAAAACTGGGTATAGTGCCTTGCTGGTCAGTTAATGTCTTCGAGCATATCTGGCATGATGGGAGTGATGATAGGCTGAGATATTGCTGAACTGTCAGTCTGGTCCTGAGAAGAGTTAACAGGTTTAGTAGTTAATATAAACTGGTGAAAAAACAAAAAAGTTCAGTGCAAATATGCAGGATTGATCATCTTAAAACACAACTAAAATAGAGTCTGTACTTTGCAGGTTAGGTGCAGTGGCGATCCTATATTGTCCCTAATGTGTGCTTGGTGTGTGTGTGTGTGCCCTGTGGTGGGCTGGCACTCTGCCCGGGGTTTGTTCCTGCATTGTGCCCTGTGCTGGCTGGGACTGGCTCCAGCAGACCCCCGTGACCCTGTGTTAGGATATAGCGGGTTTGTATTCTTCACTTTTAACCTGTTATATGTTTGTCACGTCAACGCACATTCTAATAACGGTTCAGTGGTATGTTGACATTTGGCTGTATTTCTGTACGTGATTGATTGATAGATACTGTAGATAGAACTTTATATTATTTATTTGAAATTGGGCATTTTAAAGAAGCTTTTTAAATAAATACATACATACATACAGTACAGGCCAAAAGTTTGGACACACCTCCTCATTCAATGTGTTTTCTTTATTTTCATGACCATTTACAGCACTCCATCACTCTCCTTCTTGGTCAAATAGCCCTTACACAGCCTGGAGGTGTGTTTGGGGTCATTGTCCTGTTGAAAAATAAATGATCGTCCAACTAACCTGACTTCTGCACAACACAACTGCTGGTCCCAACCCCATTGATAAAGCAAGAAATTCCACGAAATAACCCTGATAAGGCACACCTGTGAAGTGAAAACCATTTCAGGTGACTACCTGTTGAAGCTCATCGAGAGAATGCCAAGAGTGTGCAAAGCAGTAATCAGAGCAAAGGGTGGCTATTTTGAAGAAACTAGAATATAAAACCTTTTTTCAGTTATTTCACCTTTTTTTGTTAAGTACATAACTCCACATGTGTTCATTCATAGTTTTGATGCCTTCAGTCATGAAAATAAAGAAAACACATTGAATGAGGAGGTGTGTCCAAACTTTTGGCCTGTACTGTATGTAGATAAGTAAATAAATAAATAAATATGCACACAAACACACACACACACTTCAGTCTGAATAAAGAAAAAAAATAAAAAGAATGAAAAGTTTTGTCATGGCAATCCCAGTGAGGCATTATGAGACGTAATTCTGTTAGTATAAAGGAGCTCCCGTAGCATTTCTTGGCCCACTTCTACTGAACAATTCGTTGATTGAAAGTCCTCAGTGTTTGTGTGTCAGAGAGAGGATGTGCAGTATTGTTCATGATGGCACTCAGTTTTGTTTTAACTCTAACTTTTGTTACTACCTTCAGGGAGTCCAGGGTGTATCCTATAATGATTAAGGGTGTCTTCACTTGCCAATTTCTCCGAAAGGTTGCATATGAATGGGTAAGAGTAGCAGTAAATATGCTCTTGTTATGTTTTAATGTAGAAATACTGACATTTGCGTGGAAGGCTGCTTACACATATTTCAAGCGTATGTAAGTTTTGTCAATCTGACCCCTAGTCTCTCATCTGCCTATTTTGCCATATGTGGCTTATATGTTAACTAGAGGTTGTGCCTTTTTATCTTGCTTATTTGTTTTCTTATGAGGTGGAGCTTTTGGGAGTTGGGCCTTGGGTCCTTATACAGTATGCACTTAATATGGTAAATTTCTCATTCCTGGCCACAAACAGTTTTGCAGAAAATGCTGTCATGCTCCATATACTGTTTTGGAGTCATGTCCTGCCTCATGGGGCACAGAATATATGATGAACTTATATCACTGAAACTTGTTGTGCCATGCGAAGGACAAACAAAACAATGCATTGAATGCTGCGGATGACTGCAACAATTTTATTCCACACTGTTCACACAACGAAGGCAGTGGGTTGCTCTTTGGCTGATTCTAGTGCTGCCTTTTCTTTTAACATCTTGTTGCAAACTGTAATCCAAAAGAACGTGACAGGTGATTGGTAAAGTGTGACCATAAATCACCATGGTACTTGACACGACGTTAGCATGCTGTAACATTTTATTATCCACTGAAATACAGCCCTTACCTCTAAGCTTTTTGTCTCACTCCTGTTTATTTTATTTATGGTTACATAAGTGAAATAAATAAGGTATCTTTAGGGTTTTATTTATTATCATCAGCTATGGAGTTGTTCATGTCCTTGTTCTCAGCTAATTTATTAACATCTACACTCCCACCCCTCAGTTTGAGAATGTGATTTTATTGTATACTTGGCAGACCCTCTCCCAGTCCAAAATGACATAAAAGATTGAAACAAAATATTATTGCTTACATATTTTTTGTGTATAACTGCAGCACGGGCAGCTTAAGTGATCTGCTGTGAGTCGGTGGTAAGTATTGAACCACAATGTTATTTAAATCTTCAGCCACTACACCACACTGCCAGCCTCACTAGCATTCTTTATTAATTTATCACCTTCCTATAGCAAACACCATGCCAAGGTTTTTTAAAAGTACAGCGGTTTTGTATTGATTTTATACAGTTTGAACACAGATATGTTGAGTGACTTACACAGTGAGTCAGAGGCATGGGTTGAATTGGCAATCTTGGCATTTCAAGTCCAGTGTTTTTTCCACAAGACTGCACTCTATAATCTTTAATTTACGTCTCCTTAAACATCGGGGAATTCTCTTCATTGTTAATGTATATGACAGTACTGTAAACAAGTTCTTAAATGATTAAAAGTGGTTTTACTAACTGTAGTTATATTGCATTCTCAAGTTTCCCTTTTAACATTAACCATGTAAAATTACATTCATATTGCTTCATGACATAATATTCTCAAACCTTTTTAAGCCAATTTTATGGTCTCAAAGAACTGGAGCCTCTCCTGCAACCATTTGGGAACAAGTTAGGGACCAACCTTGGAATGGACAATAGTCCACTGCAGTACACACTCATCCATTTGCTCATTCTGGGCCAATCTGGAATTACAAATTTAGCAAACATGGGAATGGTCTTTGGGAATGCGGGAAGAAAACCCAGATAGACATAAGGAGAACTTGCTAATTCAGCACAGACAATAATTAGGCATAAGGTTTGAACTCAGGATCTGTGAGGCAGACATGCTCACCTCTGTGCCACTGGGCTTGCACTGGTGTTGCTTTATTTGTTATGTTGTGAATTTTTCATCACTCCATGCTTTGAGCTAGTTCTCTGATATGCTTGTACAAATTAGGTCTTCTTCAGTTGAACAACTGCAGACTCCCTAAAAGTTCATTCTTCATCCTCAGTTCAGTTCTGAATTAATAGGTTTTTATAGCTCTTTATGGCTCTATGATCTCTGGTGCCTGCACAGTTCTTACAGAAAATGACATCCAGAGAGAACTGAAATCTTGATGAACATCTTCTGTGTGCGTGTGTGTGTACTTCAGTACAGATTAGCAGATGAAGTAGCAGGTGTTATTTCCATATGGAAAACAGGATTGTGTCACGACTGTTTTTTCTTTTTTAGGAGTTTTTATGTGTATTTGTTAGAATATTTATTATTTTTATTGTGTTTTGGACTTGTACAACTTGCAAGCTGTCAATCAGTTCATAACTTTTAGTACTTTACTTACACTAATATTTTTCTCACATGTGCTTCTTCACAAACCATCTATCCATTTCATTTCTCCATCTGTGGCTTTCTTCCTTCTATCAGGCAGTCAGATTCCATCCCAGCAGTGGTGAGACAAGGCGAGAGCCAAGCTTAAGTGATGCTGGTCCATCATTGTCTCTCCTCACCACTTAACTGGATAAGGAGGCAAACACACATATTGCAAATGAAACCTTAACTTCCATCCACCCATTACTGTATCTGTACTCACTTTGACCAACATAGTGTTGAAGGAGCTACAACCTATCCCAGCAAGAAAGAAACCAACCCAGCCTGCAGGAGAAAACCTGAAGTTAAACAAAAGCACAGCTCAAAACTAAGATGCAAATGTTTTCTACACTGAACTAAAGTACATTTCTTATATAAGTGCCTCTTTCACTATCTAATGTGCTATCAAGTATCACACCTAAGTACCTAGCACAGGTTTTAATGTATGGTTCTAGTGAATCAAATGTACAATCAGCGAGCCCAAACATCACAATTCAGTTTTCTTTATGTTAAAATCAAGGAAACTTAACAACATCCAACACTTCATGTCTTCCACCGAGTTCAGTAAGGTCTTAAGGGAGTGACGCCATTGCAGTGGTAAATAAAATTTTGTGTCATCAGCATAACAGTGGAAATAGCATATTTTTGTGTTTGAAACAATTACTTATGAACATTCTGAAATCACTTGAGTTTTTTCACTACTGACTCTCAGGTATGAGAAAACCTCCATAAATGATATAGCGTTCGACTTAACTTGATATCTATTTATGCATGATGTCAAGGTTTTGGGGTTCCCCCAAATTTTTGTCTCTCTACACTCGAAAGAAAAACCCTCATTTATAGGGTATTTTTATTTTTTTTTACATATTTTGTGCAAGAAATACACCCTTATGATAAAGAATAAACCAATAGATGTCTTCAGCAAAAATGATCAGAAGGTCTTGAAGTTGTGCATGTCATGGTAACTGACCACAAGGGTTCAACCCTCACGAGATACTAGGGGTCAAACTTTGAACAAACGGGGATCTGTAATATAGGCACGTGGAGTGTCATTTCATGCTATTTTGAGGCTGCTGATCACAAATATATTTTTGATATTTGATTATTTTTCTGTGGTCCTAGCCCTCTAAGAGCCTCTCCCAGAAGGTTACAAATGACAGATTTCAAACATAAGCATGTATGGTATCTCTATAGACTATTTGAAAGTCGTGATTATGAATTGTTATTTTACATTTTTTTCCTATTGCAATTGAGAATATTTAAGACTTTAAACATTAAACCAGAAGTGCATATTTTAATACTTCAAATATTTAATGCAACTATTCTTATTTGTTATGTAGTTGTACCTCATGAAGCAAATGATTACATTTCTTATGGACACCCCCAGCTATTTTTAAAGATAGACCCTAAGGGGCGCATGGACAATGGGAAGAAGATGGGACCTAGAACCAACTGAGAGGGGCAGAGGAGCAGGAGCAGTCCCCAAGGCATTCTGACAAACTTCTGCCTGTCACAGAGGACCTGAAACCAGCAAGGGCAAAACCTTGAACATCAACACCTTGCTCAAGACGGGTAATAAGGGTGCCATGGGCTGCAGAGTCAAAACCTGCAGTAAGGTCTAAAAAGCATAAACATAATAGCCTAAAATATCTTCACTATCCATCGATCCACTGCTTGAGCTCACCGTTGGAACTCCGGGCACACCACAGAGGCGGAGCCTACGTTGTTAGTGTAAATTGTAAAGCAGGAACGGAACACCTTTACAGGGTGCAGGACCAGTGCGTAGCATACACACCTGCATACACTTGTACAATCATTCACTCACACGGGAACAATTCATTGGTCACCAATTTATATATGTGACAATACTACTATTACTACAGGACAAACCATAACATGCATGTCACACGCAGACGGTAACCTGGCGTCTTGTCCTGTGCCTTGGAGAAAGAGGCGCCCACTCCTCTTTAAAAATGTGATTAAACAAACTACAACAGTCGATACATGAATATTGAATTTTTAGCAATAGTTCCCAGCTCGTAAGGTAATCAATCAAATACGGAAAAACGACGAGAGTAATAAATGAACCCCAGTTCAGTCCTGACCTAGTTTGAACTTCTCGTTAAACCTGCGCTCATCGTCAGCCGGTTCCTTAGTTTTGAAGTCGCAGCCGTCACACAGGAAGGATTTTGGAGTTACGCAGAGCGGAAGTTGAGGCGGTTATTGGTATCTCGGCAGCAAGCAGGCAACGGACGCAGGAAAGGCAAAGTGAAGCGGTAGAGAAGTCTCCTTTTACCGACACCCGAAGCATTCCCTCCTTTCCCTAAATTTCCCTTGGCTTTTCCTCATGGCTTCAAACTCCAGCATTGACATCGAGGACGCCACCCAGCACCTCCGAGACATTCTGAAGCTCGACCGTGCCGGGAGTAGCGGTAAGAATGATTGTTGAGGCACGAGAGGCCACGATGGAAAGAATGGAGGAGGCCGATAGACAGAACGAGATGGGATGGGATTCCATTAGAGAAAGAGGTTCCTGGAGTAAAACTGTGATGTTAATTTTAACAACAAGGTTACAGGTGAATTAGGAGAACGGTCGGTTTGATTGTACAGAGCTCATTTATAACGTGGATACTTCGAGAATGTGCGTACTCTCCTGACAGAATGTAAGGATTTTTTAAAAATATGGTAACTTATTTGTGACCGTTCAGTCGAATGTTTAGATAAATGAGACGTATAAAACAGAGGATAAAGCGCATTTTTTGGCTGTAGTTTTATTCATTGTTAAAATCTTTTGCCAAGCGGTGGAGAAAACCACTACACTAACCACTTCACGTTTATTGTTTGCACTGAGTTATTGTTGTTTCTTTATACAATTATTCTGTTCCGGGAGAAGGGTGGATGCTGTTTTTTTTTTATTTTTTATTTTTATTTTTATTTTTATTCAAATCCAGATATGAAGTTGGATTGTAGCTACTCTAAATTGGGCTGCCGTCTTAATTCTAATCTGCTTTTATTGTTTTAATCCCAAAATAAGCAACATTTTTTTTTCTCTTCAGATCCTTTTGTTTACATCATAACTAGTGGACATTTGTTTTTTTTAATGTGGTTTTTTTTTAAAGTGCTCTATAATCTTTTAATAATATGAATTTAGTTGTTTACTACTGTAGCTGGAATTAACATTAAAGCATCCTCTTCTCCTTCTTGGCTTTCTGTGCCTTATGCACTTGTGTGTTCTTCTCAATTGTCACTTTAAAATAAAGTGGATAACGGATAACCTCTGAATTAAATACAGATACTAAAAAACTCTTGGGACACCAGAAGTACCATCCATTCAAAAAAAGTAATCATTCTGTTAAAAAAAAAAGCTGTCATATCAAACAAAAGTAAAGCACACAACTTAATTTACTTAGACATTTAAAAAGTAGTTGGTATAGTTATATGTAGTGCTGGGCAGTATGTCCCAAATTCTTTATCACGGTGTTTTTCAAAATTATACTGGTTTCACGGTATTTGATGGTATTTTTTTCCCATGCACAAGTGGATGTTAACCACGTTTTTCACTGCACTGCAATTACTGCAGTAGACTGGCTAAGAATAACCTATTCCACTGTCATGAGATTTGAACATTGTACAAAAAAACATTTTAATGTACACGCAAGTATTAATACAGGTTTGCATGGCCCCATAAAGTGATAGTTTTCTAGGAGGTGGCACTAATGAAGAGAAGGAATCCCATTGCATGACAGTTGTAGTCAAAATATAGAACCTTTTTATTGAACAAATTTTGCAAACAATTTAAACTATAATTTTGACAACATATTTTCAACCATCCAAGGAGACATTTAGACTTAGTAAAATATCAAGAGGTGCTTGTCAAAAGTTGTATTGCACTGAACATGTGTTAGAAAAGGAATAAATAGTAAATATTTTTTTATAAACCAACTACACTTTGTGTTAATGTTAACAGTCTCTGTCCACTGACACGTTAGCTATATGGATTGTAATGGTGTTGGTTACTTCGATCCACCGCTTGCTTTTTTTGTCGTAGGCCGTACCTCTAGCAAACGTGTCTACAAGTGACGTCTGACTCAAGTGGCCTCTAGCTTTTTCAGTTTTACCTGAGGACGTGGAGGGTGCCAATCTTAGTTCCATACATTCATGGTACTCCAAAGCATGTTTGCCGCTAAGGTGGTGCAACAAATTGCTCGTGTAGCCGTCTCTGACAACAACTTTAGCTCGACAGCATTTGCAGTAAATAGTTGTTTGGTCCACATTTTAAAACCAAAGTATCCCCAGACAACAGACATGGCTCCTTTTTTCGACAAAAGTTCTTCTGTGTCATCGTGTTCAATTTTATTGTCTGCTACTGCTTCAGTTTCAGAATGTTCTCTGTCCATTTTCAGTGCTCAATACCTCCACTAACGCATGTACTCCGTTGCATGCGTGCTTAACGGTGTAGCAGTGAAAAAGGCCACCCTTAAACAGTTTCCATGTTCCAAATGTTGTTTAGGCTATTTAAACCGGTGTTGTGGTATAAGAAAAATCCATATCATAACAAAAATAAAGAATGGTTTTCGGTATGAACCGGTATACCTCCCAGCACTAGTTATATGGATGATTATTCATGGTAATACTAAATGCAGTATGTGTTAATTGCATTGCATATGGTACATTTAATTTTTGGCACATTTTTATTGTGTCATAACCAAATGACTGTGTGTCACTAGCGCAAGCAATTCTTGTGTCTGTTTTAAAATGCAGTGCAAAGATGTAATGAATGCTCAGAGATAACTTGTCATAATGAAAAGCAAAGCAACAATATTGCCTTTCACATAGTGGCTTCTCACAGTTTATTGCATTTTGAGTCAAGGCCATGCGTTAATCATCCCTAAACTGGCAATGAGCATCAACAGTTGATAAGAGATGTTCCACTACTAAACGTTTGTGTTCTGGCGCCAAGCATACATTTTGTCAAAGTGGAGTGATGAACCGAAATGGAGAGAAGTATATTTTGGGTCTCACTGAAAAAGTTTACTCTTATGTTAAGTTGTCTAAGTACAGTAATCCCTCGCTACTTCGCGGTTCACTTTTCGCGGATTCACGACTTCACAGGTTTTTAAATATAGTAGTAGTATTTCCTAGTCTAAGGACAACAAAACAAGTTCGGTGACTAAGTGCGTTGTAACACGGGCTGTGATTGGTACATAGGAGGGAGATGACGAATCACAGCTTCCCGCTTTCTAATCGGGCCCGTGATTGGTGCTTTGACTGATGCACAGCTCCCACAGCATCTCCCCTTGTCTGTCTGTCGCGGCCATTTCGCTTCAAGCTTTCTCGCCGAGCAGTTTACTTTACACT
>JANRMT010062806.1:79512077-79530074 GCA_026402145.1 Polypterus bichir lapradei
TGTTTTTTTTTTTTTTTTTTTTTTTTTTTTTTTTTTGTGGTTTCTTTGTGTTGAACTTTGCTTCAATTTTCACCCCCTGCAATGGCTCCCAAACGTGTTCCTTCTTCCAAAGCTGGTGCTGAGCCCTCTGAAGAGACGTAAAATACAGTCATCAGCTGCGCAGTAAAAGTCATCGTCGCCTTCATCATCATCATTTTTACTACACAGCATACTCATCACCATCACGTCATGTATAGCTACGTGTACTTCGCTATACAGTAACAGTACACTTATCTACTGATTTCATATTGCTTAACAGTTGTCCCTGTTATTAATAGAGTAAAGGGTGGGTTGTAAACAGTACAGGGAGGGTTTAACGTCCAAATAGATGTTAAATAATTAAATAAATATGGTGTCCCTACTTTGCGGAAATTCAGTTATTGCGGCCGGCCTTGGAACCTATCTCCCGCGATAAACGAGGGATTACTGTAATGTGTTTTGCTTACTTTTTTTGTCATATTATTCAATTCTTCTTATGAGAGTCGTGACCAATACTTCAGTAGGAGTAGCCAGCATATTCGTCCCATCTGTAGGTATTTACAAACCATATTTAGGGGAATATTGGAGCATGGATGCTTCAGGTGATGATTTGCATAATCATATACTGCAGCTCTTTGGGAGATTAGTTCTTGAATGCATTCTAAGGATGTTACTGTTGATTTGGAATTTTTCTGCTGTTGTCACACCAATTATATTGGCCCTTTCTAGCAGTCAGTCGGCATGGAAGAACATTTAATTTATGTTACCAGCTTCCACCTGTTTAAAGAAATGTTGGATCCCCTGTCTTATCAGCTCCCCATTCACCAAAGGAGTTTCCCTTACATCATCTGTTGATGTGTTTTATACCACCGTTTCATACTGTTTGATTATTTGATCAGGTTCAGTTTTGGCATGATTAATGTGTGGTCTTGAATCAAAATGCAGTATGCTCATGAAACTGCTAAGTACAATGCAATACATTTGCTTTGTTTTTAGTTAAGATGTGTGATGTATGGACATGAATTAGAATGTAATACGCTTTTGCATTACATTTTAAACTGACTTGAAAATTGCATGCTGTAGTGAAAAGCAATTGATTGTTTGGTTGATATGTTGTTAATTATGATACGAGAAAGCTGTGCCAAAATGAAATGCACCTCATGCATTGCATTACAATGTAGGTAACCTGCTGGACTATATTTAATTTTGGCATGAATAACCACCTATACAGTGCTGCTCTAAAGATTAATTATGAAACCCATAGCCATTTATTTCGGTCTTAATCAAATTCTTTTGACCGGGTTTGTTTTGTAAATTAAAAAAAAAAAAAAAAAAAAGTTAGGTAGTGGCATCTGGTTGGTATAAAACATAATTGTGATTAAAGCACAGTCCTCACAAGCCTATCTGTGTCCTTTTGCTTACATTGAAAAATTAATTTTAAAATAAGTTTGGACCTACTGTACTAATTATATCATGACACCTTTTCATCTTAAACAGAAAACGTTTGTCTTCATACCTTTAATATGAATGACCCTAGTCCCTCTTCTCTGCCTGTTTTGTTTCTAATATGCCAATGAAAACTGCACACCAGTACTACAGGTGTGGCCTCACTTATGCATTATACAGCATAAGCGTAACCTCCCTTAATTTGTACTCCACACATTGTACTTAATAACTAATTGCTTCTGTACACTGTCTGGATGAGGATAGTTATGAGTCTACTATGACTCCTAGGTTTTCTCATTAAGTTTTCAATTTTCATCTCTCTCATTTTGTATTGAAATATAACATGTTTATTGTGTATGTATGATTCTTTAGATTTACTTGTGTTAAATTTCATTTGCCTTAAAATTAAAGTCCGAGTTCTGCCCAGGTCTGTCTGTAATGATTTGGCTGATTCTTGATGATCTACCATTCCACTTTGTTGTGTTATCAGCAAACATAATCAGTTTGTGGTTTATTTGTATTAAAAAGAGCAGTAGCCCCAGAACTGATGCCTAAGGAACACCACTTCTCACCTAATTCTGAGGAAGTTCCTTGGATATTGCTTAATACAATTTTGGACCCATATATATATACTGCTTCTTGAAAACCCAGTTTTTTGTTCGGTTACTAGCCTCTCATGTTGTAGCTTATCTGAATATTTCTGAAAATGATGATAAACAATACCATATGCACCTCTCTGATTATATGCTTTTGTAGCTTTCTCAAAGAATTCCTGCATATTAGTAAAATACAATTCTTAATGTCTAATCTTGTGTTGAGTGCCTATACCTACCCTTGCCTTCTGTTGCTTGATCTCTTTCCTGGATATTTGCTTCAGTTTACCTGTGATTCATGTCAACTTTACTGGCATATAGTTTTTTGGATCAGCCTAGATACCTCTTTCATGTGCTGTAATTGATCGACATTTACTATCCTCCATTCAGTAGGAATGTACACAGTGTTTAGTGATCTTTTGCATAATGTGTGAAGGGTTTATATATACACTCACTAACCTCCTTAAGCAATTTAGGATAAATGTTATATGGTCCTGACAATTTATTTGTTTTCAGCCTTTTTAATCTGAGCAGCACTTTTTCACTGTTCAATTCCCAAATCACTAAGTAACACCTTGATAGTCCTTAATCTCAGATAAATTTCTCCGCTTCTTCATATGTGAAAAATTTAGAAGAATGGCAATTTAGATCTTTGCTAATTCACTGTCCGTGTATTTTACTGTTTATAATACACTTCACCCAGTAGTTTCTCAAATTTTAAAGTAGGGTGGGTGTTTAGGTAGATACTTTATTAATCCTGAGGGAAATTCAAGCAGCATTTGCAGCAGCAGTAGAGCTGAATTTGGGCTGTTGGAATGGAAAGTGTGTACAGAAGAAAATGATTTCTCATGTTATAATAGTGACTGTTCTTCAGTAATGGCCAGTGACTGAATTTAAAAATTCCAGTTTTGGTGATAGTGAAACATACGTAAGAGATGATTTTGCCAAAATGGCAATCTCTGATGACACTTGTTAATGTGTATGGTGTCACAAGAGTTTTGAGCAACTTTCAAAAATGCCATTCAATGATTTTCATGGCACAAAGGAAGATTTATCATGTACAGATAATTCCTTATAGAATTTCACCTTCTTCATAAGTGATGGCATGTTAATGTATTTGTGATTGAGCCAAGCAGACATGCACAGCAACTGATCCAGCAGCACACACTAAAAACTAATTACAGGGTGCAAAATGTGGTTAGAGGTTAGTTATGACAAGCTGCTGGGTTTCTTTACATTTGCATTTGTTTTATAACAAAGCGTAATTCAAAAGCATGTTTTTTTTTTTCTCAAGCATAATGTTTCAGCTTTCTTCTCAGTTGTTTGCATTTTGTTAGCTGAGGGTTGTACACTATCTCTCTAAATTGTACCTGAGCATCATCTGCCAGTTTGCTATTACAGTGTAGACTAGCTGCCACCTCCTCCTCCTCCAGTTTAGTTACCCTGTGCTTGAATTGTTAGATTAACTTGCTTCTTCTGTGTGTGTAGGCTTTTGCTGAAGTAAGCTTCTGAAAAAGTCAAAAGTCATTGAAGAATTCAAATTTGAGCGAACACTTGGAAAATGCGTTTTCATGTAAAGTAGTGAAAAGTGCTAAATATAAGATGTTTACATTTTTAACTGGCTTTTCTCAGAGTAGTTAGAAATTGTTTTTGAAAAGAAAATCGTTCTTTGATGCATGGATAGAAGAATTCATTAAAGTCTACACACCTGAATAGAGTGTTGTTGGTAACAAATCACGTATGGTTTGGAAATGTTTGGCAAATAAACAGCACAAACTGTACCTCGTACAATTATTGAGTTGACCTTATTTCTTTGACAAAAGTGCCCACTACCTAGTGTCTAAAAAGTAGTGACAAACCTGTTCTTATTTTTCTTTAATTTAAAAAAAATTTGTTTCATCTTTATTTTTTTTACCTTAATTGCTGATACCAGAATAATGATTTTAAATATTTTCCCTATCCCTTTCCTTCCCTCTCTTTATCTCTGTAAATAAGTATTTGAATAATCAGTCTTGTTTTAATATTTTGACATAGCCATGAGAGCACAGTATGCCATCAAGTATAATTTAAAGCTTTGACATTATATACACTGTATCGCTCATCATTCAGATGATGTTTTTGTGGCTTTTGTTGCTATCCATACACCTTTTGCATACATACTCACCAGTTTTTGTTCTTGTGTAGTGCCAGTTATAGTTTAGGTGACTTATCATCTTTGACATACTGGTTTTCCTGTGATTTCCTTAGAACTTGAAAAAATGGTTCAGGCCTGGGGGGCTTCTACCCATAAGTATGTCTCTAGTAGCTGCATATATCTCAGAAACTCATTACAATTATTTTTGATACGTTTAGCGTCAAGGCAAGATGTTTTTTAATGTTACTCATTTTAATTTGCCTTAGTAACTGTGTGTAGAAACTTTTAGAACTGTTTTGCTAACACATAGTGAATATTCTACTTACAGTGGATGTAGAAAGTCTGTGCACACCTGCCAGAATGGCAGGTTTTGTGTGATAAAAAGTGTTAATATCTTACAAAAAACTGGCTTCATTAGTGTGCACACACCCTAAACTCATACTTATTTAAGTCACTTTTTGATTTTATTACAGCACTAAGAGTCTTATCAATGTGGCATGTCTGGACTCGGTGATTGTTTGCCCACTCCTCCTTGCTAAAAAAAATCCCAGAACTGTCAAATTACAAGGGCATCTCCTGTGCACTGCTCTGTTCAGTTCACTCCAAAGATTTTCAATTAGATTAAGGTCTTGGCTCTAGCTAGGCCATTCCAGAACATTGATCCTCCTTTGATGAAGCCATTGCTTTCTTAATTTTGATGTATGCTTTGAGTCGTTGTCATAGTGAAAGGTGAAGTTCCTCTTCATCTTCACCTTCCTAGTAGATGCTTGAAGGTTTTGTGCCAAAATAGACTGATACTAGGAGCTATTCATGATTCCATCTACCTTGACTAAAGCCCCAGTTCCAGATGAAGAAAAGCCACACCAAACCATGATGTGGCCTCACTGTGTATGTTCTTTTGTTGATGTGCTGTGTTATTTTTGTACCAAACACTCCTTTTGTAATTATGTCCAAAAAGTTCAACCTTGGTCTCATCAGACCATAATACATTTTTCCACATGGTTTTTGCAAAGTTTACCTGGGCTTGTATGTTCTTCTTTGTGAGAAAAGGCTTCTGTCTTGGTACCCTACCCCACAACCCAGACAGATGAAGAATATGACCGATTGTTGTCATATACAGGAACAACCAATACCAGTACACCACACTGCCCACCTAATTAATTGATATCAGCCACATATACTAACTACTATTTGAGGTGAGACTTATTTTGATTGGTTGATTCTGATTATTAAAGGGTGTGCACATTAATGCAATCAGGTTTTTGTATGATTTTTGTTTTTCCCTAAACAGTTTCTGATTTGTTTTCACCCTCATTCTATAGATTGCAGTTTTGCAATAAAGGTGGGATAAGTTGTGACAGGATTTATCTTGGTTTCATTTTTTTATAACACAAAATCTGTGATTTTGGCAGGGATATGTAGACTCTTTATATCCACTGTAGATTACACATGAATCACCAGTGTACATCGTATTTGTATTTTTACATAATTTGTTTTTATCAGCACATATGTGTTTAACAGACGTCATTAAAGTTCAGCTTTATTTTTATAGATCCCACGGGTGAAGGTCAGAAGAAATCCTCATCTTTCAATGGAGAACTGAATGGCCTTTTGGGAGCTGATGTTTTAAATGTTGGTGAGAGAGAGGTTTTGGAGCCAGAACTCCTCCAAAAATCAGAGAACATGAACACCCAAGAGAAACAAATAATGTAAGATGATTGTTATCTCCTTAAATTTAGGGAATCAGATTATCTATTTTGGTCAGCAGTTTGTTTATATTGTGCTTGACGGAACTGAAATACAGAACATCTAAAATTGGTGCAAAGTGTCTTTTAAGTGTTAGTTGTATCTAGTGAATGTAGTGTTGTATCTAGTGAATTGAAAATAACCAGTGAATTCCTTTGACAATAGCTGAGGAAACCTCAAAGAGAGTAATCGGTTTAGCAAAACTTCAGATAGATTATAAACTTTTGTAGCTGTGTTCATCTAGTTTCCATAAAATTCCATAGCTTCTTTCTCATGGGGTTCAGACAGTGAGTGTGACTTGTGGAAACGTGTGCATGCAAATAATTCCACAGTTCAAGTGTCTTCATTTTAGAAGTTTTTAGTAAAAATTAAAAGCAAAACAGTTTACACAAAAATGAAGAGAAAAAATAACACAAAAAAATCTCTCATGTAAGAGGTTTCTGTGTATGGCTTGTATTTTATTTACTTTGAGTTTCGCTTATAAATTCTCTATATAACATATAGTATTGTGTTCGTTCATATGTCAAACTTGCAAATGCAATACATGAACGGTCAGAAAGTGTATTTAGTCTTTACCCCAAGCTTGACAAGGCAAATTGAACAGTTATGTTTCTAATTAAAGACTGACCAAAATATAAAGAACTCCAGTAACAGGAAGGCTGAGCTTTAGGGTTTAAACAGAATCCTCCATTATCTATGTAGCTATGAGAAACTTGCATTCTAAAGAAATTCAACACACACGCTTTCATTTTAACATTAACATTACTAAATATTCTAAGATTGGCTCTTCAATCCCTTTTTTTGTGTAAGAAAAAAAAACTGGCTACACTGGCACAAGCTGGCTGGTTTTCCTAGCTCAACCTATTGTAGCATCTTATTCAGTCACTGTTAAATGCTGTCTCTAGCACATGAACAAATTTGTTACAGGTTACCAGTTTCCTCTGTAATTAAGTGCTTTTCTTTTTGTAATATGTCTTAAAAGTACTCCATATTTTCTGTGCTTATTGTCAGCTGCATTTGTTTCGTTAGCAATTATAGAAGTCCTTGGTAATGCCTGTGGATATATTGAAAACTTTAATTTTCTCCTTTTGAAGTCTGAGGTCTTTAGGTTATTGATATGTTAGAATAACCCTAATTGAAACCACCTTTAGACTTGAGTATCGATGTATACAACTGTGTAATTTTCATTACATTACAGTTGAACCCCTTCAGTGTTTTATGCATAAAACTGATACCTTATTTAGCTTCTCAAAAGTTGGAGATTTGGACGTTATTTTGGTAGTTATTACTAACAAGTAAGTATTGGGGGTTAACGTTGGCTGCAGTTCAGTTAATATTACTTCCTCAATGTTCTCTCTATTAGTTGCCTTACTGGAGATGACAGTTCAACCAGCATCTCAATATTGGGTAAAGATGTGGAAATAGTGGCCAGCCCTGACTCTTCTATCAGTAACAAAGCAAGCAAGGGAAGTAACAAGGTAAATAAGATGATAGAAAAGCTGTTTTTGTAGGTTCATGCCGCCTCCTTGATTGCTTTAAAAATATTTAATTGATGATCTTTCTTACAGGTGAAAATCAATCCTGTGGCAAAATATGAATGGGAGCACAAATATTATTATGGAAATCTTATTGCAGTTTCCAATTCCTACCTTGCGTATCCTATCAGAGGTGAGGTCTTTGAGTTGAATATCTGAATTTTAAGGAATTTAGGGACATTTAATGAGAGATTATCTTGTTTGGCTATCTCATAAGCAGATGCTTGAAATCTAAATTTTACATTTTCAGGTGTGCCCAAAATAGATTCAGAATAAATTTTATTTAATAAATTTAGGAAATAACTAGAAAGTGGAAAACAATTTTGAATCAGGAATATAGATTTAGAGAAAAATATAATAACTTTTTGCATAAAGTTCAACAGTTAGCTCAGTGATGCCCTCTTTTATTATTTATTTATTTTTTTTATGAGAAAGATATGTTTTCATAAAATGTAAGGGGCTTGGGCTTAGCAAGTTATAAATAGCAAGGTTCCTTATCTGCCACATTCTTAAGACTTAGTAATCTAAAAGATGGTGGTGTGTAGCTGCTCTAGTAAAATCAATATTGCCCCTCACTAAATTAAACACATTTTAATGTGCGTATAAGCAATTCTCTTTAAAATATTTATAAATGACATATTCTATACAACAGAGGACACTATTCTTTGGTAAAAGAAAACCCATAATAGACTTCCCAGTTGTCAAAAGAAAGTGTGTCTTCTCCACCACTACTTCCATTTACTTCATGGTAAGTATGGCAGAGAACACTGCCAATCAAGACAAATTTCGATTAAGGCAAGACAAAGTAAATACTATGGTGTTCCTTGTACAGAATCTCCATCTTGCTACTTAGGTTTTGTAAAGTGGCTGATTGCAGTTTTGCAAGCAATTAAACTTCCACTGTTTGTAGTAAAATACTTTATTAAGCTAGGGGGCTATGCCACATGCTCACTTTGCTCACCAACCCCCAGGTGGGCGCTACACGCTAGCCTCTTCACAAATCTGACGCTCGCGTATGGGGATGCAGATGTACAATTTAAACAGATTGTTTTACATTACAGCGAGTAATTACCATAGTAAAAAAAATAGTAAAACATAATAAATTGAAAGAAAATTGTTTCGTATTGCGTTATACGTTTTCATTCTGTTTGGCTTTGAAATTAACGCGCAAATACTTTTTAAACTTGCACTTTTACTGTAAAACTTCAGTAAAAACAATTTTTTAAATTAACTTTTCATTAATATCGCATTGAATTTTGATTCTTTCTCTCTAATAAATAAACTGACTTTTTCGAATGTTTGTCCCAATTTTGAATACAACTTATCTTGTCCTATTGCTTAGATAGATGGATAGATAGATACTTTATTAATCCCAAGGGGGAAAAAAAACCTGCAGCCACAGTGGGTTCCCAGGATCGAGTTTGGGAAACACCGGTTAGCCCATCACTCAGACGTAAATTACGTAATAACATTACGGTACATCCTTCTTTCAAAAGACCGTTGGAAGACTGGATGGTGTTAATGGTTGTAGATATTCTACAGGATATTGTAAGTTGATGTTTTCATCTTCCGCAACATCACCACCAACTGTTTGAGCATAGTCTATTGATACGCATTTAACCAATTTGCCGTGTAACTGATCGACAATTTTCGTGTTAATTCATTTTGACTTTGTTTCTCTGTGCTAGATTTGCCCGTGTACTCATTTTGTCTGTTGGTAACCCTTCAGGGTGCAATTCTTCAATAAGATTTGGACATAAGTCATCTTTTATTGGGAACTTAAAGTGAGGAAAACGTAAAAAATTTATAAGAGCTGAATAAGAGGAGAGGATGGCGGGACTTGGAAAAAATCTCTTGGCAAAAGTCTTAAGATTTTATTTTATAATAGAGATACGTTTACATTGTTTCTTTTAATAAAAAAATTGCAGCTTTTAAAAATGCATTAAAACTGTTTAAGTGAAAAAAAATTGCCTCATAAGTAAGTTACATGTTTCAACCTAATTTCTTTAATCAAAGGTTTGGTTTAGTTTTAAAATTGTTGAAAGCGATACGACACTAATGCAGTTTTGGATCGTGTATCTTGGTAATATTTAGGAGTACATGCTGACTGAACACATACTTAAAATGCACACAGAAAGCAAACATTTAGTGCTTAAGTATAATTTTTGTAAGGTTGTGTCTTTGTAACTGGCAGTTAATTTGTGCATAACTTTCATTGGCTTATTATTGAGAATCTTCTATAATGTATTATTCATATTAGAATAGAGTACAACAAAAATGTTGCATAACATATTGTGGCAAGTTTGACATTAATGGTCAAAAGTTGTGCCATAACCAAACAGTTAATTTTTCTTAACGTTCATGGTATATGGTTTATTGTTTTTTGGAAATATGTTGTTGTTTTTGCAGCTAGAGTAGATACTGTGAAATTAATTGAAACAAGCTGTTTTAACTGCCATTTTGTAAAATGCTGTTGACTTGCATGTCTGTGAATCTCTAAAGGCCTTTTCCATATTAGCTTGGCTTTTGTATGAGTCTTTCTCTTTAATTTTGCTTAAGTACTTATGTGAGTGCCGCTTTTTGTTCAGTGCTTAATTAGCATATTTTCCTGAATAAACCTTGCACCCGCATGTTTTCGTGTCTTTTAAATACAATAGAAATTGTACAACCTCGCACTCTTGTACAAGTTGTACATTTTAAAAAAAAAAAAAAAAAGGAATAGGCATCATGCAAAACGGTATTTTGTAATAAATTATATTCTACATCTAAGTGATATTTTGTCACTGCTGATGAAGTTTGTTCTGTAATGAAATGGCAAACTTAACATGACTAACCTATAGGGGAATAGTTTGGACAAAATTAAATAAAAGCAAAACTGAAGTGTAAAATGTGTCAATGTTTTTTTATTGCTTATTTATGTAATATTCCTCCAAATGCAACATGAAGTACAGCTTGATTTTTAAAAATGTCACTTTCACTCATTAAAGCTGTAACTGCACATTGACTACGAGTGTAAGAAAAAGTTGCCCAGAATTCCTGTGCAAAGAAGCATCTTTAATTTTATAAACTCCAAATTCACCAGGAGTAGCCTGCATCTAAAGTGTCTGTTGTAAATATGGTATTTGATGGTCAAAGTTAAATTCCGGCATACTGACGATTCGCCAATTACATCACAGTACTTGGTAGTGCCTGCTCTCTCTCAGCTTTGAAAATTTGAAAGTGACTGTTTTAATTTCATGGTCTATTTCATGTTGAGTGCAGTATCATCAGTAACATAAAATACATAAAGAGATAAGCTACAAAAAATATTTCAACCTGCAGAAATATTTTTGAGACAATTTAATTATTCATACTAATCAGCTTCCTCCTCACTGCGACTGGTGATAATTAGTTGGGAGAGAGCTTTAAATTTAGAGTTGAATATATGCTACATTTTACTATTTTTAATTTTTTTTTACATTGTTGTTACATTTATAAGTGTTTTTATATTTTTCAAAATTTAAGTAGAAGTTGGATGAAAAACAAATTAAGTTGTGCAGCAAAAATTCACTTTAAGATGGACATTTCTGACCAAAATACTGGTGCAAACAAGTGAAAGGAAAATACAGTTTGAGAACACGACAGCTGTTAGGAGAGACAAAACACCCACCTGCTGGTGTTAAACAAGGAATTTGAGCTAACCTTGCACAACTGCCTGATGCTGACATTGAGCCTGACATTCCGAAGCACCAACTATGAAGATGAAAAAGGAGCCATCTCTCTTAGAGTTGCAGAATAATATTGTGATGCTAATTTCTAACAAAATTAAGAAAAGCATAGATTATTTGGAAAGCTTTGATTAAAAAAAGATTAAATGAATATTAAATGTTTAAAAAAAAAAATACAATTCACATTGAATCAAGTAAATGACTTAAAATCTGATATGGAAGATCTGAAGGAACAGAAGTTAAATGAAGCGGAAATATATCTATGTAGTTGCAACCTCAGATTTACACAGTTTTCTCAAAGATAGAGGAGGATATTAAAATATAGTAATAATTATCTGTGGAGATGTGGTTCCTGAGCTCAAGGAAAGACTTCATACAGAAGTAGATATTTTTCACAGGCTTAAATGGAGGGAACAGGGCAGAAATCTAAAATAACTCTCATGCAGTTTATCAGTAGATCTACGTGTGATCTTCTCTGGAAGCGTGCAGAGGGCTGCGAGTTCTTCCAATTAGAGCAACTGTGGTTCTCGTAAGACCTGACGACGACTGACATAGCGATATGCAAAGTGCTATGGCCTCCAGTGAACAAAGCCAGGGAGAAAGGAAGAAGAGCCTACATTGTGGGTGGAAGAGCCTTTATTGATGGTGTGGAAGTAAAACCAAAGTGAATTGGGGGAAAAAATTAAAATGAATAACTGTTGTGATTTATGCAGTATTTGGGAAATATTTGTTGCACTATATTTTAAATTTATACATCTGGTTTTGTTTTTGACATGTGGCAGATGTTTGAATTTGTTTTCTACTCTATAATAGTTTAATTGTATAATGTAAATATATCTATGTATATCTCTCTATCTATCTATATCTGTTGATTCCCTTATAGATATTCATAATTTATCCACTCCTGAAGAACTGGTCTCACACTATAACACTGGACTTAATGGTATTCTTAACTCTGTCACACCATTAAAAAGTAGATCTGTTTCTTTCTCCTTTTCTGCTCCCTGGTTCACGTCTGAACTTCGGCTTTTGAAAGCCAAAGCCTGGCAACTTGAACGGTTGTATAAAAAAACTGGACTCTTTGTTCACAAAGATATGTACAAAAACCATATACTTTATTACAAGGACTTTATTGCCCAAACTAAATCTATTATACTCCCATTATTTCTTCCAATGAAGGCAACACCAAGTCACTGTTTTGACTGCTTAATAATATCACACAACCCCCAGATTCTTTACCTTCTCACTTTTATTGAACTGATTTTTGCAATTCCCTTATGTCCTTTTTTTAAAGAAAAAATCCAGAAGATACACCAGTCTGTCAGTATGGATTCCTCCAGTACTTCATTTGAATTTCACCCACCAACTCACCCATTTTCCTCTTTTCAGCTTCCTACTTTCTCAGATCTTGTCTGTAAGTCTAAGCCATCCACCTGTCAACTGGACCCCCTCCCTACAGTTCTGGTCAAAGCCTGCCTCCCCTCTCTGGTCCCCCTTATTTCTGCTATAATGCACTCTTCTCTCACTACCAGTACTGTTCCTTCATCTTTTAAAACTGCTGCAAAAACCCCAAAACTGAAAAAACCTGGTGCCGATCCGACCAATTTCAGTAATTTTCTTTCTATTTCTAATCTACCCTTCATTTCCAAAATTCTTGATAAAATAGTGGGCATTCAACTTCATTGTCATTTATCACAAAATAATCTGTATGAACAGTTCCAGTCTGGTTTTCGCCCCCTCCATAGTACAGAAACAACACTTATCAAAATTACTAACGACCTCCTTATGGCAGCTGATTCTGGTTTAATCACTATTCTCATCCATCTTGATCTGAGTGCAGCCTTTGACACTGTGTCACACTGCTCTTCTTAATAGACTGTCTTCGATCGGCATTACCCACACTCCACTAGATTGGTTCAGATCCTACCTCTCATGCCACACTCAGTTTGTTCAGCTTAAAACTTTCACATCCCAACCCACCGCTATTACTTCAAGTGTGCCCCAGGACTCTGTCCTGGGGCCCCTCCTTTTCATTATTTACCTCCTTCCCCTTGAAATATCTTTTGTAAATATAACATTAGCTTCCACTGTTATACTGATGACAGCCAGCTTATCTCGCTAGCAAACCTACATTTTCCTTTCCACTCTCCTTGCTTATTGGTTGCATAGCTGAAATCAAATCCTGGTTGTCTTCAAATTTTCTTAAATAGTGACAAAACTTAGGTTGTCGTCATTGGTACAAAATCAACATCCAAAACTGATCATGTTCCCTTTATTGATAATTCCTCTGTCTTCCCTTCCCCACAGGTTAAGAGTCTGGGTGTCATCCTTGACAGTACATTATCTTTTCAGTCCCACATCAATAACATCTCCTGGTCTGCATATTTCCACTTGCGTAACATTAATCGTATTCACCCCTCCCCCTCTCCCCATACCACTGCTATCTTTTTCATAGCCTTGACACTTCTCATCTGGATTATTCCAATTCCCTTTTCTTTGGTCTTTCTCACAGATCTCTCTATAAGATTCAACTGGTCCGGAATTCAGGTGCCCGTATCATTACTAGAACCCCCTCTTTCCACCATATCACTCCCGTATTGCAGCAGCTTCACTGGCTTACAGTTAATTTCCGCATTCAATTCAAAATTCTTATCCACAACCTTGCCCCTCCATTTCTGCCCGACCTCCTGTGCCGACCTCAGTGCTTTTGTGACGATCACAGGATAGTCTGCCTTGATTTTAATTCAAATCGTCGGCAGAGTTGAAGTTGTCTCAAACATACTTTTAAGGCTACTATCATTTGCAATATCAAGCCATTGATATTCTTCCCAGTTCGTGGGTCTTTTGTGGTTGGGATGTATTGCTTGAACTCTTTTAAAAGCAAAGATAAGTGATCGTGTGCCAGCTGGGAGAAAGAAGGCTCCGGCTCAGTCTATTCCAAAATCCCTGCTAATATTTGAAACATCTCAAATATCCATGTGTTCACTCGCTCCCTCCACAGTTGGTGTTTGGCTTTGAATACAGCCACTAAATCCAGCAACTTGAAGACAGTTGTTGTTCTCTCTTGAAGTGACAAGAGTTTTTTTGATCAGTTTGATTATGTCACACAGGTAAACAAGTTGTGTGATCCATTTCGTGTTACTGAGATGTGCTGCCAAGAAAAGAAATCTCTTGAACAGCTCTCGTAACTTAAACATTCTGGCCAGTGATCTACCTTTTAGAAAACCATCTAGTTTCTGTGTATAAGACAAGATGTTTGTGGTCTGCATTCATTTCCTCACAAAGCTGCTCAAACAGACGCAAATTAAGGGCATGTACTGTATGTAATTGTTCAACCACTTGAATAGTACAGCAGCTCTGGTTTTGGTTGGCAACGATAATGCAAATATCGTCATGCTCATCCTCCTGAAATATATTTTACACAAAACAAGCATTATTGCCTTGTCCACATCAGTAGACTCGTCAACGTGGATTATGTACCGTGTTGACTGCTATTTCTTCAATTTGTCTAGCCGAAACAAGAATCTGTGGTACCTTTTTTAAATTGTAGCCTTTCCTAAAAGTTCACAACAAATGTCCTTAGCACCAATTTTAATAGGCTTCTTTGCCTTAACAGTGTGGTTAGCCACCTAAGAAAGATGATTTTGGTGTAGTCAAATTTGTTGATGTGGTGGCCTTCAATATTTGCTTCTGTCCTTTGTGTTTTTTTTTTTTTTTTTTTTCCTTCAATAAGCTCCAAAGGCTTGTCTTTTAAAGCTTGGTGTCTGTGTGGCGAAGCAGCTTTGAAGGCGTCATAGCCTCATTGGATAGCCAGTCGCCACATGTACAGAGTGGGCTTGGAGAATCTGAATCACCTATCAGGATAAACCTGTAATTACTGACATCTGTTTGGACTCTTGGTGTTTTCCTTGATATGCAGCTTTTTTGTTGGAAGTCTTAGAGTCTTCTGCTGTCTCATTATTGTGCCTTTCCCCATTTTCAAAGTAGTTCTCCAGAGACATTTGTTTTTTTTTTTACCAATTTCAGCTGTGGTTAGCTTGTGGGCTTAATTTATCAGGCAACTAAACTGTGACAGAGACAAGTGTGGGAAAGAGGCACAGATGGAAGTGATGGAGGGATGATCTGGTCATTTTTGAAATTAAACATCCTGTAGACTCTGATAGTCAATAAAATGGAAATAAAATATTTTTTGTATTCTTTCTGTGTAGCCCAATGGTTGGGGACTGTTGAATTACTAGATTTGCTAGAATTACTAGTGTTATGAGTTTGATTCTAATTATTAGTAGGCAGCCAGCCTATTCATTTTAAAACTGTCAACAGAATTAATAATTGGAAACTTTTCCTGATTATTGATGTTAAGCCTAGAAAAAAAGCTTTCAGATTTTAAAGATTTTTGATTTGTAGTTGCTGATAAAAGTAGATCTGTGCAGCATAAAATGGATTCTGGTATACATCATCTGGTAATTCATTGCAGAGGGATAGAGGATTGTGTTTACAAGTATTAAGACAACCCACAGCCTTTTGTAACCTGAACATCTCTCCATTTACTGTATACAATAAAAAAATCTTTGGGTTAAATACTGGAAAACATGGTAAATGGTTTTTCTAACACTTTTTTTTTTATGAATGTGACAGAATAAATTTGAACAATAGCATATAAGCTTGTACTGGCAAAATGATTATTTGCAGTATTGGTCCTTGTTTCAATTACTGTGAATGTGTGCTTTAGATAAGCCTGCGATTAACTATCATCCAGTCAAGGGTTGTTTCCTGTGTCATTCCCAGATTCAGACGTTTTTAATTTATATGTGCCTTTTACTAAATTTGCTGCAAATGTATAGGTTATCATTAAGTTATCCTTTGTGCAGTGTTTGAACAGTCCCATTGTGTTCATATGTGTTATTGCTGCTTAGATGTTCCTGGAGATCCCACTAGCCTGATAGTGTTTAATACCAGGGAAGCATCATGGAGATTACTGGCCTTGTAGCTTCTTTTGTGTTAAATGCATTTAATTTAATTGTGAAAAAATGGCAACAAGTCAAGATTTTTTTTAAATTGTAGTTTATAGGTTAATTCTTTTCTTTCCTTTTTTTCTCTTTAAAGGGGCAAATGGCTTTGCTGTCGTCCGGGTCCTGAATGTGAGCATTTCAGAACGCACCCTTCTTAAAGGATTTACAGGTGGCGTCACAGACCTGGCCTTTGCACACCTTAGTTCGAATCATCTTGCTTGCTTGGATGAGGCTGGTAACCTGTTTGTATGGCAGCTAACAGAAGAAAATGGCAAAATACTGTATCCAACTTATTATATTCTTTGGTGTCTTTTCAGTATACATAAAAAATTATATTTTTTAAACCAAAGATTTACTAAGTGTATAAACTTTGTTTTTTTATCCTGAAATCATTTCAGTGTATATAATTTTTATAGTATTTTTAGTGTACTAAAATGTGTAACAGCTTTTATGGAAGGATTATGATCAAAATAATTAACTTTGCTTTAAAAACAAACTGTTTTGGTCTTAGTTATATGTATTTAAAAGAGGGTCAGTCAAATGAAAACCTTTTTTTCTCCCATAATTTACTTTCTTTTTTCTATGTAACCTTCTTGCCTTACATTTTTTCTTAAAAAAAAAAAAAAAAAAAAAAGACATATTTATTAAATCTCATCTTTTTATTGTAAAACATGCAAAACACTAAAAGTACAAAGTCAGAAGTGTTGTAAAGATAATGATACACATAATAATAATAATATGAACAGCACACTGCATTGGATTTCCAGAATCAATCTCGGTTTCACTGCCTGAAGACAGATTCACTTTATCATCACTGCTGATGAGAGGCATTTCTTATGAGATGTCATTATGAGGCTTGGAGAAAATGCATCTACACCATTGCCTGGATAATGCTCTAGCCTGACACTTGCACAAGACTTGCCTATACCGTTGCCCAAGTAACGCTCGCCACTAATGGTGTTGGCACTTTTATAGCCCAAGTAAACCTTGGGTTGTACATGAGACACATGTACACCGTTGCCCGAGTGACACTCAGGACTAACACTTTTAGCCCTGTTTTTAGAGCTTGAGTGACGCCTTGTTCTAATGCTGAGGTTAATTTCCATTGTGTTGGATACAAGTCCTCCAGCGCTTACAAAATACATGGATTCCTTTAGGAACAAAAGCCTATTGGTTGTATGCACAGACATTCATGCACCTCCTTCTGCACCTTTTCTTCTGACTTGAAAGTATTTTCACCCATCGCTTCTTGGTGGTAATTTGTGAGGGCGAGTATGGCTGCCACCACATCCTTTTGCAGACACTTTGTAGAAGTGAAGCACGTCATGGATGATGTGGTGTGCCAAATCATGACTGGTGTCCAGAAGTGCGACTGTTTCATTCAGTATCGCTCAACAATAGTGATGCTCCGATTGATCAGCTGCTGATCTAAATCAGCTGATATTTCATTACAAAAGACTTGTTCAGTAAAATGGCTGATCATAAGAAAGCGATATTTTCAGCATCTGCTTTTTTAAGCTTTGCTGTAATTTAGCTGTAGCGTATATACACATACATACACACACCCTTGTCTTGTGGAAAAGATAGGCGAATGCCCTTCTCTTGTGGAAAATATAGGTGAATACAGTCTTTATTTCATTATCCTTTACTCGTACCCCAGAGATGACATTATTGTCCACATCAAGAGGCCGGAAGGGACGCCATTAAATAGTAACAGAAGAGTCATCTGGTGCCCATTTATTCCAGAGGAAAATGAAGACAATATTGAAGATGGATGTCAGACTCTTGCATTGCTGCATGAAGATAGGG
>JANRMT010062806.1:79530174-79560647 GCA_026402145.1 Polypterus bichir lapradei
ATAGAGATATATATATATAGAGATAGATAGATAGATCTCTTGTTTTATTTACAAATACATAGCCACTGTATGATTTCTGTTAGTGTGTGTGTGTGATGAATAAAATGTTAGTAAAGTAAACTATACCTTTGGTGTGTGCCACTTTCAGTTATCGCTTCACAATTATAGAAATCTGATTTAATGGAGCATTAGTTAGCATTTAGACAATTTTTTTTCTGCTTCATACACTTTGTCACCATCAGCTAGCATCTTGAAGCCTCCTTTTACCACAAAAATAAGGTGTATTGGCTTTGTTTTGTCTTTTGTAATACTGTAAAAATGTAACTTAAGTAACATTAGTAAACAGTAATATTTATTGTTTAAAAAATTCAGTAGGTGTGAATTCATTCAATAAGAACACATTTTTGTCCAAATTGTTATCAGTGTTGTTTTCACTTCTGTGTGTTGAGATTTTACTAGATAGTTGTAGTTGGCAATAAGAAAGTCAGTAAAAAAGTAAGCCCTTATTTTTTCAGTCATGTGTAGAAATACTTCACTTCATGGATCTGCTGAAAAAAATCATGTAATAAAAATATATGAACAGAGAGCCTCTTAGAGATGTGTATAAATGTGCACTGATCATGATGTTTTTTTTTTATGATCAGTTGTGGTCTCAAATGCCTCTCATTTAAAAAAAAAAAAAAATGGCCAATTCTAAATATACTTGCTGATTGATTGTTGTCCTGAAGTGCCTTAATGGACATTCTGATTGGTATAACACTAATATTCAGCATTTTGCAAATTAATGATAACATTGAAACATTTGTGCAGATATAAAGAAGCTATCAGCAGTTTTCAGTCCATCCATTTTCTTAGTTTGCCTAGTCCAGTTCATGGTCATAGGATGCCAGAGCAGACCCCAGCAGTATCGTTTGCAAAGAAAAGAGATATTTGTAAAACACTTGCATCTAGATGTTGCTGGATGTATTGTTCTTTTAAGTGAAGTACATAACCCAATTCAATACATTAAAACACTTCATATTTTAACCTTGTTTGTATTATCAGGGTTGAAATGTTTTCTAATTTCACATCTGTTTGTGGTTGAATGCTGGCTTTATACTTTCAAATGACACCCCCTGCATTTGTCCCACCAGTTACAAACAACAGTGTTAATATTTCTTATCACACATGTACTGTATGTTTTCATGTGTGTATTTATGGTGGTCTCCTACCAGTTTTTTGATTTGTAACTTAATAGTATTGTTGTCAGAGTAAAGTGATGCAAAGATGTCAACATATGAATTTGTACTTCTGTGAGGCTGACTTTTGTAAGTCGCCTTTTCAGTGTTTAATTTTTCCTTTAGTTAAGCATTTTTGAGAAGTAAGATTAAAATAAAGATGACATCCAGCTAGTATGGTTGTAGTCATGCACTACATCTGCTATCAATGATAAGTTCATAATATCATGCTTTATAATGTTTTAAAGTCCAAATGGACTTTTTTAATTATTCAAATTGTGCTGATAAGAAGCATTTCTATTCTTATGTCATCTGGTCATTTTTTTCAGTTTTTTTATCCATTTGCCATGGCATGCTTTTTTCCTACATGCAAAATGAACTGTATCTTTGTCTATGTGAAAGAGTTTAGTCAAAAAGAAATTAAAACAGAACTGATTTTGGAAAACTGGCTTCTTACAAATGTGAATTTAAAGCCAACTAAATAAAACATACTTCTTTTCTGCAGAGTATGTAGGAATAGACATCACCAGGTGAAAATATCAAACATGTCTGAGGTTGTGATTTACTCATGTACAATAAATAATGATGTGATAAATAAAAACTGTTTAAACAACATGTGGATATAAGCACCACTTCCACCTCTTGAGGCATCTGCTTTACTTAAAACTTCTGATGCGATTTACTAAATTGCAAGGAACACTTTGCTTTACTAACTTTCCAAATACATGGAAGTTTCTTGGTTTTTAGTAAGAACATTTGAAACTCGAGCCATTGCCACAGTGCTCTTAATGATTTAGTCTTATCATGCAGAAAACTTGTATAATTTGTTACATAAAATCAACTATCAGTCACTAAAGTTGATTGTCAGTCTTTTTAAAAAAAAACAAAAAAAAAAAAACACAAAACTGATATCTAGACGGCTGATTTGTGCCTCACTAAACCTTTTATGGTGAAATTAAGCACACTTTATGAAATGCTCAATTTTAAAATGTTCTCAAAAAAGTGGCAGTGACCCTTGCATACTTATTTTGATAAATCATCTTGTATGTCATCTAGACTCCTTTTTTCATTTGCTGCTTCTACTTTTAGGCTGAAGTTTGGGACCTTGACATATTAAGATGCAACAATAGTTCCTGGCCTGTTGAAGTGACTGAACTTAAAGAAGGCTTCATTATAGTCAAAGGACACACAGCAGTAAGAAATCATTTGTTCCTTTTTAAGCTGCAGAATAAATTTGATTATGTAAAAATGTTTACACTGGGCTTCTTAAAAATTTGTGAGCCTCAATGTGGTTATTTCAATTCTTTAATTCCTTGCTTAATCTAAACTAGCCATGAGCATTTTAAAATAAGTGGTTTATTTCCAAACGTTCTATACACAAGTGAATATTTGATCATATGCAAAAAAAAAAAACTAAACCACAGTGTTAGCTTAGTTAATTAACAAGGCAGTTGCAACTAAATTAAGCAATTGAATGGTAAATACTTTATATAAAAAACAAAACTATGTAACCGTAAGATCTATTTAGTTTAATGGTACCGTTTAGCTTAGTATAATGAACCTCTGGAGGAGTGTTATAGATGCAAAGTAAAACATTTGCAATCTTTCTTAAGACATAGTAGTCTTCAAATATAGAGCATTTTAGTTCCAGGTGACAGTATTTACATGTGGATGTTCTTTAAAAGCAGCCACAAGCTAGTTTTTAGTGTAACATGGGGAAAAACAAATCTTCCAGTTAGCAAAAAATCGATCTTTTGAAGAAATCCTTGCTGAAAATCTGGCACTACATATTGCCAAAATACAACGTCTGTACATATTAAATTAAAAAAACTAAGTTCTCTAAGGTGATATTCTCCTTGTCTGTGTAATCTGTGGCTACCCCATCAACCATCAGACACCCTTGTTGTTTTTAAATTAACATTACATTAACATTTTGGACTAACTTTAATACTGAGCTGCTTGAGCTTTACTCTTAACTTTTTAGTCTCTAGCACAACACCACATAACATAATGCATGCAATGTATGTTAATAAAAAGTATGTTGGAAGCATGAATGCAAATAATGAAATACTCACTGATTTGCTACATCTTTATCTATAAATCCACATGCTTTAAAGGTGAACTTACAATATTATTATTCTAGACAGCCTTCTCACGTATTAGCGCTTTAACTTGCTGTGTTAAAAACACTCGCTGATTACATCTAAAAAATCCTGCTCTTATACTTTACGCTTTTCAAGGTTAGTCCAGTTAATATTCAGATAAAGTCCCCATGTGCCCCCTGTAAACTTGCTTTTCGCAATATTATTAAAAACATATGTGTAGAAATTACTGTCTGCATTGGGGGATCTATGGCACGCTCCTAAAATAACTCCTCTTTCCCTAATGCTTTTCAGATGAATCCAGATGTCCTCACTAAGATCTGGCTCATTATGTTATTTAAGAAGACATACATTTGAAATTTGTTGTATATAAACAACCAATACAGTACTCCATTTCTGTGCTGCCTGTTTTCCTAAAAAATGTATAACCACTTATGTTGTACTCATCCCCTTCTTTATTATTTAGCAAGGTTTCTGTTACTGCTATAATATCATAATTATGCTCAGCTACATACTTTTTTTGTTCTAGCATTTAGGTACACTAATTTTTAATGTACGGGGGTCCTCCGGTTATGACACAGTTCCGTTCATACAACAGTGATGTAACCCGAATTTTGGTGTAAGTCGAAACACACCCTAGCCTAAGTCACTTACCTATCCTAACACATTTGCAAAATTATAATCTACAACATAAAAACACAACTAAGACACAGAAAAAGGAAAAGGACATAAATGTACTGTACTGTAGTAACAGAAAAAATGACAAAAAATGAGTGTAAAAATAAATTCCTTACCATTATTCCTTCTGATCTCTTTACAATGTCTAATTTCACTTCCATCGTGATTGCTTTCCTCTTCTTCGAAACACTACCATCTGAAGACTCTGACTTTCGTTTAGGAGCCATGATAAGGGCCAAAAAGTTGCCAAACAAAGCAACACAAATAGAACACTTCCTCCACGTGCAACCAAATGAGTTCGCCAACTCCCTTGCTGTGTTACTGCGTATCCTTCCACTGTGCATAACCAAACTAGTTTGCCCACGTAGTCTGTAAGTACGACGCTAATGACATAAGCCGAAACACTCGTCTCAATTTTTAAGTTTTTTATGGGAATGAGCGTTGTAAGTTCGACTCCCTCACTCATACACTGCATACTTTTACTTTCACTTTCACAGCATGCAACAAAACTACTGTAGTTCGCAAACTCCCTCACTCATATGCCGCATACTTTCGCCACCCGCAACCAAACTAGTTCACCCCTGTAAGTCTGTAAGTACAATGCTAACAGCGTAATCTGAAACACTTGCATCTCAATTTTTTATTTTAAGTTTTCATGGGAATGAGTGTCGTAAACTCGAAACGTCGTAAGTCGCGACGTTGTAATCCGAGGACCCCCTGTATTACTAATTTTAAATATGCACTTAAACTTTGGATTAGAATTTGTTCATCCCTTTATACACAATGTTAAACTTGGCCTTGTCCTAAACTTCCTGCCACTCAGTTCCATAGTTTACACAATCGTCATTTAACTTACTCCAACATATTTCACCCATCCGGTTCAAATGTAACCCATCACTGTGGAACAGGTCCCATATATTCCAAAGTGAGTCCCAGTGTCCCATAAATCTATACCCTTCTATCCTACACAAAGATTTGAGCCACGTGTTAAGCCTTTCTCCTCTTTCTTACCTGGACTAGAGCATGACACAGGCAGAACTTTGAAGAAGTCTATTTTGTCAGTTTTACTCCTCAGCTTGGCACCTAATTCTTTAAATTTGGACTGCAGAACTGACTTGCTGCCCTTATGTATGTCATTTGTTCCAATGTGGTGCATGACTCCTGGATCCACTCCTGCTCTGGCCAAGAACCTATCTACCCTTCCAGGGGTGTATCCCACGTGTGCCCCTGGAATGCAACACACTGTGTGGGACTTACTGTCTCTGGAGCATACCTGGGCTTCCACCCCTATAATGAACGAGTCTCCAGCTATCACAACCTGTCTGTTTCTGGGGACTGGTTTTGAGGTGGCCTGTTGTTGGTCCTCTTGCCGGAATAACACCTCAGAGTTTTCAGAGTCACCATCCAGCTCCGCAAGGACATGAAAATGGTTTGACACTTCCAGTGCAGGGGGTGATTACCTGGACAGTGTGCACCCTTTGTCTTGTGCCTGCATCTGACTGTAACCCACCTATCACTACCTGTCTGGTCTGGAGTCTCCTCTCATAGGGTGTGCATTCCATCTCTGTATAGGACATTTTTGCCAGGTCTGCCAATTCTCTACTACAATGCAGGGGATCCAATTCCTCCTCCAGTTTAATGATTCCGAGCTTGAGGTGCTGGATCAACTGGCATCTCTTACAGACGTAGCCTTCCAGAAGGACTGACTCCTCCAAGCCACTCTCCAGAGCCTCATTTTTGGAATTTGGCTTTGGATTACTAAACTGCTCAACACCTTTTTTTTTTAATTTTAAATGATTTAACTTAATTTATTAAAATTAATATCAGATTAAAGTATAAAATATTTATTTAGCTTCTTCTGGCCCCTTGACTTTCCTGCTGTGTGTCTATTATTGAAGTTATTAAACTACAGGTAAAATTCCATTACAACTAACTCCCTGGGACCTTAAAAATATTTTGTTGTAACGAGATTCTTTATTTGTTACTATAGTGCTTTCTATAAGTTGCGCCCAGGCATTTGCAATCATTTCAATAGCTTCTTTCATGTTAATTTTAATCTCCTCCGGCCTACAAGTTATGCTGACGAGAATTTTTCTCAGCATTTCCTTGTGATAATACACTTTTAAGGTACGAATGATGCCCAAACCCAATGGCTGAAGCACTGCTGTGCAGGGAAGAATTCAATGCGAACATTATCTAAATGTGGAAGCATGTTGTGGGCAGCACAGTTATTAATCAGGAGCCGAGTCATCCTTCTTCAAATTGTGAGGTTTCTGAACCCTTTTGAGACCCCCCACTCCCCACCCAACGGGAACAACACACTGAAATGCGTCCTGAAGCACGATTGCAGCATCTGTGGAAGATTGTTTGTCCGTTGCCAGGGCAGGGCAAAAACAGGCTCCTAGCGCTGCAGTGAAGTGACACAGAAGCAAATCATAAAAGATTGGGGTTGCGCTATATGTCCCTGTCTTGCACCCCAAAAAACAAGGCTGAGTCTCAGTAGTTTACCAAAACCAGCTTTATTCAGCTTGAAACAGGAACGACACACTTATTTATTGTAGTGTGATCTGCCACTCTTCTATACACAGACACAGCAGTCAGGCAGGGTCGTGGCCAGATAAGTGATCAAGTAAACCTGTTATCTGCATTTACAATGTTCCTTGCATCACCCATCAATATCTTTGTCTGTTTTCCTAACTTTGCACCTGTGCTATTGCTTCCTTTGACGCTTTCTCCTTACACCTTTTGTACACCTCCCTATTAATTACCTCTTATGCCAGGTGTCTCAAACACGTGGCCCATGGCGACTTATTTGAACTGCCAAAATCTACCACTAAAATCCATTTTACTTTGCAGTATTTTCCTCACAATACTGTTTCCAGTCTGACGATCAGAATTAAATACTATTTTTCTTACTTACCTCAACATTCGGTGTTGTTACTTTTACTTCCAGTGACGTCAGTTAAACAGTCAACATAAACAAAGTTTTCATATTACTTTGTATAGTTCTTGCTGTTAATTGTATGCCTCATTGTCATCTTCATTATCAAAAAAATGCAAGATTACTGACAAAAAACGAATATTCCAGGATAAATGGAAAAGTTTATTTTGTCACAGGGGTCGAAGACAGCACCCAGTGTCTCTTGTTTGCAGTTTATCTTGGTGTTTAAGGAGGACAATGTGCATCGACTTTACAATACACTGCATCGAGAACAATATGGTGCATTGTCTGGCAAATTGCGTGAGGAAAAGGTTCAGCAACTGAAAGCATCAATTACAAAACCTTATCTCGAATGTTAAGTCAAGAGAAGATTCTGTAAAAGTGAATTTTTGTCCTTTGTAATATGACAGGAAACTCTTATCGACCATTCACTGTAGGCCAATTCATAAAAGATTGTTTTATAAAGGCATGTAAAATTATTTGTCCGGACAAAAAGAAACTGTTTGAAGGCACAAGTTTGTCCGCAAATTCTGTTGCTAGCAGAATCGCTGAATCAGCAACTGATTATAGCAACACAAGGTTTTGAAGCATATTCCATAGCGCTTGACGAGAGTTCTGGTGTAACAGATACTGCATATTGTGCCGCTTTCATTTGTGGGGTTGATGAAAACCTAAACGTAACTGAAGAATTATTAGATTTGTTGCCTATGAAAGGCACAACGAATGGTCGTGACATTTTTTAAGAATTGGAAGGTTACATTAACAGAGCAGAACTGCCATGGGATAAACTTGTGTCTGTGGCAACAGACAGTGCACCAACAATGTGTTCTGAAAATGTTGGTGTTGTGGGATTATTGAAAGCAAAACGAAACCAGCTTTCTTTTTTACTGCTGTGCAGTGCATTCTGCATCAGGAAGCGCTGTGTGGCAAAAGTCTAAAAATGAAAGAAGTTATGGACGTTAAGTCGGTTAATTTTATAATAGCAAGAGGTCTCAACCACAGACAGTTCACTTCATTCTTGTCTGATATGGAGAGTTGCTGTATCATACCAAAGTCAGATAGTTGAGTCAGGGAAACGTGTTGAAGAGGTTCTTTGCTTTTTACGGCACTGAAAGATAGACGTTTGCCAAGTTTCTGATCTGTCTTTTCTATCAGATTTACCATTTCTTACAGATGTCATGGAACACTTCAACACACTCAACTTGAGGCTCCAGGGTCCAACACAGGTGATTACGATGATGAACGACCGTGTCAAATCATTCAGATGTAAGCTGTCTTTGTGGGCCAAACAGCTGCAGTCTGGCAGTTTGGCTCATTTCTCAGCTATGCAGTTGTTGGTACGCGTCGAACCGGAACACTTGAAATATTAGTTTAATATCGTTTCTCAGTTACTTGAAGAGTTTGATCAATGTTTCGAGGAGTTCTGGGCTCTTGAAGCTCAATTTGTATTCTTTGCGTCTCTGTTTGCAGTGGACGTTGCTTGTGTTTCAGAAGATTTACAGATGGAGATTGTGGACTTACAGTGCGACACTGTGCTTAAACAGAAGTATGTGGATATTGTTGTTCCAGAGTTCCACAAGTTTGTGTCACTCGAAAGACTTTTGAAACTTGTTAATGCCGCTGCCAGAATCATGGCCATGTTTGGCAGTACATACGTATGCAAACAGTTCTTCTCATTAATGAAGATTAACAAATCTGTTATTTTCCTATCAAATAAACCTTTTTAGCGCCAGTTCTTTCTTGCTAAGAAAGGTCGCTTGCTGAATATCAACCACTAGTTATTTACTTCTGCATGTCTGTTTTTACTGCCACTTGCACTTAATCTGGGCTACCTGACTAGATGACTACGTATAGCCAGTTTCAAGTCAGCCGCCTATCTGTACTTAAATGCTTTCTTCCTAAGGAATGAATGCATACACCCTCGATGTCTGCTTATGCTAACACTTAAATTCTTCCCACTAAGAAATTTCTGTTCTTTTTAACTGTCACTTCAGTGTAGGTTATTTACCGACTTGCTGATTTATCCAGCTACTTTCTATCTCATCTAGCAGTGTAGAAAGGAATTAACTTTTCTAAACACTTCTCCAAACACTGAACTACCTTTGCTCCTGTGTAGGCAAAAAAAAAATGCAGTTAAAAGCTTTAAAATTCCCACACAAGTTTTTAGGAGCAAAATTTATTTTTTAATTCTCTCACAGCAGTAACACAAAACACTTCAACTTGCAAGTATGATTTCAACATGTCAGTCTCCTTCTGCAATCACTGGTTTTTCTCAAGAATACATAATCCAATTCAGAGTTGCTAAGGCTAGACCTTACCCTGGCAGCACTAGGCAGGAAACATACCTGAGCAGGGCCAGGATAGAGCTAGGACCATTTCATTACAAGTTACTTTCTTACTTACATTAGCAATTGTCAGTACCTTCACATATTTGCTGTGATTATTTTCTTTAATGTTTTTTTTATCATGCAGTAAAGTCATTTAATAAAAGTGAATTATTGTAACTTTAATTGCTCTCTGTGTGATACCTTCACATTTTTATTTCCTGAAAAAATATTTAACACATATCTACACCAGTGTCCAAATGTTTGGAATCACTGATGAATGTTCATGTGTTTTGGCAGAAATTGATACTTTTTTTATCACCGTATCTTAAATTGATTTAAAAATGCAGACATTACAAATATTGCAAATAGCTATTATTACTTGAAATGATGCATTTAAAAGTTTCGACTTATTTTACATACATACAAGATAAACTGAACTTTTTAAGGTAGAGTACTAAATCACTAATTGTTGAAATCTCCTATTTCCATACAGCGTATTAGTGAGGGTGCTTTGTCTCCTGATGGCACAGTCCTTGCTACAGCAAGTCATGACGGATATGTAAAATTTTGGCAAATATACATTGAAGGACATGATCTACCAAGGTATTTAGAAGGCTTTAAGTGTAATTCTTTATCTTTCTGAAAGTTTTGATAGGAAATGTTTACTTCTTACTTTTTCTCTCTTTGTATTCATATTTTTGAATATTTTACAGAAATATAATTTTCATATGTATTCTCTTCATTAGTACTTAACATTCAATTCATATATTTCTATTTATATAGATGTCTTCATGAATGGAAACCACATAATGGCAGACCATTATCTTGTTTGATATTCTGTGACAATCACAAGAAACAAGACCCTGAGTAAGTAGTATTAAAGGATTAATTATTACTAAATTGAACAGTATTCTATTAAACAGTCCTGTACTTCATTATGTTATAGGTTCCTTAATATCACTTGTCCATTAAACTAAAATGTTTATCTTCCTTCTTTCTGTGTCAGCAGTATAAATAAGTGGACACTTGACTTGATCAGAATGTCTGTTTGGCCTCTTGAGTAGTGGAAACGTTATAGGGAGTAGCCGAAAGTAATTCAAAATAATTTGTATTTTTTTAGGTTTATGGAAATTTTCGAGACAATTTAATGGCTTACTAAAACAACAGGCTTGGTTTGCTCATTTTAGTTTGTCTGGTGTTACTGAGTAGAAGCTAGTGTCAGTTGCTTAAATTAACTGAGTTAGAAGCTTAGAATTAGTTTTAAGACACACCTCTGCTACAAACATACAGCTAACTATTTGGCAGAGAGGTGTGTGTAATCCTAAAGAAAAATTGGGTAAATGTATCTGAGCATAGTGATCTTTTTTTAACTCTTTTAGGGCTAATTTTTTTTTTGTTTCTTTTCTCCCACGGCTGAATATCTTTCCTTAAACTAACTTTTTTAAACAAAGAACACAAAGCAATGGTTTAACATATCAAATCAACAAAAAATATTTATTTTTGACAAATGTTACTGTCTTGCATGTTGTATGAGCCTGCATACTATATGATTTCACATATGTGTTACACAGGAAAGTCCTGCAAAGTATGATATCGCTCAAAGCAGCCAATTGCATGCATTGCCATCATTGCACTGCTTACAATATGTGTTGCACTGGTGCCTCCTTTTCAGTTGTCTGTTGCTGCACACAACACAGTCAGGTTTGTATTTTTTGTCCTCATATGTTGCAGGAAAATGGCGCTCAGTCAGCCTGTCTGGCACTGCTCTTTGTGCTGGCCTTCCTCACTTTGCCAAAGGCACTGCAACATACTCTGCCAGCAAGCTGTCAACCACCTTCTTTCGGAAATCTGCTGCAGTCATAGTGCTGTCACTGTTTGCCTGCTTGAACAGTAATATAGCCATTTGTAAGAGCAATCTCACGCATGTGATGGTACACAGTGTGGTACCACTTGGTGGACTTATGGCCATAAGCATATGACCCCAGCATCTGAGCCAGTTGATCAACTCCAGCCATTTTACAGTTATACTCCTCAGGTGCAACTGGCTTGTCCAGCTTCTTACCTTCTGGGTTTCCCTTTTGACGAATAACTTTCTTGCATACAGTATATTGTTAGTGTGTACTGTAGAAAGACAAGTCACCCGTTTGCCATCATACCATGCCACTGCCACCAAGTTTTCCACCCGCATGAAAACCATATTGTCACCACTTTTATTTTTTCAGTCTGTCTGGCTTCAACTGAGAAGGCATGCGTCTCCTGTTCACCCTCACCTTGCCACAAGCTCCAATTCCCCTGGTCTGTAGCTCCATGAACAGTTCTGGTGATGTATAAAAATTGTGCATGTATACAACATGACCCAAATGTTAATAGCCCTGAAGCAGCACCAGCACAACCTGACTTGTCAAGGGACAGTTCTCTAGTTGAAAGGAATACTTTCCTGTATATGTTATTCCTTTCTGGCAGAAACCAGTGTTTGCTTCTGCCAGTGAAAAATCCTTTATGCCATACTTTGTAGGCTTGTCTGGCATATACTGGCGGAAAAAAAGGCGTCCCTTGTATTTTATCATAGATTCATCCACAGACAAATCACGGCCAGGCTAATAAAATTGCTTATGTTGGTTCCACAATGTCAAGCAGGGGCTGAACTTTATACATGGGTTTATAGCCTGGCTCACCCCTTGGGATTGGCTTCTGGTTATCACAGAAGTGAATAAAACTTTGCCGGAGGACGTACCTATCACGCGGCATAACCTGTCCAAAGCCTCCAGGGCACAAAGCACGTTTGGACCAGTGCTCCCTGAAGTTATATGGCCAGTCTAGTCCCATCTCTATTTGTAATGCGACAAAGTCCTTCATCTCGTCTTTTGTTGTGGGTTTCCACATTGAAAAACGAGAATGCGGTGCAAGCGCAGCCCGCTGTTCAAAAAATTGCTCTGCATACCTGTTTGTCTCGTCTGACAGTAGCTGAAAGGCAGCCTCAAGAAAGAACAAATTGAAGTAGTCCTTCGGCTGGTAATCTGTCGTGTCCAACAGCAAGCCATATTGTCTTGTGAAGTCCAGTAGCCAGTTTGGCTCCCACGGATCAACGTCTGGGTATTCCTCCCACACGAACCTTGCCGTAGGTGCATTGGCTGTGCGAATGAGCTCAGCTGGCAGCCGATCAGCTGGGGCGGCATCGGCTGGTGTCCGATCAGCTGATGCCAGTTCCTCACTCTCTTGCTCAATCTCCTGATCACTCTCAACAAAATCAGGTTCTGAAAAATCAGAGTCTGACTCCACGATAATGTGCAAAACACTGTCTGCTGAGTATTTTCTTTTCTGCACTCTCTTTGCTTCCTCATGAGATGTTGATGCCATCTTGCCTTTGTTTACGTTTACATTTCGTAACTCGAGCACAGGCAAGGATTAGATGCTGAGTCAGTGAGTCTAACAGTCTTCCAAGCAGAGATGGAATGCCTGTGACATAACAGTGAGTTTTGTCGCCATTAACAGCTGATTGTCGCCCTCTACTCCTGGATGTTGACTTTTTTCGACAAGCGCCCTCAACCCCTCTGTCGACATCTGCCCTAAAAGAGTTAAATAATATTTTCAACACCAGATTAAATTGTTTTAATTTTAAGAGTCAGTCTAGAAAAATCGTATTGTTAGATATGCTTCCTGCTGGGCAATGTTTCCTTTCATAATTCTGCCATTGAATTCTGGTCATCTGTACATTTGTTAGCTGTGGAATACCGCCATTGATGTTTAATTTTTTTTAGTCCTGGAACATGTGTTAGTGGTGGGGCATTCCTCCTGCCGCTAGTCTCAGGACCCATTTCTCCTAGATGATATTCCTACTTGATTGATCACCGTAACAGGCTCTCAAGTTTACCTAATTAAATCCTGCTTATGTTCTCAGGAACCATGTGTTCCCCCGCCCCTACCCCCCAAGCATCTTATATATCCTCCTTAATTGCAGCAAGAAACTTTACTTTTCTGCCTCCTCAACCAGGTTTTTCAGTGCCTTCCTTGGCTTTACTCCTGTCACTTTCGCTCCCCTAAACAAATGCTGGATGCATGTTTTTACAAAATTTTGCCAATCTACCTCCACCACATAGAAGGCCTTCTTCCATTAACTTTACCTGCCGTCTGTCTCCAGCTCAGAACATTTCTTAACTTTTACTCTCTATTGCCCTTTGTATTCCTTCCTCTAATAGGAAAATTATCTCAATCATAATGATCTTTCTTTATTCTGGTTAATGTAATTTTGTTGTGAAACTGATCAGAACATAACAATCTAGACGAGAATGGGCCATTCAGCCCAACAAAGCTCTCCAGCCCTATCCATATAATTCTTCTAAAGTCAAGTTTTGAAAGTCCCTAAAGTCTTACTGTCTACCATGCCTCTAGGTAGCTTATTCCAAGTGTCTATGGATCTCTGTGTAAAGAAAAACTTCCTAATGTTTGTGCAGAATTTACCCTTAAGTTTCCAACTGTGTCCTGTCGTTCTTGATGAACTCATTTTAAAATAAGTCTCGATCCACTGTACTAATTCCCTTCATAATTTTAAACACTTCAGTCATGTCACCTCTTAATCTACTTTTGCTTAAACTGTAATGGTTCAGCTCTTTTAATTTTTCTTCATAATTCATCCAATATAGCCCTGGAATTGGCCTGGTTGCTCTTCTCTGGACTGTTTCTAGCACTGCTATGTATTTTTTTTTTTTTTTTGTAGCCAGTAGACCAAAACTCACACAGTATTCGAGGCCTCACCAGAGCATTATAAAGCTTGAGCATAAACTCCTTGGACTTGTACTCCACACATCATACTATATAACCTAACATTCTATGTGCATTCTTAATGGCTTCTGAACACTGTCGGGAAGTTGATAGCTCAGAGTCCATTACGACTCCTAAATTGTTCTCATAAGGTGTACTTTCGATTTTTAGACTTCCCATAATGGGTCAGATATTCTCTCATATCCCAATTGTTTATCTGAGCAAGAATTGTTTCCTTGTTCCTCGGCATGCTGCTCTGTGCTACCCCACCTTGCTTGATAAAGTTGATTAATTGGTTTTGAGGAATGGGTAACTTTTGCTTGACTCCATTCTGCCTTCTCCAAAACCTCCACTAATCTTTAAATCCCTTGATCATGCTGCTTACCTATACTGATCTTGTGACATTTTAACATTTAACAACATTTATTTTTATAACAAATTTGTATATGCAGGATGTTCTTCAAAATGCATTACAAAATGTCAAAAGAAACCAATACAATAAAAGAAAAACAAATTAGGAAAGAATAAAAATGAAGCTGTAAATCAACATGAATTTATAACATAGATATATCATTTGTAGAAAAGTAGAGTTCTTGTATAAAATATCATATTATAAGTCTCTAAATATAAGAATGATGATAACATGAATGGGAGGACAGAAAAAGAGGGGGAAAAAAAGCTTGAGGAGGTAAAGGGGTTCCAAAGCCAAAAGAGCACCCAGCCCCCACAGGACATTTTACTCAACAAATGTTCTTAAGTCATTCCTCATTGTTTCCAGGATTTGTTCCAGAGCATTCAATGTAGTGGGTCTCGTGAACAGCTGGGGCACTTTCCTTCCATTGAGCAGTGCCTTGATCAGGCGGTGGCGGTGATGCCAAGCTACTCCAACACAGAGAAAACTAGAGATTAGTAAAGATAGCAAATTCATGAAGAATATAATTCTATGCATTTGGTAAAGTGTTCCATATTTTTGGTGCATAACAGCAAAAGGCTGCCTCACCACATCTTTTTATGCTTACCATTTGGAATAATAAGCAAACTACTATTAGATAGTCCAGGCTGAAACACTGCACAGCTCCCATTCGTCATTCTATATAACAAATGTTTTTAAGTCCTTACACATGATTTGTAGTCCGCCCTCATTTAAGCCTCACAGATGGCTGCACAGTGTCTTGTTCAGGTTGTTGTGGCAAAAAAACCCCAGCACTGAAACACTTCAGATAAGTAAGGATGAGTAATTCCTTGAAAAATATGATAATTCAATGCCGGTGTAGTCTGTTTGGAATAGAACTACAAAACAGCCAGTGGTGTTTTTTTTTTTTTTAAATGATCTATGGTTTTATGATTCATGATGTTAGCTTGGTGTATCTCTGTTGGTGAAGTATTCCAGATTTTTGGTGCATAACAGCAAAAGGCCACCTCCCTACTTCTTTTATTCTTAGTTCTTGGAATAATACTGTAAGCAGACCTCTGTTAGACAGTCTTGCAGCTCAACAGGATTTGCTGGAGTCTTGCAGTTGGAGTATTGCAGATTGAACATGTACTTTGGAGCCCTACCACTGGCCAAGGTTGCTGGGATTCAAGAGTAGATTATAAGATGACATACAACAGGTTAGGCACAACTTCCTGATTATCTTCCACACATCTTTCCAGCATGTCAAGCAACTCTGCTGATTCTGACCACTTGCCTTGATTTTATACTGACCACTTCCATTCTGCATGCTTATGAAACCACCATCTCTTGTTTTCTGCTTTCTAGAAGCCGAGGACAACAGCATGAGTATCGCCCACATATTGCAACCTGGTTGTACTTGCATAGTACTTACTACTACCACAATTCTATAAAGGTTGGGATGCTGGGTAAAATGTAAATAAAAACAATGCAATTATTTGCAAATCTCATAAACCCATATTTTATTCACAACAGAATATACAAAATATATATGTTGAAATTGAGACATTTTACCATTTTGTGAAAAATATCACCTTATTTTGAATTTGATGGCAGCAACATGTCTCAGAAAATGATGGGACGAGATAACAAGGCTGGAAAAGTAAGTGGTACTAAAAAGAAAGAGCTGAAGGAACATTTTGTGACTAATTAGGTTAATTGGCATCAGGTCATTAACATGACTAGGTATAAAAAGAGCATGTTAGAGAGGCAGTCTCTCAGAAGTAAAGATGGGCAGAGGTTCACCAATCTGAAAAAAAACTGCATCTACAAATTGTGGAACTATTTCAGAATAATGTTCCTCAACATAAAGTTGCAAAGACTTTCAGTATATTATCTACAGTAGATAATATCATCAAAAGATTCTGAGAATTTGTGCAGAAGGGACAAGGATAAAAATCAATATTGGATGCCCGTGATCTGCAGGCCCTCAGGCAGCGCTGCATTACAATCCAGGTATGAATCTGTCATGGAAATCACTGCATGGGCTCAGGAACACTTTCAGAGATCATTGTCTGTGAACACAGTTCGCCGTGCCATCCACAAATGCAGGTTAAAGTTCTATCATACAAAGAACCCATGAGTGAACATGATCCAGAAATGCAAGTGTCTTCTCTGGGCCAAAGCTCATTTAAGATGGACTAAGGCACAGTGGAAAACTCTTCTGTAGTCAAGTGAATCGAAATTTGAAATTCTTTTTGAAAAATTGTGGACGCAGCTTCCTTCGGACTAAAGAGGAGAGGGACCATCCGGCTTGTTACCGGTGCTCAGTACAAAACCCTGCATCTGTACGTATGGAACTGTAAATGCTGAAATGTATATATAGGTTTTAGAGCAACATATGCTTCCATCCAGATGACATCTTTTTCAGGGAAGCTCTTGCCTGTTTCAGCAAGACAATGGTAAACTGCATACTGCATCTATTATAACACCATGGCTGTGGCATAGTTTTGTTATAAAAATACACTTTAATACTTATGAAACTAATTAGAAGAGTAGATCCCATTAATTAATTAATTTAAATTAAGTTCTTCAATAGAAACATGGGGGGAACAAATGAAAATTTGTTAAATATAGATTTTGACCATGTATTTTTTTTTTTTTGTCTTCATTCGCAGATCCGTAAACACAATAAAATTAAAATAAATTATTAGGTAGTGTGGTACTTTAGGGTCTTTCAAAACTTCACTTGATGTTATTTTGGAAAAATTATACATTTTAGGATTGGCAATCTTTATTGTGTTGAATGGCCTGTTCTTCTCAATGCTCTAATGTAATTTCCTGATTTTTTTTTTTTTTTTTCCTGATATTATTAATTTTTTTTTTATTCTAGACAGGATAATATACTCATGTTTAATTGTGAGTACAACGATCCCCCGCTATATCGCAGTTCTGCGATCACGCCCCCGCTACATTGTGGATTTATTAATATTATTATTATTACTAGGAAGCTCCGCCCCCTGCTCGCTTTGCTCGCCCACCCCCGGGTTTGGTTTACCGGATAAACAATTTTAAAGAGATTATTTTCTAAAGAGATTATTTTCATGGGAATTGTTACATATGCATTATTTTCATTTTTACTTTTTTGTAAAGTGAATATTTGTCCTTTTCTTGCGGGACTTATAACACTGCTTGCGTTGTGGGGGGGGCGGGGAGTCTGAATGCACGCTAAAGGGATGCGATCGGTTCAGCTGGTGTCTTGCTGCTGGCCAGCTGTGTGTTGTGCTTGTCGCGCTTTCCATCGGTCACTTAAAAGCCTGTACAGCAGCTGTCATTTTGCCACTTCGTGTCTCTGCCACTAGCGTTCTGAAGGAGGAGGAGTGGGGAGTTGGGGGGGGATGTGTGAGGGCTGAACGCATGCTGGCTTGCTTCTACTGGCAAGCTGCGTGTTCTGCTTGTCGTTGTTTTAAGAGCTGGGAGCACCTAAAGTTTCTCTGCCAAAAGCATTCCAACAGCTGTTAGGTTAGATGTCATTGAACTTGTTTAAAATTGTAAGTAGGGCGTGACGTGCAAAGGTCACCGTCTCACGGGTTTTGCTTCCTAAGGTTGTAATGTCTAATCTTGTGTGTCGTCAAAGTGTCTCTCCGAGATGATCTGGTCTTGATCGCTTAGCTCAAACCCCCCTGGGGACACGCTACACTCCTGCCACTTCGCGTCTTTCCCGCTCGTCTTGTTAAGGGGGGGGATAGCTAAACTCACGTTAAGCGGGGTTAGGGGGGTATAAATTCATGTTAAGCGGGGGGGGCGGGGGGGGTGAGCTAAACTCACGCTAAGCAGAAGGGGTCAGATCAGCTACTGGCTTTGTGCTGCTTCTGTCAAGATGCCTATTCTTCTTGTCACTCTGCGCGTCGATCATTTAAAAGCCTGTATAGCAGCTGTCCTGTCACACTGCCTTGTCTTGCGTGACCATTAAAATGTCTCTTGCGGGGTGTCAATTTGTCTTCTGAGAAGATCAAGCCTCGTCTCCCTGACAAGAATTTTTTTTATAATAGAGGGATGTTACTCATATCCTGTTTACAAAGTGTGTTTTAATAAGTTTTCATGTGTTTAAAGTGTGTGGGATTGTTTTTTTAAGGCTTAAACTGTAAAAAAAAATGTTTACTTATATGGTTTTTCTATATCGCGGATTTTCACCTATTGCTGATGGGTCTGGAATGTAACTTTGCGATAGGCGGGGGATCACTGTATTGAATACATTTTACTGTTACGTTCTCCCCTCCTTTTTCTTATAGAATTCCATTTTGGAGGTTTCTAGTCACTGGTGCTGATCAGAACCAGGAACTGAAGATGTGGTGTACAGTGTCTTGGACCTGCTTACAGACAATTAAGTAGGTGTTTTAGTTTATTTCCTCCTTTTGCTGCTTTTTAGAATTACACTACTGACATATTTATAAATTAGTTGTTTCACTTGGGTAAATACAGTATTTGATAAATCATTGCTAGTTTCTGTGAGTTTTATTATTTCAAATGGTGTATATACTTTTTGTGTAAGTAAAATGAGTGTTGATTTAATACTCGGTATGTAAAATTTCAGCTTCACTGTGTTGATGGAGATCTTACATCCAAAGAACTCTGTGCTTCAACCTCAACTGTACAGAAGTTTTTTGTTTATGTTAATATAATGGCAGTGTTTTACTTAAATTTTAAACTAAGTTTTCATGTAGTAAATGAAAGCAAAAATCTTAATTCCTTATATTAAGAATCTTCTCACGTGAATATTGAAGAAAGTTAATAAAGTGATTATAACCGGACTGTGGAAACAAGGTTGAATGTCCAATTACAGGCTTGACAATTGTTCATACTTTAATAAATATCTTTGAAACCTTCTGTGCCTTGATTCCAGTCAACTTGCCTGCCATTTGATGGAGATATTTGTTTAAGTTACTTTTGGAATTTGTTAAAAGTAACTAGACATATCAAGCAGCAGTTCTGTTTAGGTAATCAGCAGTGTCTTTATCTGGGGTTACAGCAGGTTGCAGAACTGTAGCACATTTTTGTGGTTAGTTACAAGTTTTCTTTGTTTATTTGTACAAAATCTTGGAACTAATAAACAAGCAGCCCTTTGCAAATCATCACATAAACCCTTTCAATTTACCTGTTTTACGGGATGATGATGTAATAGACTGTTTTTTGACAAATAATCCAGTCATGCTACTTTGAGTAAACAAATTGCTACAGTTGGTTCCTAACTGTACGGCTACTTAAGATGAAAATATGTATGTACACAGAGATTCAGGACAAAGCAAACACAAAACATGTCCAAGTTGACTTATTTTTCTTTCTGTCTCCTATACAAATGACACAAATTTATTAACTGTATTTTCCTTATTAATTGTTCAGACGTCAAAGTTGTTCAAAGAATAGCCAAAGGAAGCTGAAGTCAGGCTTTAAATGTGTTAGAAAAATGTTTGTCTATTGGCTGGTTACAACAACTACTTTTATTTATGCAGCACATCTTCGTTCATAAATTAGCTCAAAATGCTTTTCAATAATAGAGTTATAAAAGAAAATAAAAAAATAAAGAACATTTGTAACTGGTTATGTAACCATTAGAGAATCAAAACATGCACTTAAATAACAAAAACTATAATCAGGATGCTGGAGACTGCTCGGACTCCACTGGGCATTCTACAGTCCGTAAATGTGTCATTTAAAGGATAATTCTTTCGGAGCTCTCTCATCTTCCCAGCATCACAGTTTTTCATAGATTTCAGTAGAGGAGGTTTATTAACTACAGAGAAAAGCCTCTTTGATCTAAACATATCCGGATGGTGTTGCCTCTGAGAGGTACAATTGTTTGGTGTCTAATGAATTCTGTTAACACCACTGCTTTGCCTTTAAGAGATCTTGAGTTATTACAATATTAGCTTTCGGGGGTTTGTTGTGCACAGATCCATAGTCAGAGGTTATTTTGGCATATTGCAAAATTAGCACACTGTCACTGAATAGGATGGCACATTCCTGAACAAATGATACCGGTGAACTTTTCATTTGCAGCCCGGCAGTGGCAGTTACTTGACTCGTGATGGAAATATTTTGGGCACCACAAATTGCCAGTACCTTTTAGGAAATTTCAGTCTGACCATTTGCTCTGAGCAAACTGTTTAATATGAATTACTTTGTCACAAGAGTAATTTAGCATTGTTTAGAGCAATACTTATCTGACAGTAGCAGAGAAGCAGCACAGCAGAGAAGGTGAGACTGGTGGGGGTAGATGGGCGGCAAAAAATCCACAAGAAGCAAAGTAGGAGATATTACAAGATTCAAATGAAGGTAATTACCAGAATTCAAAGGTTTCAACATACAACCACATACATGTAATGCTTGGTGTTACAGGTGCGATTGTCTCAGAGTCGCAAGCCCAGGTGGATGTACACATTTACATCATTGTACATCATTTCTCAGTCTTTTTATTAATTTTATTACAATCATTCCATACAAATCAATCAATTTTTACAAAAAATAAAATTAAGAACAAGTCGACCCCCACCCCTGAGAGAGAGAGCAAGGCAAACGGTGTAAAATTTAAGGCTTGTAGACATACCTAAATTAATAAGTTTGATAAGCCAATAGAGAGGCATGGAGAAGACAAAGAGATACAGAAATAATTGCTTCCTCTGTGCTTTAAGAGCTTATTTTAAAATCTTACTGATTAGATCCTGCCATGTTTTGAAAAAAATCTGTACAGATCCTCTGAGTATTTGATTTTTTTCAGATCATTTCTCAGTCATGACCAGCTGAAGCACATATAGAAGGAATCCACAGCAATCAAGCATATCCATTATAATCAAGGAGACAGAACAGCCACAACTCCTAGATCTCCATGGTGCAAAGTGAAAAAAAAATGTTCATAAATCGGGCAGGAGCGGACAATGAAAAGAAAGTCTTGTCCAGTGAAACACAGAAAGATTCAGTTGTTCCCAAGGCTGAGAACCCAGTCAAGGCATAGTCCATAAAAAATAAACCCATGCAATTTGAGTCAATTTCATGAATGACCTATACATAAAAATAAAAGAAAGTGACAGAAGTGTAAAAGGTGCAAGGTTAACGCAAATTTTAATGAAAAATGTTAATAGGGAGGAGCGACAGGAGCATGCGTGTGCCAGTGTCGCCTCCACTACAAAGTCTGTAAGTGAAAAAATAGTCTTAGTAATATGTTTAATTTGTGATTTGAAGTTCATCTTTGAATCTAAAATGAAACTTAAATTCTTTACTGTCAGCCATATTTGTAAAGCCCCGATGGTCTATTTTATTTCTAAGGTCCTCAGTTTTTCACTCTGAATAATTATAATTTATTTTTCCTTGTTTATATTACTCGTCTATTCGATGATTTAAAGTTTTAAGGTCATTTGGCATTATCGATAATAAATCTATGTCCTTTGCATAGATAGCTATGGTAATTCATGTTATGTTTAGAAATGATCAGACCTAAAAGGAGCATGTAGATTAAGAAATAGGGACACCAAATGGATTCCTGTGGCACACCATACATCATGTCATTGATTACTGATGTATAGTTGCCATAACTGACAAAGAATTTTCTTCCAGTGACATCAGAGTGAAAAGAACTCGTGGCACTACCAGTAAGGCGAACCCACTGCCTAAGGCAGTCAATAAGAATGCTGTGATCAATGGTATTAGTTGTTGCTTTCAAATCGAATACAACAAGAACTGATAATTTATTTGTATTGATATTAAGCCTTAAGTCTACTTTAACCAAAGTAGTTTCTATACTGTGATTTGGTCTGAAACTTGATTGATAATTATCTGCAGTAGAATTGTTAGTCAAGTAGTCATGTCATTGTTGGAAAACAACTTTTTGTAGAAATTTACCTAAAAAGACATATTAGAGAGCGGTTTAAAATTGTCCAAGACAGAAATGTCTATTTTATCTTCAGTTAACCAGGGTCTTAACTAAAACAGTTTTTACTATATCAAATACTCTAGTTACTGAGTCGGACATTTTTAAAACAGCCTGTAGTGACTGGATCAAGAATACACATGGATAGTGTTAACTGAATAATTATTCATCAAGATCAGTCAGGGTTATTTTAGTAAAGGAGTTTAATTGACTGTGCTCACTACATTGAGGTTTAGCTAGGATTGTTCTTGAAGTCTTTTGCATCCTACTGTACATCTTGTATACTTCATTTAAAAAGGATGCTAATGGTTTAAACATCTGTTCTGCCTACTAAGCTGGGTCCAAAAGACAATCGCCAACTGATAATGGGATTTTTGGATTTCCTGTGGTGTCATTTATAATTTTGGAATAATACAACTGTCTATCAGATCGAGCAAAAATATTGTGTTTGTTAATGTGATTCTTCAGTATTAAATAGTAGGTTGCTAATTTTAAAATAAACTTCAATTTATGCCTAGCCTTAGGATATCCCCCTTAAAGTTTCCAAAATTAAGTGGAAACCAGTTAGCTTTTCATAATATTGTGCATGAAACATAGTATTTTTAGGTTAAAAGAAAAAAAGTAACATTTTCCTAAAATGTGTTAAATTTTACCATCAACCTGTTTTCCTCTTTATGTGACACAAGTAATTTATTCATGTACGCCAAGTACCTTTTGTGAAAGAGGATAAAAAAATAATTTTGTATACTGTATATGCGGAGGTTTAGGTGTACTTAAATCTTAGTCAGACTTGGTATTGGAGGGGGTTATGTAGTCTGATATCTATGGTCAAAATAGAATCCTACTGCTGCCTTTGTCAATTCAGCATCCCCATAGCTGGTGTTTGTGCTGCAGTTTGCTGAAGAACTAAGTATAGTACTGTACTCATTATGGACTTGTAGAATATCTCCAGGAGCTTTCACATTAATGCACCTGAGCCTCTTTAAGAAGTAAAGCCTAAACCATATTTTTGTTGTTCACCCACACCAATCTACTGTCCAGATGGAACTCTGTGTATTTATACTTCTGCACCATGTCTACCTCTTCTCCTGTTATAGTGATTGATTTCAGGGGTTTGTTCACTTGAACACTAACGTAGACAACTCCTTTTCTATGTTCAGTTGCAGCTTGTTGCCCCTGTGTCACATGACAAAGTCCTTCACCCCTTTTTATAGTTATCTCCATTGTCAAAAAAATATTACTGTACATTGGATTGGTTTGTAAAATCATACAGTACATTGGAATTTGGCTTGTTAGCTTGGATATTTGTGCTTTTTTTATTATTCAGGGAGAGCTTTCCCTAGTCAATCATATATTGGTGATGATAAAAGTAAAGTTTGTTTGGAAAGAAAGTGTATATTTACTATAATATTTAGACCTGGATATCTTCCTTCATTTTTGTTTTCCAGTTTTTCGCCAGAGCCATTCAGCTCTGTTCTTCCCAGCCTTAAAGTCAGTTTAGATCTGTCTGCTGAATACTTAATTTTGAGCGATGTACAAAGGAAGGTAAGTGTCAAAATGCATTTTTCTTACAGATTTTCAGTCATTTTTTTTCTGTTGTGGTTATTGTGGAGTAGGACAGTCTTTTATAAATTTAATTCTTTTGTTAAAGCATGCTGCTGTCTGGATTTGCTGCCACACTATCTGTTCTTTTTAATAGCTGCAACATACTGTGGAAGCACACATACACGTTGGGCGTAGTGTCAGTATTTTTGAACAATGATAATCTATATTAAACCCAAAAATACACAGATCTACACAATCGGCTAACAATCTGAACTGAACAGACACTGCCAGTACTGTTGTTCTTTTTTCATACAGTAGATGCATGAAAGTAATTAACAGTTGCCACTAATTATAACAACTTCTGTTTGTTGTGTCAGTGACTACTACTAATTGTGTTTTGTATACAGTAATCCATCACTATATCGCGCTTCGACTTTCGCGGATTCACTCTATCGCGGATTTTAAATGTAAGCATATCTAAATATATATCACGGATTTTTCGCTGGTTCGCAGATTTCTGTGGACAATGTGTCTTTTAATTAATGGTACATGCTTCCTCAGTTTGTTTGCCCAGTTGATTTCATACAAGGGACGCTATTGGCGGATGGCTTAGAAGCTACCCAATCAGAGCATGTATTACATATTAACTAAAACTTCTCAATGATATAAGATATGCATCCTGCGCAGTACTTGTCTCTTGTTTGCTTGTCTCTGCCTCTATCTCGCCCTCTCTGACATTCTCTACGACTGACGGAGGGTGTGTGAGCAGAGGGGCTGTTTGCACAGAGGCTGTTTGCCTAGTGGATACGGACGCTCCTCTAAGAAATGCCGCTTTATCGCGGTGCTTCGGCATATTTAAAAGCACAAAAGCACACGTATTGATTTTTTGATTGTTTGCTTTAATCTAGCGCTCTCTCTCTCTCTCTCTCTCTCTCTCTGACGTTCTCTGCGCCTGACGGAGGAGATGTGAGCAGAGGGGCTGTTTGCACAGAGACTGTTTGCTTAGAAGATACTGACGCTGCTCTAAAAAATGCCGCTTTATTGCGGTGCTTCGGAATACTTAAAAGCACACGCATTGATTTTTTGATTGTTTGCTTTTCTTTGCGAGCGCTCTCTGTCTCACTCTGAAATTCTCTGCTCCTGATGCGGGCACTCCTTTGAACAGAAGATATATTTGCATTCTTTTAATTGTGAGAAAGAAGAAAGAAGATCTCTGTCTTGTCATGGAGTACAGTTTAAACTTTTGACTAAAGGGTGTTATTTCATGTCTAGAGGGCTCTAATAATGTTAACAGTGTGGGAGAGTTTATAAGGGCTTAAAATATATAAAAATAACCATACAAACACATGGTTTCTACTTGGATTTTCATCTATCGCGGGGGGTTCTGAAACACAACCCCCGCGATCGAGGAGGGATTACTGTAGCAGTAGTGATGACTTACTGAAAATTCAATATATTTATGCTGTCAACAATACATTCAAGAAAGGAAGATAAACATTTGTGTACAAAAAAAGTGGCCAGTCAAGTATGACCCCGAATGCATTATTCAAAGCATTGCAAACATAATTGTATAGTTACAAAAATAAATTACTATTGTGGTAATTATTTTGAGTACTTTTGCTTGACAACACAAGTTGTAACTAGTCAGTGGCCAAAACATCACCTTTATCTTGCTGAATCATTACAAAACCAATGTAGGTTTGTCATAAAGAGCATGAACTAACCATGCAGAGAAATAAGGTACTTCAAGGAACCTTTAGTAAAATTTGAAGGGAACAAGATGGGAACTAGGCTTAGCCAAGTATTTCCTAGTAGCTAGTGGTAAAGATACATAAAGTTAGAAATAGTCTCAAAGGCACTCACAGTAACCTACTAGGATTCTTGCTGCATTAGCTTGTGTCGGGAGTAATTGAAAAGTGGTGCGTTGTCTTTTTTTTTTTGTTTTCCCCTTTTATATTGAGGCAGTTTGCAGATCTGTAATTGTGTTTATGTATATTGACTGTCAATGTACAGTTTCTTTCATGCCATTTTTACTCTAGCACTTTCCATGTGGTCCAGTCTTGAAAGTGAACATCAACAGCATGACCAAAGTGCTTTTAAAGGAGTTAATTTCCATAAACAGTTTTTTTTAAATTAAGTAGTGCTTAGTTATTATTCAAGTCAAAATATTTTATTACCACCTTTATTTTTTTCATCTTCTTTAAAATCCATATTCAACCTCTTGTGTTAATGGAAATTGTACTTTTAGGGTGTGTCTCGTTTTTCTCTGTTTCCAGGTTTTGTATGTCATGGAACTTCTGCAAGACCAGGAGAAGGGCAGAGCAAGCTTTGTGTCCATCTCTGAGTTTTTACTTACTCATCCAGTCCTAAGCTTTGGGATCCAGGATGTAAGCCGCAGTCGCCAGCGACACACAGAGGTCCTGTCAGCAGAAGAGGAGAGTGAGAGCGGAACTTGCGGTTGGTAATCAATTCATTATAAGAACATAAGATACTTTAGGTTTTAGATAATTTCACTTCAAAATGAAATCAAATGGATTATGCACTGCTTAACATATTTGTAAACCTAGAATCTCTTACTGATGGTCTTGAAATGTAAATTTGCAAAAATAAACTTTGCTGGTATATACCAAAAATAATCGGAATAAAATGTGTTGTCCATCCTGTAAAATAACTTATAGGAAAAAATGTTTTTTGAGTTTAACAATAATTTTGACTAAATACTTAAAATTTCTAGCAAATAGATCTCATTGGTCAACTAAGGAACATAGTTCGTTACCTGCTGCCCAGTGATGTATAGATTCAACTGTACAGTTTAAAACTGTTAAACACAGTTCAGTTTTTTTTCTCTTGTTAGATATAAGCTTTGTGTGATTAGCTTTGTGTGATTGTTTATATTTGTTTGCAATGACCACGTTAAAGAGACCTATATACTCAAATGAAAGCAGCCTATATATATATTTCATTTGAGTATGTATATATATGTATATGTGTGTGTGTGAGATTATATGTATGTGTGTGTGTGTGTGTGTGTGTGTGTGTGTATGAAAAAGCAAAGCCCTCACTGACTGACTGACTCACTCACTCATCACTAATTCTCCAACTTCCCGTGTAGGTAGAAGGCTGAAATTTGGCAGGCTTATTCCTTACAGCTCACTTACAAAAGTTAAGCAGGTTTCATTTCGAAATTCTACACGTAACGGTCATAACGGTTGATAACGTTCGCCATGTTGAACTTTCTTATTTATGGCACCATCTTCACGAAATTTGGTAGGCGGCTTCCCTGCGCTAACTGAAACCAATGTATGTACTTATTTCGGTGGTATGATGCCACTGTCGGCCGCCATATTAAACTTTTAACAGAAACCGATGTACGTACTTATTTTGTTGGTATGACACCACTGTCGGCCGCTATATTGAACTTTCTAACGTCACTAATTCTCAAACTTCCTGTGCAGGTAGAAGGCTGAAATTTGGCAGGCTCATTCCTTACAGCTTACTTACAAAAGTTTGTTTGTTTAGGTTTCATTTCGAAATTCTACGCGTAGTGGTCATAACGGTCAACAACGTCCACCATGTTGAACTTTCTTATTTACGGCCCCATCTTCACGACATTTGGTAGGTGGCTTCCCTGAGCTAACCGAAACCAATGTACGTACTTATTTCGGTGGTATGATGCCACTGTCGGCCTCCATATTGAACTTTTCAACAGTCTTTGTTACTTATGGGCCCATCTTCAAGAAATTTGGTACACGGGTTCCCAACGCTAAATGAATCCTACTTACGTACATATATACGTCCATAGCCTGCAGCTCGGTCACCGTGTGAGGTGGCGTTGGGTCCCCTATCCCAACGCCTCCCACGTTGTTGGCTGCCTGCCTATATAAGACCGTCCGTCGCTCCGGTCTCTACATTTACTTCCTTGCTTCGCCACGGGATTCACTTCTCCCTACTGATAACTACAGCCTTTTTGTTTAATCCACGGCTTCTCCGCTGTTTTATTGTTCATTTATTACAATTATAGTTATTGTATAGGTATTTTAGACTTATTTTAGACATTGCTCAGGTACCCATTTCCTTTATCATTCCAACCCCCATTACCATGTCTATCGAGGTGATCACTATCGATCAAAGAACTGTCACTTACTGAGTGGTTTCCATGCCCGGAGATGGCACCTACCTTTTCCATTCTCTTTGTTACATATTGCACGGCCATATCAGGCTCACTCTTGATATCCGGAGGAACATTGTGTCTTATGTATTGAATGACTGGGACAGGTTCAAGGTGTGGACTGATGACGGTACAGGAGATAATTATACTACACAGGAGCACTATAAGAGTGAAATGCTTAAGCCCTTCACCTATGGTTCTGCATGTGAGTTGATGGCTGCCGCTGAATTGTTCGGTTGTCGCTTTCAAGTGTACCGAAATGGCCAAATGTTTTACACCTTTCGACAACCGCCAATGCCTCTTAAACATCTTAGATTCACAGGTGACGATTTCAGTAGTGGACACTTTGATGTTTATGAATGTTTAAACTCTCAAAAGCTGGATGTGATTTTATCGATGAAACCGGTTGTGTGCTTACAACGCTTGACAGATACCGAATGTCACTTCAACACAACAAATCCTGCAAATACTGTCGTAATTGAAACAAACCATGAAACTCAAACCGATTATGACAGCAGCAATCCAAGCTGTGAGATTTGAGACAAGATTACTGTTCACATGGCCACCTGTAAGTTATATGCTCAAGAGTAAGCTCAGCGCACAGCTTGGTCATGTTACAACCGGAGGGCCGAACTGACAACATGGTATACAAAGAGATCCTTAACAAATAATTATTGGCATATTTTCCCTCAGTTTAAAAAGGTAAAATTTTCTTCTTAATAAAAATTTTAAGGCAGTACTTCGCCGCTGTGAAGTGTGGGTATTTTGCTAGTTTTTAATAAATTTGCAAAAACGTCAAGTAAACTTTTTTCACGTTGTCATTATGGAGTGTTGTGTGTAGAATTCAGAGGGAAAAAATGAATTGAATCCATTTTGGAATAAGGCTGTAACATAAGAAAATGTGGAAAAAGTGATGCGCTGTGAATACTTTCCAGATGCACTGTATGTATGTATGCATGTATCCATCCTACACAGGCAAAGCAGCTTGACTGCCTTGTTTTGAACATCCCATCCTTAAAAAATATATATACTGTATATGTATGTGTGTGTGTGTGTGTATATATATATATATATATATATATATATACTATACTAATAAATCTATACTAATCTATACTAATAAAAGGCAAAGCCCTCACTCACTCACTCACTCACTGACTCACTCACTGACTCATCACTAATTCTCCAACTTCCCGTGTAGGTAGAAGGCTGAAATTTGACAGGCTTATTCCTTACAGCTCACTTACAAAAGTTAAGCAGGTTTCATTTCGAAATTCTACACGTAACGGTCATAACGGTCAATAACGGTCGACAACGTCCGCCATGTTGAACTTTCTTATTTATGGCCCCATCTTCACGAAACTTGGTAGGCGGCTTCCCTGCGCTAACCAAAACCGATGTATGTACTTATTTCGATGGTATGACGCCACTGTCGGCCGCCATATTGAACTTTCAAACGTCAACAATTTTCAAACTTCCCGTGTAGGTAGAAGGCTGACCCCATCTTCACGAAATTTGGTAGGTGACTTCCCTGCGCTAACCGAAACCGATGTACGTACTTATTTCGATGGAAACATGCCACTGTCGGCCGCCATATTGAATTTTCCAAACGTCACTAATTCTCCAACTTCCCGTGTAGGTAGAAGGCTGAAATTTGGTAGGCCCATTCCTTACCGCTTACTTACAAAAGTTAAGCAGGTTTCATTTCGAAATTCTACGCGTAACGGTCATAACGGTCAACAACGTCCGCCATGTTGAACTTTCTTATTTATGGCCCCATCTTCACGAAATTTGGTAGGTGGCTTCCCTGAGCTAACCAAAACCAATGTACGTACTTATTTCGGTGGTATGACGCCACTGTCAGCCGCCATATTGAATTTTCCAACATCACTATTTCTTCAACTTCCCGTATAGGTAGAAGGCTGAAATTTGGCAGGCTCATTCCTTACAGCTTACTTACAAAAGTTAAGCAGGTTTCATTTAGAAATTCTACGCGTAACGGTCATAACTGGAAGGTATTTTTCTCCATTTACTGTAATGGAGTTGAGCTTGACCGCCGTGGGGGTGGAGTTTCGTGTGACATCATCATGCCGCCCACGTAATCACGTGAACTGACTGTCAACGCACTATGTAGAAAACCAGGAAGAGCTACAAAATACGCTGAAGAAAACATGCATTATATAATTGAGAAGGCAGCGAAACAATAAGAAGCGAGCGAGTGACATATACTACCATATTCATCATTGCAGCTACTTCGGAAACAAAGCAAGGTATAAACCTAAACTTTAAATTAAGTTAATAGACAGGCTGCCGCTGGCGTTTTCCATGCCCACGGGTAATGCGGGATACAAGTTTAATGAGAGAACGCAGGATATAAACGAGAGTTTTGATCACTTTGTAACTAAGTTAAAATTGCAGGTGAAGG
>JANRMT010062806.1:79565647-79648434 GCA_026402145.1 Polypterus bichir lapradei
TTGTTTTGGAGCCATAATGAAGGGCTTGACTATGCACAAAGATAAACGCAAAAGAGCACAACTTTTTACACAGCGAAACACGTTGATGCTGAATGAGCGAGACAAGACTTCCTGGTTAACACTGCATTCAGCATGCAGGAACTCAACTGCGTGCTCTGATTGGTTAGCTTCTCAGTCAGGAGAACTTAACTGCGTGCTTTGATTGGTTAGCTTCTCAGCCATCCGCCAATAGTGTCCCTTGTATGAAATCAACTGGGCAAACCAACTGAGGAAGCATGTACAGGAAGTAAAAAGACACATTGTCCGCAGAACCCGCGAAGCAGCGAAAAATCCGCGTTATATATTTAGTTATGCTTTCATTTAAAATCCGCAATAGAGTGAAGCCGCGAAAGTCGAAGCGCGATATAGCGAGGGATTACTGTATATATATTTTTTTTTAAACTGCATTCTCTGGCTCTTGTTCTCCTTTTCTTAAACCGTTAACTCGTGTCATCAAGCTGTTGTTATTGTGGTGACTTATTATATGTGTGAGTCGTCATTTAGCTTATTTGGCTGTATCTCCCTACTAGGTCAAGGGCGTCCCTTCAATATTTCATTAGGTATATGTAATATTCTAAAATCTGAAAATATCTGAAATCTTTCCAGTACCTGGCATTTCGGATTAGCGATACTCCACCTGTATTAGACTAGATCTGCATGTAAATGCAAATTTCTTTCAGACAGTAGAAAATAATATATACTGTATATAGTAATGTATTGAAAAACATAATTAGTTTAGGATTTTTTGGGGGATAAAAGAATCGTGTGTACCTGATTTTTACATTGTTATGAAAATAAACTTGATAGCTGTGCTTAGCAGGTTTGTATGAGGTCTTAAATGATTAAATCAAGTGTTTTTGGAGGATTCTACACTCAGGCCATTTCAAAAATGTTTGTTTATATGTTTGGACAGTAATGAATTTAAAAGCACTCCTAACACTTTACCAGAAAAAAATCTGTTGTGGTAGTCTACATTCCTACACTACTGGTGTTAAAAAAATATTAATAATGACTTAATTTGCTCAGCTGGAAAAATCCTGATCTGCCCATCTGTGAGAAGATGATGTTCAAAATCATTGGTGCCCAATACATCGATCGCAATCGACCGGCAGATCGGAAAGGTAGTGCAAGTAGATCGCGTTGCATTAACATTAAAAAAAAAAAAAAAGAAATTAAGTCTATCATATATCCTCCATATGGCATTTGCCACTTGATTGACATACAGGGCGGCCAGTCTGATATCTCTTTTCTTATAACACACTGGTCATCCCGCACGCATGATCAAACGCACAAGCTACTGCAAATCTATCTAAGTGATCTAGTTAGCCTTCCAATTTATATTGACTAAAGAAGGGATTTAAAAAAAAAAAAATAAAATAATTGTTGGTAATGGGCTGTATTTGGAATTGGAAGAGGATTTTTTTCTCTCACAATTTCACAATCGAAGTGCGTTTGTTTGATGTGTCTATCTATCATTGCTATTCCAAAGAAGGAAAATGTGGAAAGGCACTTTCAAACTGTTCATAAAAACTACGAAACTGACTTCCTTCCGAAATGCAATCTGAGAAAGTGGAAGGAGAGGGAACTAAAATCACAGTTAATTGGACAGCCGTCATTTTTCACTTGGCTGAATTCAAAAGCAAAGGCAGACACACAGAAGCATCGTTCTGGGTGAGTCACTTGATCATTAAGCATAAGAAGTTCTTCCAAGATGGAGAGATGGTAAAAGATGCCTTCATTGAGGCAGATGGCTAGTGAGAAATTCCTGCTGAGATTTCAAGACCCTTTGCCGGAGAAACTGGAGTTTTTCCTTGTCATTAAACATGCAGAATACAAGCAACTTAACGATCAATGGCCGCTAGACTTAGCATTTTTTTTCTGATCTGACTAACATGTTGAATAAGCTTAATTAACAGCTGCAAAGAAAAGGGAAACCATGGTCAATATGATTAGCTCAGTTAATGCTTCCAAACGAAAAATGCAACATCTGTCCTCAAAGCTGCAGCGCCTTGATTTGGGGAACAACCAAAACCTCGCATCAGAACTGGGGATGCAATGGAAGGTGTGTGCTCAATTTGTCAGCATACGCTACACAGAGCAGATTGAAAATTGTCTGTCAAACTTTATCTCATGGGGGGAAAAAAAAGTAACAATTTGAGTGTTGCCCAATGTAGCGGAGTAAAAGTAGCGTTTCTTCACAAATGTACTCAAGTAAAACTAAAAAGTATGGTGCAGTAAAACTACTCTTATAAGTACAATTTTTTTTTTTTTAAAGTTACTCAAGTAAATATAACGGAGTAAATGTAACTTGTTACTACCCACCTCTGATACTCAGTGTGTGTATATATGTGTATATTTATTTATTTATTTATAGCATTTTTAATGAAGGTAGACCATTTTGACCTGGTCATTTTAAAAGTAGCTTGCAAGCCGAAAAACTGTGGGCACCCCTTTTCTAAATTATTAAATTGGAAAACACCTAATTTTCTATACAAAGATTTTTTAGAATTTGGCAACAAATAACATTTTTCTAAAATGAGCATGCCAAGTTTGTGCTAAAATTTGCTATTCTATATGATAAGCCACTTGAAATGGGTCTCATTTATTATATAGCTTTCTGAGTTGGTTTTGGGTGAATTTCATAGTTTGCTACATATTGTACTTGCTATGTTATTTATTTTTTTAAATTGGATTGTGTTTTGTTACTATGTTTTAATCTTTAAAAAATAAATTAAAAAAGTTGGCTATTGCAAGTTTAAATGTTACCTTTTTAAAATTAAATGGCTTTTTAAATTCTAATATCAGAAATAATGGAATAATTCTGAAAATCTTACTTTGTGATGAACAACAGTAATGTTTTATTTCATCAAAGTTCTTATGAAACATACTCCTTTATTAAAGAGAGTAGCAACACACCCGGTCAGACTGGCAGGAAGTCCTAGACTTAATGAAATACCTTTATCAAGCTTTTTTATCCACTTCCCTTGGTTGGTTTTAGTAGGAACCATATATCTTGTTTTACAATGGGAAGAATATTGACCTCTCTACAACAATTGTGCAGAATATTATACAATTGGTGCCGCATTGTTATTATAATATTTAATTTGACTTGACAAGTACTGGTTACAAAATTTAGTCAAAGAACACTATTTATCTGAAGCAGTGAAGCAGGCAAGACCAAGGCAGGGAACTCATTTGAAACAGTCACATACAATTAAAAATGTGAGGAATAATTGTTCTTTTTGTTTTCTTTCATAGCCCTAATGTATTGCACATCTGTGAAGTAAATTATAACTTAATAAAAAATTCTTTTTCACATGTTCACTAATAGCACAGAGTCTTTCCCAGCAGAACTTGGAGCAAAGCAGGGCCTGTTCATGTACGTACCTACACTTACGCAGGGCCAGTTAAGAGTTACCACTCAACCTAATCTGCATATCATTTTGGTGCTGTTGGGAGAGTAAGAGGAAAATCCCATGTAGAAACAGGGTGGACGTACATGCTTTACAGAGACCAAAACAGAATATGAAGTTTAAACCATGCATTTTGTATCTGTAAAAAAGCAGTACTGCATACCGTGCTTGTGTGCTGCTCTGGAAATAGCTTATTCTCTCTTATTAGATTGTACAAATGTCTTTTATTTGGTGAAACATAAAAATCTCAGTGCAGTGGTAACTAATTTCCTCTGCCTAAATGAAAAAATATTACTTGAAATTTTTGCTGCAATACCATGTTAGGACATGGCTAGAGCTTCTGATATTAATTAAACAAGATGTGATTTTCTTTTTTCCATTTAAATTGTATTAGTTTAAAACTGCACAGACATTGTAAGTCAGTTAATTCCTCACTATATTTAAAATATTCCTCAATATATTTAAAATTCCCCATCCTCATCAAGGAAAAAAATTATGCTATGAAGTAGTTAGTCAAGGGATTTTTTATAGTAGCCTTCCAAGTCATTAAAATCTTTTTGTAAGTGAAAATTTGCATTTCTCAGTTTTTAGTGAGGACATTTTTGTTTTTTTTTATAATTCTCTTTAATATTAGTACATTATTTGAATTTTTTGAAAAGTGTAGTGAGTAAAAACAAATTCAAGTGCACTCTGTAAATGTAATTTTTTATGTAAATGTTTTTATTGGTTTCCTTTTTCTTGAAATGCTTTTTAATAATTTAGTTTGTGTGATGAATGATCTATATTCCTTTTTATTCCATTAATTACAGAAGGAACCCAAAGTTCCACTGAGTCCAAATCAGGCATTCAAATAAAGTTATATTGTGTGCACACAAAGTAAGTAATGCTTTTTGTACAATCTTGGTTCTAAACAAATAACAATTATATTGGCTAGCTGGTTGCACGTTGTGTCACTGTTAAATGTTAACATTTTATTGGTGATCAAGCTCCCTTTAAATTCTGTTTTATGCTTGACAACTACAGCATTTAATGTGAAGTTTGCACGATTTCTTAGTATACTTCCTAAAATGCCTGTGTATTGCTAAATGGAAGCCATCTTCTTGCCAGCTTGGATGAATATTTTCTCTTTTTCTGTATATGTGAAGCTTATTTGATCTTAGTAAATTTTCTCCTAAAATATATAGTTTTTTGTTCTTGTCTTGCCTTTCCTATTAAATTGTTCCTGCTTTTAATCTTGAATACAGGCACTTTGTCTCATTTACCTTCTTTTTTTCAATTCAATATCTGAACATTTTTAGCAAATACATAAACATGTGTAACGTGTATATTTTTGTGGCATTGTAGATCTCTTCAAGATGTACAAATCTGGTTTAAACCACCTTTGTCCTCGCAGACATCCTTGTTTGTTGTTGGCCCTGTTTCAAATGAAGACTATGGTGAGCTTTTTTTTTAAAGTTAAATTCCCTAAAAGAGGCTAAGTTATGCATTTTATTTAAATGAAAAGTTTCATTTTGTTCTTTGATGTTATTTTATACAGTTAAATACAAATATATGTAGTGTGACATATCAATATACTTAAATCTAGTGACCCCGAATGTTTTTTATTCATGTATTCATTGCTCAGTGATAAAAAATCAATGACCTTTGAATGTGTCTTTTTAGACTCACACAATTAAATGTAGCTGTCGTTCTAAGTATATTAAATAAATTTTAATAGTTAGCTGCCAGTAGTGTTTTATTTATATTGGTTGTGTTTAGTGCAGTGTGCCTTTTTCAGCGGTGCATTTACTACATTCTAGTAATCTATGTGGAACTTCTGTTGAATATAAGGCCTAATGTAAGGGAGAGAGCACATGAGCCTTGATGGTGGTGCATGTTAGAATAGCTATCTGAGGGCAGCTCAATTTTGACACTGCCATTTTTATGTATATATCCAAGTGTTTCTTCCCAATATAAGTCTGTGTAAATATTTGCCTTGTAAATGACATTCCAGTGATTTCTGTCATCAAGGCAAATCCATTGCGGTACCTACCGCAATGAGCCTCTTTTGTCTCCTGGGACATCAGTAATCATAACCGAGGATGCAAATGAGGACACAACAACAGTTATCAGTGTATTTTATTAACACCCAAAGCAACAGTGTTCAAAAAATACAGTGCAGTTCATATTTTCAATAAATGTTTATGAAAATCAATACAGTGCATCTGGAAAGTATTCACAGCGCATCACTTTTTCCACATTTTGTTATGTTACAGCCTTATTCCAAAATGGATTCAATTCATTTTTTTCCTCAGAATTCTACACACAACACCCCATAATGACAATGTAAAAAAAGTTTCTGGAGGTTTTTGCAAATTTATTAAAAATAAAAAAACTGAGAAATCACATGTACATAAGTATTCACAGCCTTTGCTCAATACTTTGTCGATGCACTTTTGGCAGCAATTACAGCCTCAAGTCTTTTTGAATATGATGCCACAAGCTTGGCACACCTATCCTTGGCCAGTTTCACCCATTCCTCTTTGTAGCACCTCTCAAGCTCCATCAGGTTGGATGGGAAGCATCGGTGCACAGCCATTTTAAGATCTCTCCAGAGATGTTCAATCGGATTCAAGTCTCTGGCTGGGCCACTCAAGACTGTCACCCCAGTCTGAGGTCAAGAGCGCTCTGGAGCAGGTTTTCATCCAGGATGTCTCTGTACATTGCTGCAGTCATCTTTCCCTTTATCCTGACTAGTCTCCTAGTTCCTGCCGCTGAAAAACATCCTCACAGCATGATGCTACCACCACCACGATTCACTGTAGGAATGGTATTGGCCTGGTGATAAGCAGTGCCTGGTTTCTTCCAAACGTGATGTCTGGCATTCACACCAAAGAGTTCAATCTTTGTCTCATCAGTCCAGAGAATTTTGTTTCTCATGGTCTGAGAGTCCTTCAGGTGCCTTTTGGCAAACTCCAGGCAGGCTGCCATGTGCCTTTTACTAAGGAGTGGTTTCTGTCTGGTCTCTCTACCATACAGGCCTGATTGGTGGATTGCTGCAGAGATGGTTGTCCTTCTGGAAGGTTCTCCTCTCTCCACAGAGGACAGAGTGACCATCGGGTTCTTGGTCACCTCCCTGACTAAGCCCCTTCTCCCCCGATCGCTGAGTTTAGACGGCCAGCCAGCTCTAGGAAGAGTCCTGGTGGTTTCAAACTTCTTCCACTTACGGATGATGGTGGCCACTGTGCTCATTGGGACCTTCAAAGCAGCAGAAATTTTTCTGTAACCTTCCCCAGATTTGTGCCTCGAGGCAATCCTGTCTCGGAGGTCTACAGACAATTCCTTTGACTTCATGCTTGGTTTGTGCTCTGACATGAACTGTCAACTGTGGGACCTTATATAGACAAGTGTGTGCCTTTCCAAATCATTTCCAATCAACAGAATTTAGCACAGGTGGACTCCAATTAAGCTGCAGAAACATCTCAAGGATGATCAGGGGAAACAGGATGCACCTGAGCTCAATTTTGAGCTTCATGGCAAAGGCTGTGAATACTTATGTACATGTGTTTTCTCAATTTTTTTATTTTTAATAAATTTGCAAAAATCTCAAGTAAACGTTTTTCACGTTGTCATTATGGGGTGTTGTGTGTAGAATTCGGAGGAAAAAAATGAATTTAATCCATTTTGGAATAAGGCTGTAACATAACAAAATATGGAAAAAGTGATGCGCTGTGAATACATTCCGGATGCACTGTAGTTACTGTGAGGATAGTACTGATAAAAATATCTAATTAGTACTTTTTGCATACAGTAAGTTTTGCATTTTGTTAACATAGATTTATTTTTCAGTGATCTGTTTTTTTGCTCTTATTTCCCTTCCTTGCTGGTCTTTATTACTGTCATTCCAGGGCTGTGGAATCGGTAGATAAATCCTTAGACTCCGACTCCTTAGTTTCCGGTACTTCTGACTCCGACTCCTCTGTATTTAATATGCTAATGTATTTTCCATGTTTATTGAAGGAAGGCAACATACCCATCATTTAACCACAGAACTACTGGCTAGGAAGTTGACTCCCTACTGTGTTGGCCAGTTTAAACAAAAGACAAGAACCTCTCAACACATATCAGGCCATAGCACATGCCTCCACCTACATCATTACACTTGTTTACACTCAAATTAACTTGTTAAACACATTATATCTGAAATAAAATGAAAACACTTTTTGTAATGTACCATAATTCAGATCACAATATGTGAATGTCAGGTTGTATAATAGCACAGATGAACTTCACACTAGTAGTAACACAACTATGCACTGAGCTATATTCTTACATCAGAGAAGTACTTAATTATGACTATTGTTTGTGAAATGGGACATTTAAACTTTGTGGTTTTTTTTCATTACAATTTAAATTTTTTAGGAGTCGGAGTTGGTACATTTTTGCCGACTCTGACCCCGACTCCAGGTACCCAAAATTGACTCTGACTCCACAGCCCTGGTCACATCTAGTCCACTATATTTTTAAAGACTCTGTATTAATTTTAATGTGTATTCCTACATGACTCTCTTATCAGATTCCCCTATAATCTACCAGCATTCCTTATAGATTTTCTTAATTATGAAAAACTTTTATTACTTATTGAACCCCTCTGCTAAAGGATATATTTTTTATTCCCGCTTTGAATTTAATAATAATAATTCATTACATTTTTATTGCACTTTTCTTAACACTCAAAGAGCTAACATATAGAGAGGTCCTGGGACACGAACCAATGATCTCCTTACATAGAGGCAAGAGCACTACCACTGCTCCACCTTGACATTGACATTACAATGTGGCGTGCTGTCACATGTTGATAGTAAATGACACTGAATGTCACGTACCAAAACTTGAACACACACGCCACCCAAATTTTTGCTGGTACTGCAACTTGTGCATGAGGGTATGAATACTTAACATGAATGAGAGAGTTCAGTTTTTGATATTTAATAAATTGGCAAATAAATTGGCAAACATTTCTGAAATGTTTTTGTATGTCATTATGGGTTATGGAATGTAAAATGATAGGCAAAAATGTCAAATTTATCCATTTAAAATTAATTGTACAACACAGTCAAGTGTACAGAATTGGAAGGGATCTGATTACTTTCTTAATTCACTGTATTATAATTTAGATTTTTTGTTTTTTAGGCTTTTCTGATCATCTCTCAGATGTGAATTTAGAAGGGTTAGGTTCAGATAAAGAATCAAGCCGGGGGTCCCAGCATGACTTGCGTCGGATATCAGATCTTCCCACACCTGCTGACTTTTTGTCACCTTCAAATGAAGCTAAACCCAAACTGATGACTCCTGATGCCTTCATGACTCCAAGTGCTTCATTGCAACAGGTAAGAGTTGCAAAAATTATTTATTTGGTTTGATTTTATGCTCTTGAAAGCTTTTTTTTTCCTTCTGATTGCAAAGTAATTTAAGTGATCATTAACAAATGTTGGCATTACCTGTTTTAGCTCTAATACTGTAGTCGATGTCAAACCTCTGCATTCTCTGATAATTTAGATTTTGGTTTTATAAAAGATGAAACCTGCCCTTTTTCACCTTAAGACCTTTTAAAGAATAGTATATAGGTAAACAATTTGGTTAATTTAAGAAAAAATAAATACAAGTTAGAAAAATGGTTCAATGACTTGGTTGCACTAGTATATACTTCCTTGAAAATTACCTTCTAAAAATGTATGGATTTAGGAAAACAGTGCTAATTACATTTAACATTACTTAAAAAATGTAACACTCATCATACAGTACATCCGGAAAGTATTCACAGCGCATCACTTTTTCCACATTTTGTTATGTTACAGCCTTATTCCAAATGGATTAAATTCTTTTTTTCCTCTGAATTCTACACACAACACCCCATAATGACAACGTGAAAAAATTTACTTGAGGTTTTTGCAAATTTATTAAAAATAAAAAAATTGAGAAAGCACATGTACATAAGTATTCACAGCCTTTGCCATGAAGCTCAAAATTGAGCTCAGGTGCATCCTGTTTCCCCTGATCATCCTTGAGATGCTTCTGCCGCTTAATTGGAGTCCACCTGTGGTAAATTCAGTTGATTGGACATGATTTGGAAAAGCACACACCTGTCTTTATAAGGTCCCACAGTTGGCAGTTCATGTCAGAGCACAAACCAAGCATGAAGTCAAAGGAATTGTCTGTAGACCCCGAGACAGGATTGTCTTGATGCACAAATCTGTGGAAGGTTACAGAAAAATTTCTGCTGCTTTTGAAGGTCCCAATGAGCACAGTGGCCTTAAGTGGAAGAAGTTTGAAACCACCAGGACTCTTCCTAGAGCTGGCCGGCCATCTAAACTGAGCGATTGGTGGAGAAGGGCCTTAGTCAGGGAGGTGACCAAGAACCCGATGGTCACTCTGTCAGAGCTCCAGAGGTCCTCTGTGGAGAGAGGAGAACCTTCCAGAAGGACAACCATCTCTGCAGCAATCCACCAATCAGGCCTGTATAGTAGAGTGGCCAGACGGAAGCCACTCCTTAGTAAAAGGCACATGGCAGCCCACCTGGAGTTTGCCAAAAGGCACCTGAAGGACTCTCAGACCATGAGAAACAGAATTCCCTGGTCTGATGAGACAAAGATTGAACTCTTTGGTGTGAATGCCAGGCGTCACGTTTGGAGAAAACCAGGCACCGCTCATCACCAGGCCAATACCATCCCTACAGTGAAGCATGGTGGTGGCAGCATCATGCTGTGGGGATGTTTTTCAGCAGCAGGAACTGGGAGACTAGTCGGGATAAAGGGAAAGATGACTGCAGCAATGTACAGAGACATCCTGGATGAAAACCTGCTCCAGAGCACTCTTGACCACAGACTGGGGCGACGGTTCATCTTTCAGCAGGACAACAACCCTAAGCACACAGCCAAGATATCAAAGGAGTGGCTTCAGGACAACTCCGTGAATGTCTTTGAGTGGTCAAGCAAGAGCCCCTACTTGAATCCGATTGAACATCTTTGGAGAGATCTTAAAATGGCTGTGCACCGATGCTTCCCATCCAACCTGATGGAGCTTGATAGGTGCTGCAAAGAGGAATGGGTGAAACTGGCCAAGGATAGGTGTGCCAAGCTTGTGGCATCATATTCAAAAAGAGTTTAGGCTGTAATTGCTGCCAAAGGTGCATTGACAAAGTATTGAGCAAAGGCTGTGAATACTTACGTACATGTGGTTTCTCAGTTTTTTTATTTTTAATAAATTTGCAAAAACCTCTAAATTGTAAATACTCTTGCAACCGAAATTGAGCCCATAGAATCTGACTATTTAGCTATTTTTCATTCTTCATTTCTTTCATAATATTAATAAATTCATGCAAATTTCAGCATTTCAGTTTTAGTTTAACATCAAAAGTGACAATGTATATGTCTAACTTAATAAAGTGTAAAGTATTTTTTCTGTATGCAAACTTTGATACAACCGGAATCTTCAAAGTCAGTCAGAATGTTAGATGTTGATTTATGCCCTTCCTGTTCACTTATGTTAAATTACTGTTGTGAGAATTTCCTATAACCTTTTTCTTCATGGCACATCTAAACCTGCTTTCTCTTCCATCCCAGATTGCTGTTTCACCTGGTAGCAGTGTTAGTACCCTAACTGCTGTCACAGCTATGAGCAGTAATTCTGTTGGGGACAGTGGAGTGTCAAGGTTGGTCTCTTTTTCTTTATAATAAAACCTTTGTTGCCTTCACCATTCCTTGGTTGTACATGGTGTCATATAATTGTTTATTTATTGTTGGAGACTGTAAAGTGACTGGAAACTTTACTTTCTTGTAAGGCTGAATAAAGATGCAGAACTTTTATTGCTTTTCACTTTCAGTTTGTGTTCAGTAGTACATTGCCTTTCATCAGTTTTCATAACCTTTGAGTGTTTTCCAATGTTCGTTGAATATAAACTGTAATTATGATTATTATCGTACTTTATATTGTTGTTCCAGACTTCTTGCTTCTTGTGTAAATTTTTGGTCCCTCGCTGAAGGGATTTAAGCAGACACACAAACACTGGTGAATTATGTCTTCTTGGTATCTTGTTGTCACTTTAATTTTTTGTTATTCAGTTTTATTCTTGAATGCACATTTATTTCATTACACCTTTGCGAAAGTGTTTTTTATATTCCAGTAACCACTTGAATGATATCAAATCTGTCTCTATCTCTCTCACGCATGCACACTCATGCATGCATGAAAATGTCATTATTTGAAAATGCTATGCCATTTGAACATGAGTTGTCATTTTAACATGTTTTTTTGTTTGATCTTGCCCGTACTCCGCATTATGGCGCATAGTACTGAGAATGCAGACAGGCTTCTTCTTTTTGGACGCATGTACTGTCAGCACGGCACTGTCAGATCTAAACAGTGCCGTGGAGAATTGCTCACGTACTGAAGTGACTTTAGCTGCAGGTGGAAGTTCCCATCCAGTTTTATTTATGGTGCCAAGCAGAGTTGTGTTGCGGTGCAGCAGTCTATTAGCCAGTGAAAGCAATGTGATGAAGTTGTCTGTTGTTATGATTCTACCATTATTCAGAAACTGCTCCATAAGCTTTATGACCATAGTCTCGGAAAGGTCGGAAACAGTTGCTCATCAACAGTAATATGTTGCCCTGGGTTGTTACTCAAAACACTGTTCCAAACTAAAACATTACCAGATGTCCAAGATTGCAGCAAATCTGTCGTTTTTCACATGTTCTGCACGGGTGTCTTTGTAGTCTGAAAGTGGTCACGGGGAATCGTATCTTTGATTGCTGGTACAACAAATAGTTTTGACCATGCATCAACCACAGCACCAACTGTGGTCATGTGAAAAGAATAATGATAAACTCCCATCAACACAGAGAGGGAGAGGAAAGTTTGTTGTACCATGTGAATGTCACTGGCAGAATAAAACAGTATAGTGTGTATATTTAAAAAAAAAAAAAAAAAAAAAGCTAACTTTTACAAGTAGCCAAAATTTGTACCAGATGTTACAGACTCAAATCAAATGTGTGTGTTTATTTTATCATGGTAATAATAGCAGCTCACTACTCAAAATAGAAAGAGCTCGGAGTTGAGCCCGCAACCTTTTGATTACAGGATAGCAGTTCTCACTTCTGCACCAACTCAGCAGACGTGTTGACTTTTTGTTTATTGGTATTTGGGCTTTGGTTTTTACTCATTGACAGTAACATGTTAATTGAATGATTTCTTTTTCTTTGGTTATATTTTGGAATAAAAGTGCACTTGTTTTGTTATACATTTTGTGAAAGTGTTTACTTGATATTTGGACTAAAACCTTCACACATTATACACTTCACATCATTATTACTATATTCTGTTTTAGTTATGTGTTCAACTTTCCTTGCCTCGCATTTCCTATCATCTAACATTTACCCAGATCGTTGCAGAAACAGAACACACATGAAATATATGTATTCCAAATAACAATATATTATTTACCCTGTACAACTCGAGGCACCTTGCTCCCAGATAAACAGACTTGAGCTGGGAGAACTTCAGCTGCGTCCGTGGAGGATGGGATAGCTGGGTGCTTGCTGCTTGTGCTGATTGACACATTTCTAAAACAAAGACGTTGATGAAGAGGTGTGAAGGAATTTAAGGTTTCCTGGCATTATAGCTTTTTTCGTAGGCTTCAGGGATTCTAGCCTTAATAAAGTTTCAAGGCAATGATCACATATTCTAATGGTTGCACAGTTTTCTATGGAGCTGAAATCAGGATTTAACTAGGGTATTTGAGGACATTCACTTTTTCGTTGAATTAGTCTTCTGTTACTTTTGTCCTGCTAATATGATCACTGTCCTGCTGAAAGAAGGGTGCTTTTCTAAGCTTTTGGCTTTCCCTTGACCTATTACAGGCATGGTAATGCTGCTGCCATATCTTGCTGAAGAGAGATGGAGAGAAAGAAATGGACAATTCCAGTTTTATAGCATTTTGGATGTAGGCTGAAAGGCTTAATTTTTGGTCCTGTGACCACAAGACCCTTTATCAAAACTTAGCTATTTGGATGTTGTGCTTTTTAGCAAACACTACACTAGTCTTATGCAGATTAGTTTTTTATAATCAGTTACATTCCTTCTACATTCTAGATAGTACTATGGAGGGTGTAGTTGAGTAATGTGGTCTTTCAAGGTCACTTTTCCAAGGTGCAGCTTCATTTTTTTTTTATTATTGAGCCAACAGTGATCAGAGAGAGAAAACAACATTCTTCGTGTATATTTTTCTTCCTTTTATAAATCTGCATTTTTATCACCTGTCATATTTCAGAATTTCTTAGAATTCATTTTATTCTCCAGAGAATGACAGATGTCAGTTGTAAAACAATTGTATTTTTCTCAGAGTTTGAATTGTTAAAACTTGGAGTTTCTAGAACAGTGTTATGAATACATACTTTTAATTTAAAATGTCTTAAGGTTGGAAGAAGTGGATTTTTTTTTTCTACTACAGCAGTATTTGAAAACATTTTAAACATTTGGATACTGTAACAGATTTTTCATGTTTTTGACCATATCAGTTTAATTATAAAGAAATGTAAAATCTGACAACTGCAGTGTTTTAACATTGTTACACTGAAATGGATTTCTAATTTACAAATTTTCCCATACAACTGCCAAATGAAAATATGTATTTGTCTTGCAGAGCTGGTGATGAACTAACTCTTAGTCCAAAGATGTCGCTTGATAGCAGTGTTACATTGAGCAGCAGCAGCAGTTCATGTTTGCAGGCTAGCCCACGGAACAGTTCTGTTCTTATAACGGGACATTCAGAGACATTACCAACAAAAAATATCCAGGTAATAAAAACAGCTTGATGAGTACTTGATTTTTTAAATTCCTTGCTACACTTAAATGTAATTGTGAAACAATTAAGGAAAATTAAGTATTGCATACCTTTTCATATATAATGGTAACATATCAAATGCATATATTTTTCTTCTTGTAGGTTCCATCTTCAGCTAATCCACCACTCTTACTAGATTTGCAGTCCATTGAACCGCTCTTAGGGCCTCAAGCATCTCCAACCCGTGAACGATCTCCTGATGTTATTTCTTCTGCTTCCACGGCTATGTCACAAGACATTCCTGAAATAGCTTCAGAAACACTTCTACGGGGAAATTCATCGGGGGAAGTTCTTGAACCAGGCCTTCATTCAGATAGCATGGCATCCGCAGCCTCTGCTCTGCATCTTTTGCCCCCTAGGAACCGACACAATTCAGAGCATAGCCATCACTCTTTGGATATGGCACCAGTAGAGACAGAGAGACTTTCCACTACTCCTTCACTTTTGGAGGCAGTACTTTCTCAAGAGAATGTTATTGCTGCAGAAAACAGCAGCAGTCAACCATGGCCTGCAGCACCTGACATAACCAGAGAAACTAGGAATAGCATTGCAGAAAGGTTAGTTGTTAAAATAAAATGTACAAAGCTAAATTCAATGAATTAAGAAATTTCATAGTCCAGTTTGATTTTAAATATGCAGCATTGTAGCAAGAATAATGAAAGTTTTAAAGTATTAATGTGATTTTTTCCTTGAGACAGAGAAAAATAGAAAGGCCTGCACGTGGTGTTTATATATTTAGAGAAAGCATATAATAGAGTTCCCAAGCAAGAAATTTGCAAACATATGAGAGAGAAGGTGTACTTGTGAAGTATGCAAGCATAGTTACGGATAGATATAAGGTAGTGTAGAAATAACATGTGGATTTACAGTTGGGTTACATCAAAGATCATAATTAAGCCTTATGTTTTTACTTTAGTTGTGGATGTTATTCCTAGGCAAATAGGTTATGCATAATGGAGCATGATAGTTGCGAAAAATATTATGCAATGTGGCATCATTAAGAGTATTGCAGAATGGAAACTGGAGCAGTAGAGAAGAGCTATGGAGGGTATACCCCTTAAAAATAGTAGGAAAAAGAAATATCTAAAAATTAAGAGAGAAGAATAAAATGTAGAAGTTAATCTCCAGTAAGAGAGGCTTTGATGGGTAGAAAAGTTAAAATACCTAGGATCAGTTATTAAAGAGAATGACAAGCTTGATTTAGAAATAAACTGTAGAATGCATTCAGGCTGGAAAATTCAGAAAAAGGTACCGGGAGTGTTTAGTGACTGAAGAATTAGTGCAAGAGTGAAGGGTAGTGATGTTCTGATAAGGGGTTTTTTTTCTCTTTTCTCTAAGGGCAGATACCATTTACTGATATCATCTTACTGGATTGGCTGGTTCCATTTTTTTTTTTCTCTTTAAAAAACTTCTACACTAAGCTCCTGCATAACCAGACCAGGGAAGCCTTGTGTTCTATATTGAAGTATTAACTTTGGTATTTTTATAATTAAAACTATAGACCACAGTTGATAATTGTTAATATTTCATTAAGAAAATAAAATTCTGTAGGATTACTGTTCAGTGACCATAAAAATACTAAAAATAAAATTATTTTAAAATATATACTCTTTTTTTTTTTAACTAATAAAATATGTTGAAAAAGCATTTATCCATAATGCAGATAACATTAAAATAAAATGCTTCTTATAATTACAAGCTTTTTAATTTCTTCTGTAATGTACTTATCAGAAACAAAGCTTATTTTAAAAAAAAAAAACAGTTTTTCACAATTTGTCTAACAAATATATATATTCTCACACATTAATTCAATTAATTGATACTGGCACTTACACATTGCTTAAAGGTAAATATACATCTACTTAAAGATTATAATCATTAATTGGACTACGGTTTTTTGCTATTAAAATATACAAATCACTATATACATCTGGACATTCCTAATTTTTGAGGTGTAATTATATTTATTTCCATGTTAATTAAGCTTCTTACCAGAACTTATACAGTGTGACACACACAAATAATGAACACAGTGCAAACCTTTGAAAAAGCTACAAATTTATTAAATGTTCATAAAATGTTTATCAAGAATTTATAGGGCTAACTTGCTTAAACAAGTTTACTGGTAAAATAGAGATGTTGGCGTTGAACTAACAAGCCTAATGTTTACTAAGTATTAATATCAGATTCTTCTTTATCTCTTCTTTTCTTATTGAAAATGTGAGTTGTATTTAACAAAGCTCACTCATTGTCCAAACTTAGACAACAGGGACAAATAAAAAGGTCTGAATTTATTAAAGTATCCTTTTTTGAAATGCTCAATTGCACAAGGACTCCTGCTCCAATTTCTTTTCTCAGGTTATTCACTTTCTTTAATGTAAAGGCTTATATTCTTGTCTTTACAGCAAGTTCAAGGCAAAAAAAAAGATGTGAGCTTGCTCAACCACCATAATACTTTGAGTAATAAGAGCATTGAAACTAAATTACTATAAAGCTTAGAAAAACAGATGCTGAAAAAAATATCTTTTTTGTGATTGGCCAATTTACAGATCACTGAGTCTTTTGTAAAAAATAATTGGCTGATTTAGATCAGAAGCCAAACAATTGAAACAATAGTAGTGAAGAGTAAAATATAAAGTAGTGGTAAAACCAGTTTTGTTTGATTTAGAAACCTGGTGAGTATAAAACCAAAATAAGTGCAGGAAAGGAAACTGGATACTATATAAATAAGAATGTTGTGTTGTATGTGTGAAGTAACATAGCTTGATAAGATCAGTAATCAGAAGTAGAGGTACACATGGGGAAATCCCAAATATACAGAAAAAAAGATTAAAGTGGTATGGAAATAGAATGAGAAGAAATGTAAAGTGAATAGGAAGGAAAGGGTATCAGCCTGAGTAAAGTATAAAACATAACAGTGGAATAGGTTTGTTCAATATAGCAAAACCACATGAAAGTGGGAAAAGCTTAAGAAAAAAAAATGAAAGTATTAAAACGTAAATTTGGCCATTTTGAATTTTTTTTATAGTTAAATGCGATCTTGCACTACTTTTTTTTTTTTTTTTTTTTTTACTTTTAACCGCTGTAGTCTTGCAAGAAATGTCTTTGATTTGCTTCATGTTAATATTTTTTTCAGCTCCAGAGAGGATGTGAAAGAAAAACACAAAACTTCCCCTTTCCATCGTCATGCATATCACCTTCACCAACATGATAGCCAGGATGCAAGTGCAGAGCAGAGGTATGCTGCTGATAGTTGGGACAGTATTATGAAATTGACCTTGTCTGTTTGCAATGGTGTTAGCATCTCATTCTTGAGATTTTTATCAAAATCAAAAAAAAAAAAAAATTTATTTTGAGAAAACTGTATTTGCATGCTGATATATATATTTTTATATATATTTTTTTGCTTGCCCCTTTTAATCCTTGGCAACTGCTAAATGTAAACCAAGTTATACTCCAAAGATTTGAGTTCAAAAAGGATAAAGTAAGTTCTCTTATGGGTTTTGCATTGTCTATTGGTTTAACTAATACGAGGAAATACAGTACAGTGGAACCTCGGTTTACAGGTAACTTGGTTTACGAGTGTTTTGCAAGACGAACTAAATTTTTTAATAGATTTTGACTTGATAAAACGAGCGATGTCTTGCAATACGAGTATTAAGGATACACTTTGTCTGCTAAGCGTCATGTGATCACAACTGAGCTGATGGTTCTCTCTCTCACGCGCGTCTCTCTCTCCTTATCTCTCTCGCGCGCACGTCTCTCTCTCTCTCTCTCTCCTTATCTCTCTCTCGCTCACGCGTATCTCACTCGTTACCCCGTGCCTCTCTCTCTCCTTATCTCGCTCGCTCCCGCGCCCCTCCCCCTCTCTCTCTCTCCCCCTCTTTCCTCGTGAGGGCAATTGTCTCCTATTCCCCGTCTGAGTCTGTGTGCCTCACTCATATAGTCAACATCCGTACGAGCGTATACTGTTTACTACAGCATTGTGACTGTGTCTGTGTGTGCACGCGCGCACACGTGTGTGCTGTGAAGTGCGAGTCCCCGTCTTGCGCCCCAAAGCATGAAGCTGTGCTTCAGTACTTTAACACCACCAGCTTTATTCAGCTTGAAACAGCAACAGTGCGGTTATTTATTGTAGCGGGATCTTTAATGTTCCTTGTATCACTAATCGACAGCAGGCGCTTATAGCATGTCCGCGATCTTTTTGGATACGCTTATACGGCGAACTGCTACAGCACTGGGAGACTGCGATTGCTTTGGGACACTCTTCCACGTGTCGTCCCGTTGGGTGGAATCCCACAAGAGTTTAGAAACTCACTCACACCAGCCATGATTCTTTTTAAAGGTAAAGTGCAGGTTAATTTGTTTTATGTATTTTTACTTTATATTTTGTATTAGTCATTTTTATATGAATAGTTTTGGGTTGTGGAACGAATCATCAGAGTTTCTGTTATTTCTTATTGGGAAATTCACTTTGATATACGAGTGCTTTGGACTGCGAGCACGTTTCCGGAACGAATTATGCTCGCAAACCGAGGTTCCACTGTACCTTGTTTTCATTTAGATGCTAATCAAGCTCTTCCCAGTAGTTAATGTGTGCATGTAATAAAGATTTTACCTGATTGGCACTATAATAGATACCATTTATGGCAAAAAGTTTTGGAATAATGATAAGGTTATTGAAGAGATGGCTGTTACTGACAGACGCAGAATGGTAGAAAAAATGGGTATGCTCTTGTTTCTTGCTGGCACAAGGCTGTTGACAAAGATCATGGAGAAAATTGAGGAGTTTACCAAATATATCTAACATAATTATATTCAAACAATACTTTAATGAATTGCTAGCAATAAGAATAAATGTTTGGCTAAACCTTTTGTGCATCATACATATAAACATCTTGACCTTACTCCCATTTTCTTAGGCTTTAATTAGCTTATTAGCATACTCATTCTTCACTTTTGAAATGGTTTACATTTCAGGTAAGGACAGGCTTAATTATGTGGAGTGGATAATAGTAAACTGTATTATAGGTAGGATGGAAATGTTGCATGGTCTTAAATTTTTCATAAATGATTGATATTTTGCACATTGTTGTCTAATGACCATGTCAGTTAAAATACAGGGTTGTTGTTTTTCCTAGTCTGTGCATGAAACATTCTCTCTGATAATAAGTCACTTAACCTTATTGTGCTCCTGCTGTGTAAAGAGAATGAAAGTTGTAGAATAGTTGTACTTTAGCTGAATGTACAATGGTTCTGTTAAAAAGTTAATCGGTCATTTCCAAGAGCTTCATTTCATTAAATCACATGAAATTTGTATGATTTTAATAGTTTTAGAAAATTTAAGCCAAGTTGTATAATGTACCACTTTTACTTACCCTATTATATTTGTTAATTTACTCATACTGTTTATAAAATTCATATTTCTGTTCTAAGTTTTTCCTGCAAAAATATTTAAAGAATAATATAAAATACAGCTTTGTTGCATGACCTGTACTGAGTATTTTTAAATATTGTAAAGGACATGCTTAAATTACATACAATCTCTGTCACAGTGATCATGATGATGAAGTAGCCAGTCTTGCCTGTTCATCTGGGAATTATGGATCTAAATCCACTCACAGACTGCCTGTAAAGGAATGGAAGGTCTCGCCACGAGGTTCTCCAAAATTAAAGAAGAAGAGCAAAAAGGATGATGGGTGGGTTTTAAGATCAGATAACGAAGCCCTTGATTTTTAAATTCTTACCTGACAGTTTACATTAAGTGCTTCTGCTTTAAATGCCTAATGCTGAGATTTACGAAAACAAATTACATTTGTAATTTACATCTATTCCTCTTAAGTAAAATGGAATGCCTGTCTTAAGTCAAATTTATGCTGTTGATGAAAACATACCCACCAATCTCCTACTAACATTAACATTTTTCTTAGATAATATAAATGGTTTATTAGGGGCTGGTGCACTGCAAGTTTTGTCCAACTTCTTTATTGTTGATCAAATTCTATTTATTATTATTCTGCTGTCTTAAAGAAGTAACTCGGCCAGAATGGGGGAAACAACTAATGCATAAAAAGAGACATGCAAATATGTGGTTGTCTATATATTATATTTCTCTGCCTTAAATTTGGTTCAAAAAGCATTTGACTGTGCTGGAGTTAAAATTCTGTGAGAGACAAACAAAAAAAGGAGCTTTTTTTTTTTTTAAATTATATAAATTTACCCTTTTCTGGACAAAGTACATACAGAAAAGACATGATTGGGTGAAGTTTTTAATTCATCTTTTCAGTATTCTTTATTCCGTTGAAACTTTATAACTGAGAGAGCACCATACTCTTTCTTGAGAAATTACTTTGAGTAAAGCAATTAACTAACTCAATAAATAGCCACTAACTGAATAAAATAAAGTAGATTTTCTATGCAAATGTCACCCAGCTGCTAATGAGGTATGCATAAACTAGGCCACAACACCTCAGCGTTGGACTGAAATGTAGTGCAGGGTAAGGTGTTTCTGAGATCACCCATATCATCCACTCCCCTGCTTAGCCGTTTAATGAAACCCCGAAGTAAACTCTCCCAATTTCCCCCCCCCCCTTTACAGTATTTATTAAAGAACAACAAACATTTTAAATTAAAATGGTAAAATGCAGAATGTAAGTAATAGAAAAAAAATATTCTTACAAGGGTTTAGCAGTGATGACACATTAAGGCCTTCCTCTCTATCTTCAAATTTTGCTAATTTCATTCCATTTTTACAACAAAAAAATTTACAGAATTGTTTGGATCCTCCTGTTTATTTCACTTTTGTTCAACCCTGGACTTTCCCCACCCAGATTACATTAACATAAACAATTTCATTTTTATAGATAACAACCTATCTAACATAAGATTCAAATATTCTGCCTTTGCTTAAATAATGCTTGGTTACTTCTGATTACATGTATCAAGTTTCATACTTCTTTTTATTTAAACAGCACTTCTAAAAATTAAAATGTAGTAATATTTTAAGGCATAATATGAGTATCAAAGCAGTTCAGTTTTTCTCCAGTCCTACACAGGAAACTAAAAAAAACTGCTTAGTTCATGTTTTTTAAGCTACTTACTACAAAAAGTTACAGTATTGCTCAGTTTTAAGCATTTATAGGGGAACTTCTAAAACCTCTGAGGTTCAAAATTTCAGATTCCTGTTCAGAAAATGACCAGAGTTGTGCCATTGTCATTTCACCAGTAGTCCATTATGTACTTTACAATTGCTCTAAAGTGTCAATGACACTTTTACAAACAATTTTTTAAAATTTACTATCAGTGTCTAAAGTCTATATCTGGCCCAATTTGGATTTTAGGCCAACCTTTTGCCAGTGGACCAGGGTGGTGTGGTTTCTAAACACACTCTCAGCCCATCCACTAATGTATCACATTTTATTAAATTACATATTTTATAATGTGGATTAAATATACAAGTGCCAGCAACTATAGAATGCAAAGCTAGATTGCCATTACACTTACTTGTTTGGTTCAGTACTAAGTGGATACTACTTGGGGTGCAATTACCTCTTCAAATCACAACTATCTGTTTATACTAGAATGGTTTAGTTTAGACCCATGCTGAACTGAAAAAGAAAAATGTGTGTATTCACTCTAGGGGTGATAAATGTGCTTTAGGTAGTCATTTGAAGTAATCTTTTCATTACACAATACAAAATGTCAATTCCTCAGAAAGTAGTTAGAGATAATACAGTAATATGTTGTTTGTAATAACTCTCTGAGTTGATTGCAGTCAGCTTGGCCTACTTTAGGTTTCAAGGTTGCCAATTCAGACCCACCTTTATACTCAACATGCTACCTTAAAGGAATATTTAACCCAAAAATGATATTTTTATTTGTTTCTTACCCCATCCTAGTGATGGCTAAGAAAAAAAAATGAAAAGTGTAATGGAGAGAAACGAGTTTGATATATTATAAACCAATAGTGACCAATGCTGTACAACGGCAAACAATGCAAAACATATCCATGGAAAAAAGAACAAAAAAAAAATCTCCTGTTAATCTTGTTACATAATCCACATGTCAGTCATCCATTCACATGCTGAAAACATGCAAAACCCTGCTTTTATGCAAAAATATTTTAAATATATACTTCTGTAAAAATACATATCATAAACATGAAACTAAGGTGTAAGGGATTGCCTCTTTGAATTGAATATCTGCCTGTCCCCGTCATTCATTGTTCAATAGTCCTGTCTTCAGTTGAGATGGAAAAAATTTTTTTCAGCCATTACTACAAACTACATGGGTAAGTAATGTATGGAAAAATAATATTTTTGAGAGGAGTTTTGTTTTAGCCAAATCTTTTAACATTGATTAGCACTGTTTGTTAAAACATAAATACAGGTAAATAATTTTATTAAAGTGCTTGAAAAGGAAAAGTTATAGAAAGATAACGTGTTGTTGGTTATTTCTTTTTACAGGCCCAGAAGACAGACAAGACTATTGATTGATGTTTAATAAAATGTTTTGTAGCAGACTTGGACAGTTTAACTTTTTTAGCACTTTTGTTGTTGGTCATTTTTTTAGGGGGTTGTGGTTTTTACAGGCTTCTAATGTAGCTCAATTCCATTTCTTTACTCATATGTGATGCACATTCGAAATATTTGGTTAACTGTAAAAAGCAAAAAAAAAAAAAAAACATGGAACCAGAACTTCTCAGATTGAATTCATGTGGTAATAAGTGTGATTGAGACATGTGATTTCAGTGTAAGCTGTGTCTGAATGCTTTAATCAGAATTGTCTGGAAATGTACAGTCCCCAATGAATTTTATGCCAGTATTTATGGCATAGACATTGTCATATCTTTGCATTAAAAATCATGGTAAATTACAGTGCTGACTCTGTGTGCCAATGGAAAGAAAATGAGACCGCAGACTTAATAAGCATTTGCAGAGACTGCCTCCATCCAATACTATTTGTTTTTCTGATCAAAATGGCATGCCTTAATGTTGTATTTTCAATAGTTTTGCAGACAGACGTTGACATAAATGATCAAATGAATGTCTTGATGTTCCAAAATTGTGATACCATTGTTTGCAGCTGCTAACAGTTTTATGATAAAGATATTTAGATTGCAACACATGAATTATCTAATGTAATTTTAAAAAAAGTATTTATTTTATTTCTCAGGGATGCATTACTTATAAGGTCCTCGGATTATGTGCACCAGGTATGTTTCCTTGTGTCCATTTTTGTTTTTAAATCTGTATTTTGATTTAGTAGTGTGCTTTTCATGTGAAATTTACCTTCAGAGAGAGCAAGAGGTTTGTTCTTTTTGCTTGATGGATCTCTTTGTTTTGGTTTAGTTACAATTCTCAGTTTTGCCGTCTTTGATATCAAACTTATAGTTATCCAAGTATGATCATTTAAAACCTGTATATAATATAAGTAAAAAGCAGTAATTCTTACAAGCTTATTATGTTGCATTTTATACCTAGATATGCATTGTTTTTATATGTCTTTTTTTCAGGTAATAAGCTTAAGGTTTTGTTATCATTAAATGGTATTTTTCTATTAAAACCTTTTTCTGCAGGGAGGTATCACATGACTGTATACATCATGCATTAAGATGTGTCTAAAATTTATGGTCATTTTTGCATTCTGTAGCATGGAAATCGCTGCTTAAGGCGGGTAAAATGTATGTAATGCTTGTTTTGTGCTGTAGGTGAACCCAGAAGTTCAAGAAGAGCTATTGTCACTAGTACGGACACAGCAGAGAGAGATTGCAGAGCTGAAACAGAGCCAACTTGACCTGATGCAGAGACTCACTAACCACATGGACTCTATCCAAGGCTCCATCCTGGGGCACGTAGAACATATGATGGTAACACAACAAGAACAAGAGCGTATCCTTCAGCCAGCTGCTAGATGGCATAGTGTTGATTTCTTATTACCAGTATTGGATTTCTGCTGAAACAGCCTTGACAAAAGTTAAAACTGAAGAAAATTTGCAAAAAAATTCTACTATTGGAGATTCATTTCTTGGTGAAAGCAAAATCAAACCTTTAATGTAGTGTCTGATTTTTTTTTTTTTTTTTAATGTTTTGCCTACATTATGTAAAATAGATTAAAAAATTATTTAGCATCCTTTAGCTTTTTAATGTGTATTTTTTTAAACAAAACATTCTGACATTAACACTCACTAATACTTTATTTTTGATGTAACATCCAGCAGCTGATTAAATAATATCAAAATATCAGGGGATCTGTCATTAACCCAGCAGGATTTGTGTTGACAGGTTGAATCAGTTATATAATGCTGCAATCTGCTGTTGCTCTTGGCTTATACAACAAGGATGTGGCAGATGCTGTGTGGCATTGTAAATAGGTCCTTTGCCCATAAGGATTCCGCAGCAACATGTATTTTGCACATTCTTCCCCTCCAATATCATGTTTTCCATATTTTACGTGTACTAGTAATTTTTAAATTGGTATAAATTATTAATCTATTCCATGCTAGTGATAGCATTTATTTTGTATACTATTAATTTCAATAATTTTAAAACAAAAGTTATTAATTATAGTAGAGGTTATTATTCTGGCTTTGTCATATGTAACTTTTTTGAAAATCCTATGAATATTTAAATTTTTTAAAGTTACATTGACAATTGAGAAAATATGACCAAGAAGACTAATTTATTGACATTTCAAACATCCATCACTATGTATCATGTTCTACTTGTGGACACAAAGAATTGACCCTTTTTTGGTTTTAATTCTAAAGATGCATTAATGTTTGTTAGAATAGTTCTGTTTTTCTTCAGCTTATGTTAAGTCTTAATTTTCCAAGATACCAAGTGCTATCTCCTCTCTCATTTTCTATTGAGCAAATGAGTTGTTCATACCATTTAGATTTGCCAGTCTAAATTTAAAAAGGTAACTGTTATATATACCTTTGCTTGCACAAATTCTTCCCTCAATAGCAGTTTAACAGGTAACATGAAAGTTGATACTGTGAGTCTGCATTTTAATTGCTACAGTTCTAAGTTATAATAGTGAAACTAACAGGGTTTATTGAACATTTAAGCTCATGGAATTTGTAAGAATGTGCTTTATTATTAGTGTATCACTGCCAACGTGTTTTCAGTATTATAGAGTTTTATAGATAACTGGTAATACTTTTTTTGAAGCAACTTGATATCTGTTATTCACTGGATGTATTCATTTTTTGTGTGATACTTATATGAGCAGTTACTAGTATTATGAAAAATCAATGTGCTACTTTGAAAGATACAGGTTCATATCTTTAATTATCTCATTATTTTACACTAGATTAGTATCTTGCCCTTTATAAACCTTTTCTTTATAAGGACAACGGAGAAGACCAAATGTTATATAGTGAGGCAAACTAATTTTGAATTTCATTCTTATGAAATAGAGCAGTATTCCTTTTTTGATTTTTTATTTTTTTTTTTTAAGCCTGGGGCTATTCAATTTGACAATGTTAGAGTTCCTTTATGAGACATTCAGAAAGACGAATAGAACGAATATTAGCTGATGGACATGAACGAAACCGGCAGATACAAGAACATCTGTCCCAGCATCTTTCTCAGACCCTATCTAACACCTTGTCAAATCGTCTGGATAAGGCTGTCCGGGAGGAACTCAAGAAGACTGTATCTCAATGTAAGTTATTGCAAGTTACTTAAATTGACTTGATACATTGTTTAGAATGCTGTTCCTCTCTTTATAAGCAAAGCAAATTGTTCAGTATATTATTTTAAAAAATTTAGAAACACGAACAACCATTATAGTCAATATTAAAGTTAGTTTGCCTTGTTAATTGATTTTAGAAACATTTATTATTTAAAGGAGTTGATTGACATCTTTTTAAGTGGCTTAGACAGGCACTATTATCTTACAGGCCACTGCTTTTGTTTTTAATGTAGCCTGCTTGGTTTTTACTTGCAATGTTCTCTATGAAACAAGGGTGCTGTATTTTTTGAGGGAACTGAGTAAGCAAACTTGTTTTGGGATATGGTGCCTCTGCTGGGCCTTTTGACTCGCCAAAATCTGAAACAAGTTTCCGCCAACCTTCACGGCCCTTAAACATAAAGAAAACTAAGTAAACTTGCAGGCTAGTGCATAAGCACTTTAAATATATAAATGTTTTTTAAATGGCATTTAAATTTATATAAAGACTTTTAGAATAATATTTAGAATATTCTAGATGATCAGGTTAAAAGCAAGCTGTATTGTGTTAGCTAGTTTGAACTATACACGATTTTAAGAATTGATTATCAAAACTGCCATCTGCATTCATCTTCAGTGGCTTAGACCCTGTGTTGGTAAGCCAGAATGTATGCGGCTGTGCACCACTGCCAAACGACACAGCTGCCTGTACTCGCAGGCTGTTACTTCGGCATGTATACATATATTCTAGATAGCATTTAAGTTCATATGTCAATGCTTCAGCATGAATCAATATATTAATTAAGGTAAACAAAACATGCATCAGCTGGCTTTGAGCAATATAAGAATTTAGTACAACTGCCTATGATTTTAGTCTTAAGGGATGCTGGTGCAACAAGCAATTATTAATTGAACAAGTTCAGTTTCTCATGTGTGTGTCACCCCGGTTCCATCTTATTGATGAGGACTGATCAATTAAAAGGCCTCCAATTTGTATTAGAATAAGATTATGAATGTGAGGAATGTAAAACATGATCAGGTAATGGTCATCTCTGGGCCAGGCGACAAGTATGACCTTCAAGTCCTAATGGTTGTTATGAAAAGCCTGATGATTATTAGGGGAAAGAAGTTTACAAGGCAAAGTAATTGTTATGAAAACAGGTGCAGCACAAGGTCATTATTATAAAGAAAATATGTAAAGTTCTGGAAAAAATAGTTGCAATTCAACTTCATGACCACCTCAAACTGAATAATCTGTTTGAAAAGTTTCCGTCTGATTTCCGTCCTGGCCATGGCACCGAAACAGCCCTGGTCAGGGTCACCAATGATCTTCTGATGACAGCAGATACTGGTTCCCCTTCTTTACTCATCCTCCTTGACCTGACAGCTGCTTTTGACACAATAGACCACAACATTCTCCTTCACCGCCTGAAATACACCATTGGACTCTCTGGAAATGTTCACAATTGGTTCACATCTTACCTGACTGGCAGAACTGAGCACGTCGCCCTGGGCAGCGCAAAATCTCTTACCCACAACGTCACTTGTGGTGTCCCACAGGGCTCTGTGCTAGGCCCCATCCTTTTTACCATCTACATGCTCCCCCTTGGAAATGTCATTAGCAGACATGGTTTATCTTTTCACTGCTATGCTGATGACACTCAACTTTACCTCCGGACTACCCCCACCTCCTCTGCTGCTCCTTTGCCAATATCTACATTGACTACCTGCCTGGAGGAGATAGAGGCGTGGATGAGGCTCCATTTTCTTCAGCTTAACAGATCCAAAACAGAAGCCATCTTAGTTGGCACATCACACCATCTCCGCTCTTCTACCATCACCAGTATCACTTTCGCTGGCCAAAACATTCCCCTTTCCACATCTGTCACCAATTTGGGTTTTAAAATGGACCCTCAACTCACCTTTGACGCCCACATCAAACACCTCTGTAAGTCTTCCTTCTACCACCTCAAGAATATTGCTAAACTCCAACTCTCACCCTGGAAGATGCAGAGAAGCTCGTCCATGCCTTTGTCTCCTCCAGGTTGGATTACTGTAATGCGCTCCTCATCGGGATTCCTGGCAAGAGTATTCAGAGACTCCAGTATATTCAGAATTGCGCTGCCAGGATCCTGATGAGGGTGCGAAAGCATGACCATATCACCCCAATCCTGAAAACCCTTCACTGGCTCCCTGTTCCACTTAGAATTGAGTTCAAGGTCGTTCTCCTCACCCATCAGTGCATCTATGGACATGCCCCCCTTTACTTACAGGAACTCCTTACCCCTCCTACCTCCTCACACACTCTCCGTTCTGTACTCACTAACACTCTCCAAGTCCCTAGAACCAAGCTTCGCAGTATGGTGATAGGGCTTTTTCATCTGTGACGTCGAGACTGTGGAACGCCCTCCCTGATTACCTGAGAGCCCCACAGTCGACTGATGTTTTTAAACGGAATCTAAAAACTTATCTTTTTAGAAAGATTTTTTGTTAAAGCATACATAGATTTTCTTTTATTATTTTTTGTTTTTTTGCTCTGTAGCACTTTGAGATTTGTAAAATATGAAGTGCAATATAAAAAAAAATTATTATTATTATTATTAAAGTAGATGACGAGAAATATATACAAAACAGGAATGTTTTGTGATTAGAACTGAAATTAAAACGAGCTGCCCCCAATCCTCAGGGCTCATTTCATGAACTGAGAAGGGTGTGTGTGCTCTGCAATAAAGTCTAAATTCTGACTGCCTTTCTGAAGACTGCTCATTTGTTTTGAAGAATTTCTCCACAACAGCAATAGTCCAGATCCTCAAACACCAAAAACAAAGACTTGGACACAAGTTCTAAAGTGAAGAAAGGGTTTTTGTTGTGTGAAACTCTTACTGCTAAAGTTTCTTCCACCACCACACTTTTACACTAGGCAACTCTGTCATCTCTCCTTTGCTCCTCCAACAAGAATTGCCCTCCTACCAACTCTGGCTCCTTATGTTGAGGCAGGAAGCTCCTTTTATGTAAAACCTTGGAGCACATCCAGTGTCCTGGAACTGTGGTTCGGGAGTACTTCTGGGTAAGACTGGAGCCCAACAAAGTAGGGCTCTCTAATTCCTCAGCACACTCTGGCAAAACCCACAGAACCCAACAGGACTGGGCCAACAAACTATAGTTCCCAATGCACCCTGTGAGAATCCATAGTGGTGCTGTAACCCAGGGGGCTGCCACCTAGCGTTTTGAGGGAGACAATGCCCTGGCCACATTGTCTTTCCCTGTCCTTCCATGCCACTGGTATCCCAGCTGGAGCTATTCTTGCAAGAATAGTTCCAGCTGGGAAGCCAGTTTCCCCGTCGTGCATCTCACAATATATACTGCTCAAAAAAATTAAAGGAACACTTTTTAATCAGAGTATAGCATCAAGTCATTGAAACTTCTGGGATATTGATCTGGTCAGTTAAGTAGCAGACGGGTTTGTTAATCAGTTTCAGCTGCTTTGGTGTTAATGAAATTAACAGGTGCACTAGAGGGGCAACAATGCGACAACCCCAATACAGAAATGATTTAACAGGTGGAGGCCAATGACATTTTTTCACTAGTTTTGCATTTGGCTACAGTCGGTGTCACTACTGGTAGCATGAGGTGATACCTGGACCGTACAGAGGTTGCACTGGTAGTCCAACTTCTCCAGGATGGCACATCAATATGTGCCATTGCCAGAAGGTTTACTGTGTCTCCCAGCACAGTCTCCAGGGCATGTAGAAGATTCTAGGAGACGGGCAGTTACTCTTGGAGAGCGGGACAGGGCCCTATAAAGTCTGTAACCCAGCAGCAGGACTAGTATCTGCTCCTTTGGGCAAGGAGGAACAGGATGTGCCCTGCCAGAGCTCTACAAAATAACCTCCATCAGGCAACTGATGTGAATGTCTCTGACCAAACAATCAGAAACAGACTTCATGAGTGTGGCTTGAGGGCCCGACATTCTCTAGTGGGCCCTGTGCTGACTGCCCAGCACCGTGGAGCTCGATTTGGCATTTGCCATAGAATACCAGAATTACTGCCGCCCTGTGTTTTTCACAGATGAAAGCGGATTCACTCTGAGCACATGTGACAGACGGGAAAGGGTCTGCAGAAGCTTTGGAGACTGTTATGCTGCCAGTAGCATCGTTCAGCATGACCGGTTTGGTGGTGGGTCAATGATGGTCTGGGGAGGCATAGCCATGGAGGGACGCACAGACCTCTACCAACTAGACGACGACACTTTGGCTGCCATTGGGTATCGGGATGAAATCCTTGGACCCATTAGTCAGACCCTATGCTGGTACAGTGGGTCCTGGGTTCCTCCTGGTGCACGACAATGCCTGGCCCTATATGGTGAGAGTAAGCAGGCAGTTCCTGGAGGATGATGGAATTGATACCATTGACTGGCCACCACACCAGTGATTGTTTTGTTTAGTTTGATCAGTAATAACACATCATCTGTGCTTCTGAAAAAGACATTTGGAACTGATCTGGCTGTTGTTGACAGACTTTTCTCTAGTAGCATGGTGACCTGAAGTTGAAACATTTTAGACAAAAACCTAAATAGAATAAACAATAGCTATGTATGTACAACCAGTTTTATTCTCTATAATATTGTAAGATGCATGGGTAGAGAGACCTTCAAATATAAATATCATAGAGAAGTGCAGTTTACCGTTTAACTTCTTGAATCTCAGGTGCATAATTCTGTCATACAAGACTGTGCAGCTCTATTTAACTGGTTCATATTTCACTTCAGACTCAATGCTCCTTAGTTTTGCTGTTACTAGCTGAGCCCAGGTTTATATTTCATAACGAAGCAGGTATCTAAACAAGTATGTCTTTTATCAGTGGTGGTTGTGTTCTGGGTATGGTTATTTCATACATATCCAAAGGTAATTTCCTTTTGTACATGTTGCACTGTGTACTTTTGTACATTTTTCTACTTTTCAGATATTTTGTGCTTTTCTTTCATAGTCCCTTTTTTAGCATTAAACCATGAACAGAGTATCTTGGACTGGTTCAAATTCACTGAATGTTTTGAACATTCACTGCTTGCTTCCTTTGCAGTAAACACAATGATTGATTAGATGTTGCTTGTCATGGATATTTTCTTAAGGTGTTTTTTTTTTATCTGTTTATCAATACTATTTTCTTTTATCGTTCAACTAGAAGATAAAACCATTATCTCTGTAATCTCATAGTCTTGGCTTGCAGGTGTTTTACATTTGTATTTTTTTGTGTGTGTGTTTTTAAATTTTGTTTTGTCCAAGTATTCATCATTGTTTTTTTTTTCCTTATATTTTTGTGTTCAGTTTCTTATTTTTTATGTAGTAAATGTAAGTAGCACTTTAGAAAAAAGCAGCTCTTTCAAAATGTAAAAAATGATCAGCTTTCCTAGTTATCTGTATTTTAATGTTGTGTTTTCTAGCTGTATCAAAAAGTCTTGAGCCTGTCACGGGCCAATTAAGTAACACAATTGCTGCAAAACTCACTGCAGTAGAAGGGACATTAAAGGAGAATGTGGCCAAACTTGTGAAAGCAAAGGTTGGTTTTTCTTTAAATATTTTTTAACACTAATCATAATTATAAATGTTATTTAATTTTCAAATTAAATAATGGGTTGGTGCAGTGAGTTATTAGTTAGTACTTTCTCCTCATTGTTCCATGCTCATGCACTATGTGGGGTTTGCCCCTCTTGATTATACTTGTGCATTTCTCTAAATGCTCTATTTTCCTCTCTTGTCAAGTTCAACTTGATTAGGCCAGTTTGCCTTCTGTGAGTGAGAATGTTCTGGTGTCTTATTCATAGCTGATTTCCTGCCATACATCGCCCTTTATTAGGATAAGCAGATTTTGAAAATGAACACATGAACATGTTTAAATATAGGTGGATTTGTTTTGTATCAATATAAAAAATTACTACATTTAATATTTGATATAAAAAGTCTTGAAAAACATGTAAATGTCTTGCAGGTTTTGTGTACAAAACAGTGCCGTTTGTGGTAATGTGCCTTACTGGCATTACCATTAAGTAAATAAAATTAGTTAAGCGTCCTCTGCTGGGTAAAGAGGGAGGCTTTTCTTTGGAGGAAAAAAGGTATAAAGAAAGGAAACTTACCTTTTTTCATTTCTGTCTGTCTGATGTCTGATATAGTGCAGTCAGACATCTTTGCTGACGATATTAGTGTCTTTTGGGCAGTGTCATGGTGGGTCTCATGTAGCCTGGAGAGACAGCCTTGCCATTGACCGGCCGGGATGGCGTTGTCGGTCCTCCACTCATTGCGTGTGCCTCCCGCGACATCATAACTCTAAAGTAGCAAAAGAAAGTGTGAAGCGCCTTAATATTATTTAATCCGGGTTAGCATGGGGATCCCGTGTTCGTAGTTATCTGAGCTGTAGGAGAAAAATGAGAAAGTGCTTACGTTCACTTAAGGCATGAAGTGCAGTCCGCGTCTGAAAAGCTGGCACAGCTATACGCGCGCGCGCGCCGGCTGCTCGATTTTTATATTAATTTTGTGGGAAAGTAGACGCCGCTTTTCGCAAACGCGTTCACGTCATCGCGTACCCCGGGAGGGATGATGTACGGTGGTTTAATTGGTCAGCGTAGAGGCGCCGAATACAAAAGGGAATCGTGGCCTCTAGAGGGGGTCTTTTCTGAATAGATGATCTTAGAGAAAGGTACCTGGCAGAACAGCATTACGGCTTGTGCTTTGTTTTTGTAAATATTTTTTCATATAAATATCTCTGGATTAACTTTGGTGGAGGTATTTATTGGGTTGGGGTTAGTGGTGCACTGTTTATTTTTGTATATACACTTTTTCTGTATTTTTGAATATTTTTGGGTGAATCCTGTATTATACACTGTTTGGAGGAGCAGCTTCCTGACTTGGATCACTGTGGAGGAAGACAGCTTCACATTTTGTTTTTGTGTATATATTTGGATTTCACTAGTTTGTGTGTATTTTTCTTTTTCTTTTGGGACTTTCAAGATGCACTGTAAATACTGTATATATAAGTACTGTATATGATTTTGAGTGTCCTTTGCGGTATTGGATTGTATATTAATATATATAAATTCCGCAGGACATTATTTTTTGATTTTTTTCTTTAAGTGCACCTGTAAATAAAACCTCACTTTATTTTTCAAAAACCCCAACCTTTTTGTGTCTGTGTCTCCCTGTCTTACATCATCATCCTGGTCACGCTCGGTCCCACATACTAGACACCTAGAGTGTAGGCTGGTGATTCCAATTCCCTCTACACGGGGTGTCACACCGTTCCACTAATTGGGAATCATAGGGTATTTGTTATCCTCTCCATATCTCTCTATTATAAAAGGAAATCCTGGGACAAGACTTTTTCAAAGAGATAATTTCAAGTCCTGCGAGAGAAGACTTTTGCTAGGAGATTTTTTTCAAGTCCCGCACTCCTCTCAACCATGTTCAACCACACACGTGGTTCAATCATCTTTAATTCGTGTGAGTACTTTTGTCAGGCACACTTCCTGCGCTCTCAGCTCTTATACATTTTTACGTTTTCCTCATTTTAAGTCGTTTATGAAAAGTCCTCCATTTCATTCTTTTAAAGAAGCTTTTCTGAACAGTATTGTTATACCAACAATCTATTTGTTTCATTCGTAATAGTCAATTTCTGGACAATAATTCTGTATGTTCTAGATGACACATCAATGACTAAGCGAAGAAGAAAAGGCAGCACGTCAAAAAGAGGCCCAAAAGTGTTGGAGGGAAAAGAATTCAAAAAAGAACAATAATCTAAGTGCAAATTTAGAAAATAAGGAAAGTAATAATCAGCCCGGACCAAGTGGAATTGAAAACCTATCAGGTCCAAGCGGGTACAGAATAAATGACAAAGAATAGAAGACGAAGTAGAATGTCGTAAAAAGGTTCAAAAACATTGGCGCGATACACATGCAGAGCATGTTAAAGATTATGAAAGCAGTAAAATTTGAAAGGCACGGAAAACTGATAGTAAAGATCGTATTAGTGCTAACAAATGGAAATTATTGCTCGGTGAAATAACGGAACAGCGAAAAGTGGTTGAATATATGGACATAGGTGATATGACAGCAGTATGTAGATATTGTTCGGCTTTAAAGTTTAAGTTGGAAACTTATAGATCGTCTAATTCTTGTCGCCATCAGGGAAAAGTAGTGTTTCTTCCCAATGAAGAGACGTATCCAGCGAGAATTAAGATTTGTTGTTTGGTGTATGTTTTTACTGAAGTGTTACAGTAAAAGTGTAAATTTAAAAAGTATTTGCGTGTTAATTTTAAAGCCAAACAGAACAAAAACTTATAACTCCACGAATGCCTCTAACGCAACATGAAACATAATTTTCTTTCATTTTATTACATTTTACTATTTTTTACTATGGTTAATTACTCGCTGTAATGTAAAACAGTTCTATTATGCATATGTAGCAGTTCCCATGAAAATAACAATCCCTTTAAATTGTACATCTGGTTACCCATACCTGGGGATTGGCAAGCGAAGCGAGCAGGGGGCAGAGGCCCCTGGTACTGTATTATAATATCTGCATATTTTTTTCAAACTGATTTTGTTTTTTTTTTATTTTTTTTTGGTCAGTTAAGGCTTTTGTAGTAAAAGATCTCTAGTGTCTTTTTTTTCTTATTGACAATTTTTTTAATATTTTGAAAATAAATGTATGACCAATATTTGTTTATAGTTTTTGAGTTATGTTAGAAACTTGCTTTAGTGTATTATATAAAATTCTATTTTTTTCTGAGTTGCCACCTCTGTTTGTATCTCATGTTTATGGTTTTAAAAACTGGTGTTATCTCTAATTTAAAGAACACTACAGATGCCATTGGAAGGTCTGTTGCTGATACTCTTCAGGGAACCATCCAAACATCTTATAAGGAAGCTTTCCAGAGTGTAGTGTTACCAGTATTTGAAAAGGGATGTCAGTCCATGTTTCAGCAAATCAATGAGAGTTTCAAGCAAGGAACTGCAGAATGTAAGTTTGCTTATTATATTTTATACTTTATTGGATAATTTGATTTGAATTAAATTAATTTAATTAAATCCTTAGTGGTTCCCTATTTAAACAAACTTGCATAATCCAGCCGTGTCTTTTTGTGTCTATGTAAATTTATTTTCTTCATTAGCTGGAAAAAGCTTCTTAGGAGCATAATGTGACGGTAGAAGAATAGCTAAAAGACGAAACATTAAGCCTTGGATTTTTTTCGGCAACAACCCGTATGTAGGCAGCAAAAGTTATTAATCACAGCTGAAGAAGTATTTGAATTCTTGTGTGTTTCAGAAAGTCCAAAACAGTTTATGCAAATCTAATTTTCAAAGGCTGTTTTTGACTTTTTGAAAAATGGAAGCATTAAACAATGATTCAGAGCTTGTTATGACCTACTCTAGACTTTTTGGCTTTTATACTCTAATTTGGTGTTTACCTTAATTGAGTCCTGCCCTAATTACCCACTTAAGTTGCTTATTAATTAACTCACCTGGATTATGGGTAGTATGTTGGTTTATAAATTAAGCTTCTTTGGGTTTTAGGAGAGAGAGTATGTGTGTGTGAGAGGAGAAGGACAGAGCAAGGTATGGAGAGGTAGGGTTGGATGGCCTGGGTTTGAGTTTTTCGTTACTTATTAAAGAAATATAATTGTAAAAGAGCCATCTAAGTAATAAATGCAAATAGTTTGTACCTTGCTGTAAACTTTGTGACGTTAGACAGCTATGTTAGTGTGGTTCTCCTGCCTTGCTTGTTTTGTGTAATTTTCTCCATATTTTGTGGGGATTTTTTGACAATAAATGGAGCCTGTTTTTATATAGCGCTTTGTGTTTTGTCTCACTCCCCCTCTCTCTCTCTCACTTGTGTATCGCCTATTTATATATCCCTAGACTTTTTGGTAGGCCATAACAGAGCCAAACAAGATTTTAATTCTTTTTAAAAATGAAAAGGTTTATTGAAACAAAGAAAAATCTCATCTTAAAATTACATGTGAAAAATAAATTGACTAAAATGCACTAAAGAACTGCTTTTTGATAGAGTTCGCTCGTAAATGGCACTGAATAAATGAACATTGCGGTCTAAATTACTCCTGTTTATCAGTCTTTAATACTGAAATCAGTATTTCCCCTATTATGCTATACTTACTACAGTTTTGTGCGCAAGTATATTTTTTAATAAATATTTGAGTAAATCAGTCAATGAGACTTTTTTATTATAACATTCAAGAATCATGGCACTGTTTTACAAGCGATTAACATGATCTTTTATTTCTGGTTTTCACATTTTTTGTTTGCTTAAATAAGGCTGCACATCCATTTTTGTGGCCCCATTATACTTATCTGCATTACTTCAAAAAGTCCTCTTCATTCTTCGATAAATTTTATGTTGAAATATTGTATCATTGTGTGTTTGTGTGGTGTTGTAATTGTAAGGTTACCCAATTTTTATGTTTGAAAGAAAAAAAAATCCTGTTTTTGTTTTTTTTTGCTTTTCTCCAACTCAGTGTAGGATTCTTTGGAGTATTTTAAAAAGAGTTGCATTTTCATCTGTGAGTTTTAAACCAATTCGCACCAAGCTTTATGCTTATATCAACACATCTGACCATTTCTGGTATATTGATTTGGCCTACACACAGCATGTGAATGGACTTAAAGTTAAAGTTTATACAAAAAAATCTTATTTTCAGTTTTATAAGGCTTTTTGTTTTTAGGTGCAAGTTGATTGTGTTGTAAATAGCAACAAATTTAAAAAAAAAAAAAAAAATCTGCTGAATGTAGTCTGTATGTATGTATGTATGTATGTATGTATGTGTATATATATGTGTATATAACATTTTTTCCAAGCATGAATTATATACTTTGCTCTTACAGTAGTCATATCTTGACCATTTATACTTAAAACCTTAAGCCATATAAAAGGAAATTATGCTGCTGTCATTTGTTTTACTTTTCATTAATTATTAGCACATTCTAGTACAAACCGGATTCCAAAAAAGTTGGGACACTAAACAAATTGTGAATAAAAACTGAATGCAATGATGTGGAGATGGCAAATGTCAATATTTTATTTGTAATAGAACGTAGATGACAGATCAAACATTTAATCCGAGTAAATGTATCATTTTAAAGGAAAAATATGTTGATTCAAAATTTCACGTTGTCAACAAATCCCAAAAAAGTTGGGACAAGTAGCAATAAGAGGCTGGAAAAAGTAAATTTGAGCATAACGAAGAGCTGGAAGACCAATAAACACTAATTAGGTCAATTGGCAACATGATTGGGTATAAAAAGAGCTTCTCAGAGTGGCAGTGTCTCTCAGAAGCCAAGATGGGTAGAGGATCACCAATTCCCACAATGTTGCGCAGAAAGATAGTGGAGCAATATCAGAAAGGTGTTACCCAGCGAAAAAATTGCAAAGACTTTGCATCGATCATCATCAACTGTGCATAACATCATCCGAAGATTCAGAGAATCTGGAACAATCTCTGTGTGTAAGGGTCAAGGCCGTAAAACCATACTGGATGACCGTGATCTCCGGGCCCTTAAACGACACTGCACCACAAACAGGAATGCTACTGTAAAGGAAATCACAGAATGGGCTCAGGAATACTTCCAGAAACCATTGTCAGTGAACACAATCCACCGTGCCATCCGCCGTTGCCAGCTGAAACTCTACAGTGCAAAGAAGAAGCCATTTCTAAGCAAGATCCACAAGCTCAGGTGTTGTCACTGGGCCAGGGATCATTTAAAATGGAGTGTGGCAAAATGGAAGACTGTTCGAATCGTGACTCGTCTGACCACAGAAGTTCTTTCTGGAAATCTGGGACGCCATGTCATCCGGACCAAAGAGGACAAGGACAACCCAAGTTGTTATCAACGTTCAGTTCAGAAGCCTGCATCTCTGATGGTATGGGGTTGCATGAGTGCGTGTGGCATGGGCAGCTTGCATGTCTGGAAAGGCACCATCAATGCAGAAAAATATATTCAGGTTCTAGAACAACATAAGCTCCCATCCAGACGTCACCTCTTTCAGGGAAGACCCTGCATTTTTCAACAAGATAATGCCAGACCACATTCTGCATCAATCACAACATCATGGCTGCGTAGGAGAAGGATCCGGGTACTGAAATGGCCAGTCTGCAGTCCAGATCTTTCACCTATAGAGAACATTTGGCGCCTCATAAAGAGGAAGGTGCGACAAAGAAGGCCCAAGGCGATTGAACAGTTAGAGGCCTGTATTAGACAAGAATGTGAGAGCATTCCTATTTCTAAACTTGAGAAACTGGTCTCCTTGGTCCCCAGACGTCTGTTGAGTGTTGTAAGAAGGGGAGATGCCACACAGTGGTGAAAATGGCCTTGTCCCAACTTTTTTGGGATTTGTTGACACCATGAAATTCTGAATCAACATTTTTCCCTTAAAATGATACATTTTCTCAGTTTAAACTTTTGTTCCGTGATTTATGTTCTATTCTGAATAAAATATTAGAAGTTGGCACCTCCACATCATTGCATTCAGTTTTTATTCACGATTTGTATAGTGTCCCAACTTTTTTGGAATCCGGTTTGTAGTAAGGCTGATTCATGGTTGTATTTGTTTCATTTTTGAAAGAGATAGAGTAGTTTAAATTAAGAACTATTTAAAAAACAAAGTACATGTCTGATAAGTGTAAGAATCCGTGCTTGCATTTACTAGAATAAATGTTTAACTGTTCTAAAGTTGTATTTTTTTTTTTTCTTCCCCCTCAGACATTCAACAGCTTGAAACTCATTTAAAAAACAAGAAATTGAGGGAAAATGAAGCCCGTGATCCTCTGTATGGACAGCTTCAGCAGATGATCGATACTTTACAGAGCACAACCGATCAGTTAGCCTCCAGTGTGACAGCTACTGTTCGTTCAGAAGTACAGCATCAACTGCATATGGTCATTGGAAAGTGAGTGCTAATAATAATATTTGCATAATAGCTCATCGAATTTTGCAATATAGAGGTTTATTAATTTCCCCATATCCTTGGGCTTCTAAAGCAAGTTATATATCTACTTTTCAGCTGGAAATTTTTTTCCTATTAAGTTTGCCGTCTTTGAAGATGGATCATTTTGCAAAAGGTATCTGGGATATACATTAATCCTACATCTTGTGTTGGACTCATTAATTACATCTTGATCAATAAATATGGTGCCAGCAAAATAAATTTTGCTGTGATATCCATCAAAACTTGTTGCATTCTGAATAATTCAGGTTGCACACATTGTTGCTGCATATTACAATATTGATTACAATGGCTAAATAAAGCACTCTGTATATGGAGCTCTGTATACGGAGCTCTGTGCACGTTTCGCAACTTGTGAATGCTTTTTATATTCTAAAAAGTGACTTGATACTATTTGTCAATAAAAGAATATTGCAATATTTAAAAGAAATTAAGAAATTAAACAAGGCCTTTTCATATTTATTGAGTTGATTCTCTGTAGAGCGGCTTTGCAAATGTAACAGCTGTATTTCATTTTGTAATAAGTTCAGCTTCTTTTTATATTTATTGTATCTTGCAATTGGGAAATATTCCATATCCCACTAATGCAAAAGTGTCTAAAGTGTCATAAGTGGACATTGGACATTGATCACAAAAGAGAGTAATTGCAGACAGGATTAATAGTTTTGCTTACCAGAGTGTTATAATGTGAATATCAACTCATTTACAACCTTTTTGTTTTTAATACAACTTTGAACAATATCTGTTAAAACTGAAAGTGACCAGTCTGTTTAAATATAGTTTTCTCTTTGTTTGCTTCTAAATGGCTTAATTTTTAAGAAGTGTCTAATAAAGTGCTATAATGTATATGAGGTGCGTCCATTAAAGCATATTCCACTTCTTTGACATGAAAAGAGCTTTTGATGCTTTTATGGTCTGTTTTGAGTCATTGTCCTTCTGTAATATGAAGTGTCGTCCAGTAAATTTTGTATCAGTTGACTGAATCTGAGCAGTCGGTATAGCCGTGTATGCTTTGGAATTCATTCTATTGTTCCTGTCAGCGGTCACATCATCAGTAAGTAATACTGAGTTTGGTTGACTGGCAGCCATTCATACCCATACCGTAACACTGCCTACACTATGTTTTACAGATGAAGCAGTATGCATTAGATCATGAGAATATTTTCTTCCTTTGTACATACTCTTCTTCTGTTGCTATCATTCTGGAACATTATGCGTATCTTCATTTCTTCTGTCCAAAGAATATTGTTCCTGAACTGGACTGTGTTTTTTTTTTTTTCCTTATTATAAAAATATGTTTTCTAGTCTGCCATTCTTATTCTGGAGGCTCACCAATGGTTTACATATTTTGGTAAACCCTCTGTATTTACTTTCATGAAGACTTCTTTTGATTTTAGACTTTAAACAATGATACATACATTACCTCCTGGAAAGTGTCCTTGACTTGGATAGATGTTGTGAAGTGTTTTTTTGTTTTTCTGTTTTTTTTTCGACAAAACATTTTGTGATCATCTAGCACAATTGTCTGCTATGGTTGTTGAAACACTTTGGTGTTGCTGAACACCTCAACAGTATGCTCTTTTTTAGGAAAGCACACAATTGTCGATTTGACCACTCCTAATGTTTCTGCTGTCTCTCTGATGGGTTTGTTTTATTTCACAGCTTAATAATGGCCTGCTTTACTTAAATGAACTGAGTTTACAGCAACAGCTTACAAATGCAAATTCCATACAGTGGAACCTCGGTTCACGAACGTCTCGGTACACGTACAAATCGGTTTACGGCCAAAATGTTCGCCAAACTTTTGCCAAGGTTCACGACCAAACACTCGCTGTACGAACAAGCAAGTTTACCTTTCGGTTTGTACATGTTCAGTCTCTCCCTGTGCATTTCCTGTGCAGCGAGCGAGCAAGAGAGAGAGAGCGCGACACACACACACACAGGCGCGAGGGAGAGAGAGGCACACACAGGCACGAGAGACACACGCACACACGAAAGAGAGAGAGAGAGCGAGCGAGCAAGAGGAGGAGGGCTGGACACATAAGGTAGAAAAGGCTTGTTTTTGTTTTCAGTTCTGTTTACAGTGATCGGTACATAGCGTGCATTGTGGTTTATTAAATTACGGATTTTTCAAATGTTCATTTTTTTCCCTGTGCTGAAAACTCATTTAAAAAAAAAAAGTGTTTTTAGCGGGCGGTTCCTAGCACTATAGCGCGAACTCTTGCAGTGTTAGTTTTCTCTGTTGTTCAAGGTTTTCTCAGTGTTATTCAATGTTTTTACATTTAGTTTACTATTATGCTGTGCATTCTATGGTATAATTAACTATATTTGTGCTTAAAAACTAAAAAAATATATATTTACATACAGTTCGTACGGTCTGGAACGGATTAATTGTATTTACATAAAATCCTATGGTGGAAATTGCTTTGGTTCACGAACAAATCAGTTTACGACCAGAGTTTTGGAACGAATTATGGTCATGAACCGAGGTTTCACTGTACTTGGAATCAACTGTCTATGTATCTGCTTAATAACTGTTAGTAAAATAAGGAGGAAACTGCACACACCTGGCCATGGTACAACTTGTCAGTCAATTGTCCAAGTATTTTTAGTCACTTGCTAAATAGGGGACAACAAAAGTTGCAATTCCTAAAAGGTTAACCCTGATTTGGAGTTGAATGCCCTTAAGATAAAACTGGCAGTGTGCACATTCATTATATACTTTCAGCTCCAATATTTTTAGGTAAAAAACTAAAATTTTTTTTTCAATTTGACAAATACTTAAGGACCTTTGTTTCCATACATTTAACTTAAGTGGATTTCCTATCTAATAATTATGTTTGTGAGGAATTTGAAAAAAAATAATGAAATGTACCCTACAGTCTTATCCTGTACAACTTGGGAGTCTGTGCAAAATTTGGAGAAAATTGGTTCAGCAGTGTGGATATGTATACCGGACAAACATGCACATAATCACACATTCAGCTTATATATTAATTAGATATATTAATGCGTGTTACAATTTGAAAGTTATGTTGAATTGAAACTTTTTCAAATTTCTTTTGTTCATCTTTAAGGTTAATTGTGATGTGCAATTGGAAGATTTGTCAGATTCCAATCTAGATTGGTCACATTTCTATGTTAGGATGGGTATGTTCATACTTTTAATTGGATACCTTCCAGTTGTGTTGGTGAAACTAACAGGTTTCGGTTGAGTCAGAGAGAGCATCCTTTTTGTTTTCCTACCCGTTATGGCAGGCATTGATGTGTGGCAGGTGATGCCTGTCTACCTAGGGCTTAAGTGTGCAGCTTTCTAAAAACACTCTTTTAAAAACTTCAAAAAAAAAATTCATTATTGTAAAACGGCTCAACAGTAAAAATTCTTATGTTTAACTCTAATTTCTGACTCTTATTTGCTCACAAGTATTTCTAATTCTAAATATTCAAGCTTCAACTGTTGATTTATATGATAGCCTTTGACATTATGCATTGCTGCACAAACATGAATCTTGCATACTGTGTATCTTAACCACTATTCTGACTCGGCTATACAAATCTACTTTGAAAATTTTCATTCCAGTAGTGACATGACATGTCTAAGATGGCTCACACCTTTTATAAATTTAAATGCCTCAGAGTTTATTTTTAAATCGGTAAATGCATCATGGAGTTTAGTATACTGTATGTGTCTGTCTTTTAGCCTTCAGGATTCCATTTTGACTCAAGTACAGCGGATAGTGAAGGGAGAGGTCAGTCTGGCAATGAAGGAACAACAAGCAGCGGTCACTTCCAGCATAATGCAAGCAATGCGCTCAGCTGCTGGGACACCAATCCCTTCTTCCCACCTTGACTACCAAACCCAGCAAGCCAGTATTCTGCAGCTTCTGCAGCAAGGGCAGCTTAACCAGGCTTTCCAGCAGGTTTGAGCTTGCTTAATTGTGAATATTTTTTTTAAGAAACATTTTCAGCAAGTGTTAGCTAATTTTTATTGACACGATTGACACATAGCATTTGCAGTTTTACTATTCTGTGTAGTTTTAAATAAAGATTTTTGTTTTTTAATTGATATTTCATTTTACTGAAACATGCAGTGTTAAAAGTAGTCACTGTTTGCTACTGCTTATGCTGAAAAGTTTTCTCATTTTCTTGTAACAGTTGTTGATTTAGATGTACTTAATTTGTATAAATGTTCATTTTACGTTTTTACATTTTTAAGATCAAGGGCTTATAGTAAATTATTATATTCTAACTTTATTTTAGTCAATCTAATATCTAAGGTTTTCTGATATTTTGCTGTCAAATACTCTTGAGACTTTTATTTCAGTAAACTGTTAGCTAAACAAAGGTTTTATGGTGTTCTCTTTTATGAATTCTCTGTTTAATTTTTTTTCTTAGGCATTGTCAGCATCAGACCTGAACCTCGTTCTCTATGTTTGTGAAACTGTCAACTCACAACAGGTTTTTGGCCAGACTCCTTGTCCACTTATACAGCCTGTTTTGCTGTCACTTATCCAACAGCTTTCAACTAATTTAGCAACAAGAACTGAACTAAAAATCAGGTAAAAACACAGCAGTGTGTACCCCTTGGTGATATATTTTTTTTCTGTTATTAATGTTCCTTATGTTTTTCAAGATTTTCATCCCAAATTTTTTTAATTATTGTGAAATAATGGAACTATCTATATTAATGTGTCCTTTGGGTTTTATAGCACTTTTACAGATGTTTATATTTATTTGTAAAATCAGTTATTTTAAGAAGGAAAATCTGCCTTAATACTTCATTCAGATTAGTTTTGAGAAAGTGGCAAAACAACTTAATAAACAGAAGTGAGTTATACTCAGTTCACAAGCCACAGGAGGAATTTGACATGAATTCATGTATATTCATGTGTATTGTTAAATTATTTCTCTTATGTCACATCACACCTACCTTAGGTTACACCTACCCTGCCACAATTTTTCTTAACCTTTGTAGCATCATAGTAGTAAATTGTGTCCCATGTGACTGAAAAAACAAGTGGTCCCTGAGTTACGGACATCCGACATACAACTTATGAATGGGGCCGCAGCTTCTCCTGCATCTGTCTAGGGAACGCGACGCTGGCTCCTCAGTAACTGCCACTCCGTCATCTTCGGCCTGGGGACACTGCAAGCGGTGGCTGGACGGAGGCTGGAGGGGGGGTGGTTTTGCTGCTCATGCAGTGTAGTGTCCCTCTGGTGGCTTCAGTTGATGAATGGGGTGGTGGGGGCTGCACCCCATTCATTCTCAGTGGGCAGCTGGGTGTGCGGCAAGCAGTGACCTGGGGTACATAGTCACCGGGGCTGCAGCTACCGCACATTTGCAGGACGGAGGCTTGATGGGGTGGTTCGCTGCCCGTCCACCACACTGCCGCAGCTACTGCTCCTGACTGGATGGAGGCGGGATGGGGCAGAGGGGGGTGTTTCACTGCCCGTCCACCACACAGCTTTGCAGTGTCCCTCGAACAGCTGCCTCGTTCGTTCTCGGTGGGCTGCTGTTGATGCTGCAAGTGGTGATCCGGTTTGTGGGTGAATGGGGCGGTGGGGGGCAGCATTGTAGTGTGCCTTGGGTGGCTGCCTGTTGAATGGGGGCGGTGGTGGGCAATTCACTACCCGCTTTTGCCCGCACCCTGTTCGTTCTCAGTGGGCAGACGCTGCAGGCAGCATACTGTATGCAAGTGGAGGTGACTACGTGGTGGGCGGGTGGTGAACCGCCCCTCGCTGCCCCCATTCATTCTCAATAGCAAGCCTGCTTGTAATGTTACATACGTAGCAGGAAGTTGATCTCGTCAGTACACCAGATGTGCTTTCCTGCTGTGATAGCGTGTACAGTCCCTGACAAAAGTCTTGTCGCTTCTCTATTTTGTAGAACCTCCTGCTATTAACCTGACTTTTAATTAATCAACTGGTGTTAGAAATAGCTCATATGAAAAGCTAAAGCCCTCCCAAATGATGTTTATTGCACTGAAATAAATTAGTTTCACTGAAAAAAGATTTATCATTTAATCAAGACAGAAAGGTCAAATTTAGGCAAGACAAAAGTTTTGTCGCCTATACAGAAAATGAACAACTTTACTGCAAATCCAAAAATATGTCAGCAAATTAAGTAGTGGTGCTGTGAGATCCAAATTTAATATCTTGTATGACTTCCATGAGCTTGAAGGACAGCATCCATGCGGTTTGGCAAGGATTCATACAATTTATTGATGAAGTCATCAGGAATAGCAAAGAAAACAGTCTTGCATGCCTCCCAGAGTTCATCAATATTCTTTGGTTTCGTCTTCCATGCTTCCTCTTTCATCCTACCCCACATATGCTCAATGATGTTCATGTCTGGTGACTGGGCTGGCCAATCCTGGAGCATCTTGATCTTCTTCGCTTTAAGGAACTTTGATGTGGAGATGGAAGTATGCGATGGAGCACCATCCTGCTGCAGAATTTGGCCTTTTTTATGGTTGGGAATATAAGAGGTAGCTAAGATTTCTTGGTATTTTATACTATTGATGTTGCCTTCCACCCTGCAGATCCCTCGCATACCCCCATACTGGATGTAACCCCAGACCATGATTTTGCCTCCACCAAACTTCACTGTTTTCTATGTAAATCTCGGCTCCATGCGGGTTCCAGTAGGTCTCCTGCAATATTTGCGGTGACTGTGGTGTAATTCAACAGAAGATTCGTCTGAAAAATCCACCTTCTGCCACTTTTCCAGCGTCCATCCTTTTAGCAGGCTGTGGGCCTTGGCAAATGCCACACGGTTTTTCAATTGTCTTTTGTTTAGTGCTGGCTTATGGGCACTGATTCGACCATGGAGGCCATTTCGAGACAGAATCCGACAAACTGTTCTGGTTGACACAGGGACTTCAGGTGACCAGGTCTTGTGGAGCTCTGCTGCAGTGGAAAATGGGCTGGCCTTGGATTTTCGAGCCAACAAACGGTCCTCTCGAGCAGTTGTCTTGTGGGGTCTTCCTGACCTGGGCTTGTCAAAAACGTCTTCAGTCTCTTCAAATCTTTTTTTTTTTTTTATCCTCTGAACCTGCGGCTGAGACACATTGAAGGTGTTTGCCACATCAGCAGTGGATTTGGTCTTCAGCCTCTTGATAATCAACACTTTAGTCTCAGGGTGAATCTTAGGCATGTTTGCAGAGGTCTAGTTGCAGTTGATGTGAAGGTCTAGTGTACTGGGGTTCTTTTTATACACACCTGAGTCCTAATTGATCCATTATTAGTTACAGGTGAAGCTCATATGACAAGGCGACAACACTTATGTCTTGCCAAAAATTGACTCAATGGGCTTTACCAAGCTGTGAATATTAGAATACTTTTTGTCAGTTTCGTTTTGCACTGAAACATTATTACAAAAGCTGATGGGATTAAAATGACCCATTTCTTGTAACAAAATCTTGATTAGAAATATATTTTAGCGGCACTTCAGGTCAATTTGTACACAAGCGACAAGACTTTTGTCAGAGACTGTATAGTGTTGTGCAGAAGAGCTCATCTTAACCTTTTGTCTTCACCCTTCAGCAATGTCTCTGAAACACAAATCTGATGCAAGTGCTGGTGATACAGTAAAGAAGAGAAAAACCATCACCATGGAAAATAAAGTAGAAATAATAAAAAGGTCAGAGAGAGGTGAAACTCCATCATTCCTTGGCAGAGCACTTGGTTACAGTCGGTCAACAATAGCATTTATTAATGTACCTGTTCCAAGTTACAAACAAATTCAACTTAAGAACAAACTTACAGTTCCTATCTCGTACGTAACCCAGGGACTGCCTGTACATGTTCTGTAGTTTTCACAATAACTATATTTGAATGAATGATAAAAGTAGTAGCTCCTGCAGTCAGGATAAAGCTTAGTCTGTTATGCTATCTATAATAATAAAAAGGCAAAGCCCTCACTGACTGACTGACTCTTCACTAATTCTCCAACTTCCCATGTAGGTAGAAAGCTGAAATTTGGCAGGCTTATTCCTTACAGCTTACTTACAAAAGTTAAACAAGTTTCATTTCGAAATTCTACACGTAACGGTCATAACGGTCGACAACGTCCGCCATGTTGAACTTTCTTATTTATGGCCCCATCTTCACGAAATTTGGTAGGCGGCTTCCCTGCGCTAACCGAAACCGATGTACTTACTTATTTCGATGGTATGACGCCAATGTCGGCCGCCATATTGAACTTTCCAACGTCACCAATTTTCAAACTTCCCGGATAGGTAGAAGGCTGACCCCATCTTCACGAAATTTGGTAGGCGACTTCCCTGCGCTAACCGAAACCAATGTACATACTTATTTCGGTGGTATGACGCCACTGTCAGCCGCCATATTGAACTTTCCAACGTCACTTATTCTCCAACTTCCCGTGTAGGTAGAAGGCTGAAATTTGGCAGGCTCATTCCTTACAGCTTACTTACAACAGTTAAGCAGGTTTCATTTTGAAATTCTACGCGTAACAGTCATAACGGTCAACAACGTCCGCCATGTTGAACTTTCTTATTTACGGCCCCATCTTCACGAAATTTGGTAGGTGGCTTCCCTGAGCTAACCGAAACCAATGTACGTACTTATTTCGGTGGTATGATGCCACTGTCAGCCGCCATATTGAACTTTTCAACGGTCTTTGTTACTTATGGACCCATCTTCAAGAAATTTGGTACGCGGGTTCCCAACGCTAACTGAATCCTACTTGCGTACATATATATGTCCAGGGCCTGCAGCTCGGTCACCGTGTGAGGCTGCGTTGGGTCCCCCATCCCAACACCTCCCACGTTGTTGGCTGCCTGCCTATATAAGGCCGTCCGTCGCTCCGGTCTCTACATTCCCTTCCTTGCTTCACCACGGGATTCACGTCTTTCTGCTGATAACTACAGCCTTTTTATTTAATCCACGACTTCTCCTCTCTTTTATTGTTCATTTATTACAATTATAGTTGTTATTTAGGTAATTTAGACTTACTTTACATTGTTCAGGTACCCATTTCCTTTATCATTCCAACCGTACCCACATTAACATGTCTATCGAGGTGATCACCATGGATCAAAGAACTGTCACTTACCGAGTGGTTTCCATGCCCGGAGATGGCACCTACCTTTTCCATTTTCTGTGTTACATATTGCACGGCCGTTTCAGGCTCACTCTTGATATCTGGAGGAACATTGTGTCTTATGTATTGAATGACTGGGACAGGTTCAAGGTGTGGGCTGATGACGGTGAAGGAGATAATTATACTACACAGGAGCACTAGAAGAGTGAAATGCTTAAGCCCTTCACCTATGGATCTGCATGTGAGTTGATGGCTACCGCTGAATTGTTCGGTTGTCGCTTTCAAGTGTACCGAAATGGCCAAATATTTTACACTTTTCGACAACTGCCAGTGCCTCTTAAACATCTTAGACTCACAGGTGACGATTTCAGTAGTGGACACTTTGATGTTTATGAATGTTTAAACTCTCAAATGCTGGATGTGAAGTTATTGATGAAACCGGTTGTATGCTTCTAACGCTTCACAGATGCAGAATGTCACTTCAACACAACAAGTCCTGCAAATACTGTCATAATTGAAACAAACCATGAAACTCAAACCGATTATGACGGCAGCAATCCAAGCTGTGAGATTTGAAACAAGATTGCTTTTCACATGGCCAACTGTACGTTGCATGCTCAAGAGTAAGCTCCGCGCACAGCTTGGTCATATTACAACCGGAGGGCCGAACTCAAAATGTGGTATACAAAGAGATCCTTAACAAATAATTATTGGTATATTTTCCCTCAGTTTAAAAAGGTGTAATTTTCTTCTTAATAAAAATTTTAAGTCAGTACTTCGCCACTGCGAAGCGCGGGTATTTTGCTAGTTTTATTTATATTGGTATAGCAGTTTAAGAGCAGCTGGATATGCAGGCATCTTTGTGTAGGACTAAAAATTAATTTTTTAGCACTTATTTATTAATATTGGTCTTTTTAATTGTTTTTAAATAATGGATGATCTTAAAATTAAAGGAAAATGGACATTTACAAAAATATAACTTTTAATACCTGAAATGCTACAGGTCAGACTTTATTTTACTCTGAAAGAAAGCACATCTAATCTTTATCTTTCAACAGCTGCCTCATAGTTAAAGCTGTTAAGTTCATCCAGAAGAGAAAATATAAATTAGGTTTAGATTAGGATATAGTTTGCAGTCTGTAAGCATATGTAAATCCTGCCACATTTTATATGAATCACGAATGTGTGTATACTCGGCAAATGAATTGCTTTCATATTCATATCAGTTTATCGAGCTGCCCCGTGGTACATCCTTAGACTTTGTGGAATCCCCTCAAAGTTGCTGGATGTCATTGCAGGCCTGTACTCTAGTATTGTGAGTACTGTGCAGAATGGAGACAGAAACTCTGTTTCTCCCAGTTGATTCTGGGGTTCATCAGGGGTGTGTTCTTGCTCCTACTCTGTCCAATGCTTTCATGTTGGGCATGGTCGTGGAGAAAGATTTGCTGATGATGCTGTGATGTTCATGGAGTCAATGGAGGCTCTGAATGGGGCTCTTGAGAGGTGGTGCAAGGTGTCTGGGCTTGTGAGTGTCCTGGATTAAAACCAAGATCCAGGCCTTTAGTGACCTCTTGGACATAGCCATCAGTAGTGTGTCTTTCTGTGGAGAGAATGTCGATCTCATTGAGAAGTTTACTTACTTCAGCAGTGACATTCATTTCTCTGGTGACTTTTCGTATGAAGACAGATTAGATTAGGAGAGCATGGGGGGTGGTCATGATGTCCTAATCAATATTTCCAAAGAGGATGCATTTTTTGAAATTGCACATTAAACCAAACTGACTGCATATGCAAAAGGTAGAAACAACACAAACTTGAACAGCAGTATATTTTATTACAGTGTATTTTTAAAATAAATTGTAATGCATGTAATGTACCCTTTTTTTGTAAAATTTTTACCTGGTTGTAGAAAAGCTGCTGTTTTCCTCTTTTTTCAAACTCTTTATACTCCGATTTAATAATTTTGTTAAGTATAACAGTGCTTTGGCTGCAGTTTATATATGACTAGCAAAATACCCGTGCTTCGCAGCGGAGAAGTAGTGTATTAAAGAAGTTATGAAAACAAAGGTAACATTTTAAAAATAACGTAACGTGAAATACATGTACATGTAAATTAAGTAAACGTGTCCGCGGCGCACATTGGGATTGGTCGCCGGATTCACTGTAGACTTCCCAGGCCGTGTGATTATAAACTTTTAAAAGAAAGTTCAGATAAATGACTGGGGGACGTGTGGGGATTGTGTGTGTCTGGGTGTCTAATTTATATGTGTATATAGTTGTAATATAGGTTAAGTACATGTGAATATATTTGCGCCGTTTATAAATAAGAGCTTAGTGCTGCTGATGGATGGCCTTTTATATGGGCAGGCAGTCAATTACTTGGGAGGCGTGGGGATGGAGGACACAACTCCGCCTCACACGGCGACCGAGCTGCAGGCTATGGCCGTATATATGTGCGTAAGTAGTATTCAGTTATGACCGTTGCACGTAGAAATTCGAAATTAAACCTGCTTAACTTTTGTAAGTAACCTGTAAGGAATGAGCCTGCCAAATTCAATCAATCAATCAACATTTATTTATATAGCACATTTTCATACAAAAAAATGTAGCTCAAAGTGCTTTACAAAATGAATAGAAAAATAAAAGACACAATAAAAAATAAACATAAGTCAACATTAATTAACATAGAATAAGTAAGGTCCAATGGCCAGGGTAAATTTAATTAAAAAATTCAGCCTTCTACTTACACGGGAAGTTGGAGAATTAGTGATGAGTGAGTCAGTCAGTCAGTCAGTGAGGGCTTTGCCTTTTATTAGTATTGATTATTTATCATGAAAATTGTTGTTTCCCTGATTCCGCTGAGTTTCTTTCATAACATTTACTTACTTTCTCTTTTCTACTAATAGACAGCAAATCATCTGCAGTCAACTACTGAAGAGCAGGATTAGCTGAAGAATAGTTAGACTATTTACAGTACTAAACTGAGTAGATCTACATTTTTTTCAAACCGCTTGTTTAATACAGACTCTGGCAGTCACTTAGAAGACTAATCAATAATATTTTCAGTGTTATGTTTATCTTGGGTATACAATGAAATATATTATCAGGTTTACAAAATGCAGAATTTAATTGCAAATAGCTATAAAGATCACAGAAAACACTTGTATTATTCTCAAATGTCTAAACAGTTTATGTATGCAGATATCCTTTTACATCATGAATAAATAAAAAACCTTATTCCCATGTAACATAACTGCTAGGAATCTGGGCTGAAGTTACAGCCATAAATATAATGATTATAACAAAAATTACATAGCACAGTGCACAATATCAGGCACACTACACAGTGCACTACAAATAAAAAAAATCATAAACTAGTATAACATTCTTTACAAATGTTTTTTTCCATACTCTTCACATTCCTACACATAAACCTAATTGAAAGTGGTGAGGAGAAGAAAGAGGAGGGTTTTGCATGTATCTAACCATGTGGTTCATCAAAATTACTGCTGTATGTAGGGAAGGAACTGACCTATAATGTTTTACCAGTGGGAAGTGAAAGCTATGCTTTCCTGCATATACCGTAGATCCCGGAATACAAGCCGACTCGGTATATTAGCCGACCCCCTTCTCTACCTACTAAATTACATGTATTTGCTGATGACCGGTATTTAAGCCGACCCCCTTCTCCAAGCAAAATTTTCTAAATTTCCTTAAAAGTTTCTCTTCAGCTATATTTATCATGTTTATCGGCGAGAATTTGAGACTGCCGGCATTTTTGATGGAAACCAGGAAGTGATTGCGGAGAAGTTTGGTAAAATGAAGCCTTTGTGTTGAAACTATATACGCAAATACGGTACATCGGCGGGTGGATTTCCGGAGACTCGTTAATAAATACGCAATACAGTGGACCCTTGATGTAAGAACTTAATTCGTTCGCGAAGGCTAACCCATAATTCGTTCCGAACCTCCCACTGCAACACTTACTTAACCTTTTCATAATAAAAAAGGGTTGTATAATGTGCATAATTTACCAAAACACCAATAATTTTTCTAATGTACTAACCAAAAAGTTATAAAAGTGCCTAGCCTACCAGAAGTAGGCTAGATTAAGCTAGGAGCATGGCGGCGCACAGCGGCTCAGGGCTCTCCTTTTCAGTGCACTTTTTTGTACTTTTTTTTTTTTTCTCCTTGTTTGTGCACGATCGGTTCGGCGAACATCTGCTACACCCGTCAGAACCTTATAGACGTTGGTGTCCAGATCCAGACATCTGTTTCAAGTGTTTTTCATCACACGCACAACATCCCAGACAACATAGCGAGACCAGCGCGCTCTCCGTGGATTGTTGTCGGGTCTATGAGACGACGCAGACAGAGGAGGGAAAGAAAACAGAAGCGGGGCCACAGATCCGGCGTTATGCTAAGGCTAAAAAAACAACCATACAAGCCCTATACAGAACTTTTTTTCTGCACTGAAGGAGCTGCTTTTAATCTCATTGTAGATGTGTATAGTGACAATAAAAGGCATTCTATTCTATTCTAGAAACAACAATTTCATACTGTACTCACCCTTTAATTTGACATCTTTGGGCTGCAGGAAGAGAGGAGGAGGAGAATGCAAATCTTTTCTTTGTAAAATTGTCGAGATGGTGGATTTCGACATGCTGTACATATTGGCGAGATCGGTCACACGAACAGCACTCTCACTCTCACAATTTCCATCTTCGTTTCAATTTTGATCGCTTTCTTTACCTTCTCTTCCTTCCTTAGCAATTATGTGTCTTGCTTGCATGGTCTTAGTGAATTATATATATATATAGGTAAATCACTGCAATGACCGAAATTACATCCACAAACACATGTATCTGGGCTCCAACTGACGCTACTAATGCTCTCGGTTGTTTGTTTACAATCGCGCAAGTGGATACACGTGACCGCATTTGGGTCGTAACGCAAGATGTTGGTCGTAAATAAAAAGAAAAATTTTTATTTTAAACTTCCTGATAATTTATTATAAATTTTATTAATAAAATCAACAACTAAAACACTTTTTTGAATAAATTCTTTATTTAATTTAAAGTACCGGCATGCAAAGTTACTTCTTCATCTGAAAGATGGCTCTGTGGTTTCGTCATTATTTACTTCCGTATTGATCGGCAAAACCGGCATTGCGCTGGAAATCTTGAATATGAAACGATGCTCGTATAAACCGAACCCCAAACTCCAAGCCAAAAATCTAGGACGAAATTCTCGGCTTATATTCCGGGATCTACGGTACTAGTATATTGCTTGTTCATTCCTCTAACAACGTTTTGCTGATTGCGTTTTGAAGTTGGCAGATGCACCACTAAACAAAAAATTGGGAATGGTCACCCCTAGACTTTCTTGTATACTCAGATATGGGGTGGCTACTTGAGGAGTAAACCACAAAACAATGATTATATTTTTATATTATATACATTAAAGAACCATCAACAACAAATCAAATTAATAATATATTGAACAATTATTATAAACGTAAAGTTAAATCGGACTCTGAGCTGCATGAATAAAAGGTAAAGTACCACTTCCGGTTAGGGGAAATAGTCCAAAAGTTAATATAAATCTACATTTTGTACCTAATACTTGTATACAAGATTAGGTTGACCTAAGTGATGGCGTACTCAAGTTAGTGCTGGGCGGAATGACCAGAATTCTCTATCACAGTATTTTTCAAAATTGTACCGGTTTCACGGTATTTGATGGTATTTTTTTCCCCGTACATGAGTGGATGTTAACCACATTTTCCACTGCAATTACTGCAGTAGACTGGCTAAGAATAACCTATTCCACTGTCATGAGAGTTGTACATTGTACAAATGAACATTTTAATGTGCACACAAGTATTAATACAGGTTTGCATGGCCCCATAAAGTGATAGTTTTCAAGGAGGTGGCACTAATGAAAAGAAGGAATCACATTGCATGACAGTTGCAGTCAAAATATAGAACCTTTTTTATTGAACAAATTTTGCAAACAACTTAAACTAAAATTTTCACAACATATTGTCAATCATCCAAAGAGGCATTTAGACTTAATAAAATAATAATAATTTTTTTGTAAACCAGCTACACATTCTGTTAATGTTAACAATCTCTGTCCACTGACACGTTAAAGTGACTTTTTAAACAACTTTACCATCATTAAACTGCATAATATTTAAACTAATAAATAATAACAATAAAATAAATAATAGTGCAACTTCCAGTAATAATAATATTCAAAACTTCAAGGCCAGGTACATTACACAGTATTCACCAAAATAAAATAAAACAAGTGCAACTTGGTGATGACATCTTTACTAACTGAACTGTCATTAAAGCAAATTGCATTAATATTGACCTTGCTTCAAGCTAAGCTATATACATAAATAATAAAACTGCAACTTGCATTTATAATGCTATTTGTGGTATACAGTAGTGGGTCCGCGGCTTTAAAAAAAAAAAAAAAAGGTCCGTTTTTAAATCCAGTTCGCCGTGTCCGTCTCCGGCACCTGATCGTTTTCAATTGCTTCATCGGCTTACTGCGGCATGTGACTGAGGCGCTGTGTCCACGGAGATGTATGTTTATGGGCCGGCAGGATAGGGGGAAGGAAAAAAGAAAAGAGAGAACACAAGGAGGTTAAAGAAGGGAAAAGGCAGTCATGGGAGACGATCCAGACACCAGGAAGGTGAGGGCAGCACGAGCTGGGGCTCCATGAGGGAGCGCAGGCTGAGGCGATCTGGGGGCTGGTTCACCCCACTGATTAAGCGTGTAGAGTGGGGTGAGCAAAATGTAAGGCCTCCCAATGGATCTGAGGAGCAACTGAGTGAGCGTGAAAGAAGATGGGAGGTGTACCGACCTCGGACGGTCTGGCAGCCAAGACGGGGGGTTGGCAGAAAGCAGTTCGTGCTGCAAACGCTCAGCCAGCAACGCCAGTGTAGGGCAAGCTGTGGAGACAGAAGGTGGTGTGCTGCGATCAGGCGAGGAGAGAGACTGCATTTTAACCTCTATTTTAACAGATTTATTTATTATGGATTTTATCCCCACGTTTCACTGGTTTTATGGATTTTTTATTTATTTGGGTACTGTATTTTTTTTTCTTTTTAACACTGCACAATGGACACTTTTGGTTTTACTTTTGACTGTTTTTAACAAAAGCACTTGAGCACTTTCCACCATCCCCTGGTTTGAATGAGATTTCTCAGCTCATCTCGGATATAACCATCGACGGTGTTGATTCAACAGACTCCCATGTGGGAAGATGGAGTCTGTAGGGGACCGGCATTGTCACACTATTACACAGTAACCAGGTATATTACACAGTATTGAAAGAAAAAATACTGCAAGCCAAGTTGTACTTGTTTTATTATCCAGTAGTATAGAAACAGTATTCACACATTTGAACATAATGCTCCACATCTGACCTTTTAAAACCAAAGTATCTTCAGACAACAGACACGGTACCTTTTTTGTCAAAAGTTCTTCTGTGTCATCATATTCAACTTTATTGTCTGCGACAGCTTCCGTTTAGGAATGTTCTCTGTCCACATTCACCGCTCAGTACCTCCACTAACTCATGTACTCTTTTGTATGCCTGTTTAGCGGTGCAGCAGTGAAAAGGTCCCCCTTTAAACAGTTCCCGCTGCGCCACATTCCGAACATTGTTTAAGCTATCTAAACCAGTGTTCCGGTATAAGAAAAATCCATATCATAACAAAAATAGAAACGGTTTTGGTATGAACCGGTATACCTCCCAGCACTAACTAAAGTTATCACGTGTATATATATATATATAAACACACACACAATTCCAAAAAATGGTATTTTTGGACTTACAGAGGTCTAAAACGTCGAGATTCATCAAAATCTCAATGGAATTTTTGGAGGAATCTAATACTTTCCCTATAGTTTGAGGAAGTCAGGTAGATCTAAACCATTGAGACATCAAATTTTTGGACAATTACAATGCTTTCCTTATACATCGTATAAGAGAAAGTAAAAAAGAAAGAAATTAGTTAGGATATATCTCTTACATTTTATGTGGAACATCCTCATGCATGTTTTCTTTTGTAAGTCGCCATTCAATACTTGCTTTACAGATTGTGCAGTCCTTTTTATATTAAGTTTTATATCATGTATACTATACATCAATCATTGATTTTAAAATTAAGCATTTTTAAAGTATATTTTTGGCAGTTGATTTTTGTGCAATATGTGGAATACTAATACAGGTCCACAATCCCTTATCTGCAATTGTAAAATTTAAAAAGCTTAAACATTTCCCTCCACCCCACCTTTTTTACCTCCATTTTTGCATTTTTTTTTGTCCAATACATGAAGGATTGTCAGCAATGCCAGATGGTACATGAACATGCTCAGCAGCATATGTTTTTAGCTTTTGTGCTTGTTAAAGGTACAGAGTTAAAAACTATATGTTCCTTGCAGGGAATTATGGGGCAAGTGGGTGAGAAACAGAGGCAGTTCTTAAGCCCGTTATGTAGAAGGAAGAGGCTTGTCCATCCCACAAATGCTTTTTTGAAAATTTTAGATTAGATTCAACTTTATTGTCATTACACATGTACAAGTACAACGAAATGCAGTTTAGGTCTAACCAGAAGTGCAATTAGCAGAAAGTGCAGGATAAAGGTATAAGTTCTAAGTACACCTAAAAGGGATATGTGCAGGGAAAGGCTAAGGGTAACTATTACAGAATGATATTATGTGAGCATAATATACAGATTGCTAGTAACTATACTTATAAATTTACAGTGGATGAACAGTATCTACAAGTTGCTATTAACTGTAGTCAGGAATTTGCAAATACAGTAATCCCTCCTCGATCGCGGGGGTTGCGTTCCAGACCCCCCCCGCGATAGGTGAAAATCCGCGAAGTAGAAACCATATGTTTGTATGGTTATTTTTATATATTTTAAGCCCTTATAAACTCTCCCACACTGTTTATAAATATTCCCAGCTGAGTTATACAGCATAATCCCTTTGTATTCTCTTAGATATTAGGTAAGATTCATTGAAATTATGTATATAAACACACTGTTTATATACAGTAAAACCTAAATATTATTTTAAAGATATTGAGTGTCTCCGATATCACATATGTTACAGCCATTACGATAGACAGGCCACCAGCAATAAGTATGTACAATGCAAGAAAAATAGTTTACAGTAAATGTGTGTACAGTGACACTAAACGTACGTACATGTACTAAGCACTGTAAGAAGAAAATTAATTATGGTTACTCACCAACAATGACACGATGACTTGTCCGATAACAATGAGTTTAATTTTACTGCACAACAAAGGAGAGCGTTACAGCCCTTGTAAAGGAGCCACTTCAGGTGATTGTGTAGCACTGCCGTTGTTCTTCTTCTGGCAGTCTTCAATCCAAATCCCTAAAGCAGATTCCATCCAGACTACTGCCTTATTACATCCACTTACAACTCGTTTTGCACCCTGGTTAAAAGGACGCTGCAGCCGTAGATCTTATATTCCTTTCCTACTTTTTAAATAAAAAGAATCGTAGCCTTCAACAAATCCAAAACGTTTACCTTTTCGGCAATCGTTAACATCTTCTTCTTGCGCTTGGGCACGGCACCTGAAGCAGTAGCAGATTGTTTTGGAGCCATAATGAAGGGCTTGACTATGCACAAAGATAAACACAAAAGAGCACAACTCTTTACACAGCGAAACACGTTGATGCTGAATGAGTGAGACGAGACTTCCTGGTTAACACTGCATTCAGCACGCAGGAACTCAACTGTGTGCTCTGATTGGTTAGCTTCTCAGCCATCCGCCAATAGCGTCCCTTGTATAAAAATCAACTGGGCAAACCAACTGAGGAAGCATGTACAGGAAGTAAAAAGGCACATTGTCCGCAGAACCCGCGAAGCAGCGAAAAATCCGCGTTATATATTTAGTTATGCTTTCATATAAAATCCGCGATAGAGTGAAGCCGCGAAAGTCGAAGCGCGATATAGCGAGGGATTACTGTAGATATGAACATAATGTACAGGATAGTATGTTAGCATAATATACAGATTGCTAGTAACTATAATTATAAATTTACAATGGATAAACAAGATATACAAGTTGCTATTAACTGTAGTCAGGATTTGTCTGCATTGAAACATTAAATTTATTTCAACATACAAGCTTCTGTATCATGTAATGACAATTTGCTATGTGATTTCAGTCTGAAAATTTGTGAATTTATCCACCATACTGTAATGAACAGCAAGCACGTACACCTCATTTATAAGTTTGTCTGTTACATCTTTGGACAAAAGGATTTATTTTATTTAAGAATGTTATTATTTCAACAATACTGAATCATCTATTTATTAAAATTAACACTTAAAAAAACAAAATCACATTTTTCACCTGTTTATGCTATTTAAATCAACAAAAATATAATCTTTGTGCTGAAAAAAAATGTTAATCCCTACCTTGATCGTTGCGTCGAATGCTTAAAATTAGACTTGTGTGCATCAAAACAAGTGTAAGTGATGAGGACATTATTAGAGAGTAGCTTTGAGTTCTCTGTGGTGTATTAACATTATAAACCTGTCCGTGGCTTGGTCTTATCCATTGAGTTGTGTCATTCCATCATGCCGAGATAAAACAGGGTCCTCAGATGGAAGATTCCTGATGCATATGACCTTGGACAGGGTTTTAAAGCTATTTCGAAACTATCAGTCACTCCGATCTTTGAAAGATAATCTACAAAAAGAGAAAAATTCAAAGTACTGATGATTTGTCCAGGCCTGGCCACCCCACCAAGTTCAGCCCAGCAGCTGAACGAAAGATGCTGCCAGATGTTTATTAGATCCCCTGGATGACATTAAGGGATTTACAGGAAGGGTTTGCCTTGGTAAGTGTGAGTGTGAATTAGTCAACCATGTTGAGAAGACTGTAGTACTGTGTCTGATATGTGAGGTCAGGAACAGAATACAAATGCATAACCGAAGTTTCCAGACAATGTAACACCTAGGTGAAGAATAGGACTATTGCAATAATATGTTCGGAGCAGAGGAGGCAAACATTGAGCTATTTGACCATAATGCCAGACGTTTTGTTTGGTAAAAACCAAGGCCTACTTTTAACCTCCTAACTGTAAAGTGTGATGGTTGAAACATTATGCATTAGGGATGCTCTTCTGCCTCCACGCCTGGCCAGCTTTCTGTCATAGCCATTAATTCCATATTTTCAGAGCTTAAGGGAGAATGGCTGAAGCTGAAATGTAAATGGACTTTTTAACAAAACAATGACCAATAACGTTCAAGTAAATCCACAAAAGAATGATTCAAAAAGAAGAAATGATAAAGCAAAAACCTAGTTTCCTTTAAAAGAAACAAAAATACATGAGTGAGTCCACTTATGGAGTCCTCCTTTGACAAATACTCCAATCTCAGAAAAATGCACTAAGAGGGGAAAAAAGGTTAAACGTCATCAACAGACCCTGAGATTCTGCTGTTCGTCTTAGCAAAATTTCAAAATTGTTTAGGTCATCAACATAAATTTAGCAATTTGTGAAATGTGGAGACAGGAAACCAGGAGAAGAAATAATGATTGCCTGAGCATTTGCCTCATGAAATTTATCTTTGGATGCTTCTACTCTTTTCTGCACTTGGCTGCTGGATGCATGTGCAACACTAACACTAACTCAAGCTAACAGAGTGTTACACACACATGCCGACTACTCACAGAGAAATAAATCTACATGTGTTAATCTGGTTTCTCAGAGATCAGTATTTCGGTTTCTCTAACCAGAGTAAGGGTATACATGACGTTTTTGAAACTGGGTTTCTTTTAATAACTGGGCTATTAAGATGGATTTAAACAACACTCAGTATTGTTTGTTAAATTATTAAAATTAAGATCAAATGCCCATACATGGAAAAACGATGAAGAATTGACATCTTTTCATGTGATGTACTTGTTCACAGCAGTGCATGTGCTGGATGCATAACATCACATAACCTGAGATTAAAATGAATCTAAACTATATTGTAGAAAACTTGAGACTGTTTTATTTTAAAATTCAAGTCTAAATGTAGCCTTTTCCAGACAAGGTGACTATCATGCATGTTTGTATAGGATTTCACTCATTGCTTTGTACTGCATCTTGTGAAGGCAAAAATACTGCAGTGATTTAAGAGAAGAAATATATGTGCCTTTACTGCACAGAATAACACCCTTCCTTCACGGACAGGGTTATACCTAGTTACGTTTATTTTGTCATAATTTTATTTTTTACTTTTATGTGCATGTATACAGATTAGCATTAGTTTGGTTATGAGGCAACTCTTGCCATGAACTTTTTATATAATGAATTACAAAAGTATTTTTAATTGTATATTAGGAGTAATATTTATCTTCATTTGTCTGCTTTGGCAAAAAAAATGAATAGATTATATTACTGCTGTTCTGGTGTACATAAATAATTTTTGTTTGCTTGTTTTTACAGTTATCTAGAAGATGCAGTAATGAACCTTGACCACAGTGATCCTGTCACTCGAGACCATATGAGCACTGTTCTGAGTCAGGTTCGACAGAAGTTGTTCCAGTTTTTGCAGTCTGACCCACACAACCCTCTTGGCAAAAAGGCACGGCGCTTAATGATAATGCTTCAGGGTTTGGTCAATCATGGAATGAGTTAAACATTTGGTAGTGGCATGTGTAAATATTATATGATCAAATTGCTTACTTTGTTGCAAAAAAACTCAATACCATGGGGAGAGTAAATGTAGAATATAGGTACAACATAAGTGCATATTATATAGAAGATGTTGTTTGATTAAAATACAATACTCTTAAGTACTCAAGAAATGGGACAACACAATCAGCTGCTAGTGCTTTTTGAGATGAGAGGGGTGGGATAGTAATTACACAAATGAAAATGTTCACATGTAATATAGGCAGAATACTAACTTTAACTTATTTTTACAGAAGATTTGAGGGCTGCTTTGCTTTTCCAATGAGCAGAATTGTCAGGTCTGAGTTTGTAATACAGCTAGTCACATTGCAAGAAGCATACACTTTAGTGTAACTCCACATCTCACAAATTCGTCAAATTTCCATTTGTGCTAAATGTCAAATTAGGGACATTTATATTAAGCAAGCAAACGTTCAAACTTTGTTAGTAAATATATACATATATATATTTTTTTTTTTTTTATTTGATTTAGCATTACAGAACTAATTTTTCCCTTGGTATATGGAACAATATGGACCTTTTGTGTCTTGTTCCATATGTTTTCGTGGGAGGCTCTCTGTTCCGTTATTGTCTGCCATGTAATGTAAATAGTTGTTTTATTATACACAATGGGAAAATGCTTTTTGCTATAAAGTGCGAATAGAAAGTTAAACAAATGAGCAATGCATATAATTTATAACATTATTTTGGAAGAAACACTTGGCATTTAAGTATATACACCACCTTTACTTAATATTTATTTTCTGTTTAGTAAACCCTGCTAAGGAAAATCTCACTTTTGGACCTTTTTCATAGAATATATGCATTTAATACCATGTTCAATATGTTGCTGATACATATCTTAGGAAGCAAGTGCCAAGATCTTTATGATGTAGTATAACATTGCGTCCTTTTTTTTTTTTTTTCGTTAAGCATGACAAAATATATATATATTTTTTACCTGATTTTTGGCCAACAGAAAAACAAAATGTAATTCATGGTAGAATGAAAAATATGCATATTACTTCCCATTGTGTTGACAGGGTGTTTTTTCCTGCTGTAACAGCGGGGGGCAACTCTTCATGGATTATTCAGCTTTTATAAATAGTTAACATCTAAGTATGAATGTTGTATTGTTAATATATTTGCCTTTCTAAAATTAACTCTGAGCTCTTCTACATGTAATACGATTGTTTTACTAAAGTAAAAAAAAAAAAAAAGTATTTACATGTATTTTGTTACAGTTTTGAAAAAAGAAAATTGATTTAACTGAGTGTTGGCTCATTCTACATCATTTAAGGAGAGGCTAAAATATTCTGAAAAATCCAAAACATCTGAATCACTGTGACCTTAAATCTTTAATTTTCTTTGGAATTTACTCATGAAGTTGTTTGCCAAAGCTCTGCTTTCAGTCAAGACACATTTATTTGAAACTGAAATCATAGTTTTAGTTTATTTCACTTGCACACATGTACATATTTGCACACACACACACAATTGTGTATTAATAGTGTTAAAATGTAGGCTTTTAAATGTGCAAATTTTAATTGTTTATTTCCTTAATCCAGGTAGCTTAGATAGGGGGGAAAAAGTATATGTTTTGACAGTCTTGTAAAGTGTTCAATATCAAAAGATAGCAGAGGTTTTATGCTTCCTGGGTTAAAGATTTTTCATTTGTTATTCTTTTAGCCATAGTTTTATTGGAATACTTAGGTTACAATGATTTTATTTCTATTTGCTTTGCTTTTTACACATTAACGTATCCCAAACTTTATCCATCAACCTTCCCACTAGAGAATGAGCCTCAGTAACTTGAAGTGCCTTGGCAGTTTATTTTGGAAATCAGTTTTGATTTAAATGCCTTTACTTTGAGGTGAAGTATATGTGGATATAAATCCTCATGTAACTTATGTTACTTTTGGCAGAACAGAGATGTAGCTGATTGAGTTTTATACTTTATATATATATATATTATAGGCTGCTGCCGCTTCACCAGTAGTGTTGAGTTGAGTCTCCCAAATCTGCCTCTAAAAAAACACAAGGATAGATGAGTCAGTTAGTGGATTTCAGAAAATGCTGAATTGTAGAATAAAATGTATGTATTTTGTATTCTGTTGTATAAACTTTAAAATTATGATCATAAGCAGATATGTTTTATTTAGTAGAAGCTGCTAACCCAAAGTTTAAACTGTTACGTAAGAGAAATCTGCTCTAAAAAAAATGAAGTATTAAATTTGCATTTGGTCAGGTGCATTTAATTGCTGTAATTTTGTTTCGTCATGCATGATGACCATAACCGAATTGATTCTTTTTCTTTCTTCATTGTAATGTAATGAGACATGCCTCTGGATTAATAGCAGATATCTTTGTTGGGGAAAAAAAAAAAAAAAATTGTTTTCATGTTAAGCCTTAGTTAAATTCTCCCCTTATGTTAGGGTTAAGATTTTGAGAAGGCTGTAAATGTTTTATTATTGTTAAAGCTAAGAACTGTCAAGAATCCAGTCTTGTTTCTTGATGTATTTTTTTAAGATTTGTAATATTTACATTTTTTTCACTAAAGGTGGCTCTTCATTTAAATATTCGTCCTAAAATCTTAGCATGCTATTGCATGCTGTTACATTTAATTCAAAAAGGATTCATTTCTAGGACATGCGTTTTCAGCTTAAGATGTTATCTTTGTATTTAATTTAAATAATTTTTGGATGTGTCTAAAGGGAAATTGCATGTCCAGATATTTTTTCATGTTCATAATCATTTTCTGTGTGGTATATAAAACTAATATGTTCTTTCAATTGTATTAGCAAAATAGAAGTTGATCTGTGTGCTTTTTCATCAATATTGTTGTTTTATCTGTTTTTTTTACATTAGGTCTGACATTATTTTTGGGAATAAAATAAAAAAAAATTCAATAAAATCTTTTTGAGAAAACATTTTGAATGTAACTTGGCTGCTTCCACATTTTTATACAAGATGATGAGGTTTTGGAAATGGTTTTTGATAATTTTAATCTTTCAGTGTGTGCCTTTTGTTGTTTAGTTTTGGACTTCTGGTCCAACAAAAGTATTGTAGAATACAGCTATTAAGTGTCTGCTCACTACTATCAGACTATTCAGTGCTTCCACTTGATGTACTCACTAAGTTCTTTATTTTTATTTTTTTATTTATTAATTGGTTTGATCATCTGACCTGTATGCTTCTTTTTTTATTTTTATGAATCTAATTATGTGATGTAATTCTCCATTTTCTGGGAACACTACTACTTAAATGTAAATTGGTCAGTTTGTCTGAAACAATATAATCTACTTCCACTTGATTTTAGAATTACTGACATGCCTTCTCTCCAACTCTTGCTGAGATGCCATGTGAGAGTTTGGTATTTCCATATTTCTCTTAAGCAACATTCACTCTAACTGTTCAGCTTGATGAATGAATAAATTGTGCCTGAATACAGTAGTTTAAACAAATATGACTATTAAATAAATACATTTTCAAATGTGTGCTGCAATGCACAGAAATTTGATTGTTAAATACAAATGAATGTTAGACAATATTAAGTAGTACTCACAAAATAATCTTTGCTCAGGCCAAGCTGGTCCTTGGGGATGAGCACTGATGTCGATCATTCCCTCCTTTTTCATTTTGCCTCTGCAGAAAGTTGCTGTCTGGTCATGTCAGTTGATCAAACCAAAAAAGAGAAAGTTGATTGGTAAAGAAGTTTATTAATTGTACAGTGTTATCTGCCTGCATAAAGTAATGTGATGTACTTGATCCAAAGTTTAAAATGTAAAGCAGCCTGCTCCTTGAATAGACTGCCACTGCCACAGTGCGACTGACAAACATTGTAGAAAATGACCAGTCTTTGTCTTTCATGAGTATATCTGCTTGTGTCTACAATCCCTTTGCTATGTAGACAGTGTGTATTTCTTAACCCTCATTGAACAGTATTTTTATGCTAAAATGAAAACTACACTTAAATAACTAAAACAAAGTTTATAAAACTAAATTGAAAATAAAACAACAGATGAATATTGTACAGAAAACTAATTAAAAATGGGTAACACTTTAGGTACTGCAAAGATGCATCTATTTACTCATTTACTCTTATTGTAACAAGACCTTAACAAAGGCTTTCTGATCTTCATTACACTTATAAAACATCAGTAGATAAGTTATTCATCTCTGTGCAATGTGGTGAAATAAGACCCTTTGATATCCTGGTAAAATTACTTGTTAATATGAAGAATTCATAGGATTTATAATTAAGTATGTAAAAGCAAGAGAAATATGTATCACTTATGGTCCCTCTGACTACTCCAAAGTTAAGTTATTTTAGTAGGTCACATAGCACAGATGAATAACTGCTGTACTAATGCTTTGTGAGTGTGTATCATTAACACCAGAAGAAGCCTATGTTAAGGTCTTGTTACTTAAAAATAAATGAGTAATAGATGTATTTTTGCAGTATCCAAACAAAAGTATTACCAAATGATGATAAAATAACCAACTTTGGAAAACACAGCTTAAAAGTGGAACCTTTTAGCTGATGTGTGCTTTGTTACATGTCCAGAAAAGCTAACTCTGCATATAGCATAATAAAAACTTCAACTTCCTTTCATTTCTTTAGCATTTCCTCATTCTGCTCGGTTACAGGGTGAACCCTGGAAACACTGGAAGCTGTTGTGGAAAAGAGAATGGTGGCAAAATTGTATGCCATCATGAAAAATCCTCTTCAGCAGATGCTCTCTTGGAGCACTTTTAGCCTAGGCTCATTTCACTAGGATGTGCTAAGAAGCACCTCTGGGGGTCTTTTCTGCTCATTATCTTCAGGCGATTCAATGCTTCCACTTGAGGTAATCATTAAAAAAAAAAAAAAACTCTTAATTTGTCAATTGATTGTCTGCATCATCAGTCCTGTGAGTCTGTATTCTTGTTTTTTATGTTATGATTCTAATTATGTGATCTAATTCTCCATTCTGTGGGAACATTACTACTTCAATGTAAATTGGTCTGTTTTGGTCTAAATAACGTGTGCCAAACACTGCCCATTATCAAAACTACACCATCCACACCGTGTGGTATCAGACTGAATATGCATCTCTGCAGCAGGCCCTGGAAGATTTGTGAGGGTGGAGGGTAAAATGGAAAGGAACAGAATACAGGGAAATTCTGGATGAAACCCTGAGGCAGTCTACACAAAACCTGTGCTTTGGGAGGTTTGTTTTTCAGCAACACAAATACCCCAAGCATAAAGCTATAGCTATACAGGAATGACTTAAAATAGTGATATTAATGGCAAGGAATGGTTGAGTGCAGATCTCAATCCTACTGAGAATTTGTGGTAGGATTTAAAAAGGACTTCACTTGTAACCCCCATGCAACCTGACAGAGCTCACACAGTTTTGCAGAGACAAATGGGGGAAAAATGGCAGTGTCCAGATGTGCAGAGCTGAAAGAGCCCTTTGCACACAGACTTGAGGCTGTCATAGCTACCAAAGGGGTATTTCCTAAATACTGACTTGAAGAGGTGAGTACTTAGGAGATCACTTATTTTGTGTTTAATTATTGTAATAAACATAAATTTATTTTATAGAGATTAGTTCTTGCTTTGACATTTTAGGAGCCTTTTTTGATGATCAGTATCGAAGGACTAATAAAATCACTTATTCAATATGGTAAAACAACAAATTATGAAATACCACTTTTTGCAGGCACTATAATATGGTTGTGCTTAGGTTGCAATATTTGATCAGGTTTTAAATTAGACTTCATTGTTTGATTCTACATTAGGGGAATTGAAAAATCTAGATGAGAATTTACCAAATACTTTTGTACTTGTTAACCTACTGATTTTAAGATGTTATCCAGTTTCATCATTCCATTCCACTCCAAGGGGCCGAGACATTAGGTGTGAAACACAATTATAACAATTTTTAATGCCAAGTGAGGTATATGGCAAACAGTCCCAAATATAAATTGTAAACTGTGTTGTAGCTGTATGCACCCTAATATGGTATATCTGTTCACCCCCTGCAAAGGAGCATACCTGAGTACCCATCGACAAAAGACAAGTCCCAGTTAGATTGTAGATTCACCATTGACCCAGAGGGAAAATCATATTGATTTTTGCCTGTTCATTAATCAGAATGCTTTGGATTGTGAAGGAAAACCCATCAGCTTTTTTGGCCCTTACACAAAATTTATGGACCAAAATCTAAACCAGGATAGTCAAGAGCAAGAAACAGTGCTTTCTGATCATTGAGCTTTACAACCGCTTTGAGCTTCAAACTTTCTTCTTCTGCTTCATAATGCAATCACATCTCTTTCCTGTTCGGTATCCGCCCTGTCTTCAGTCTTCTTTCCATCCTAATTGGTTCGTGGTGGTTTTTGCGTGGCCGGTCAATCACTTCTGCTGCGTCCTTTGTTTTCATAAAGCAATAATCCACACAAGTTAGCATGATATTAAATATTTTTAGGATATTTTTCTTTTCTCTATAATGTCCTCAAATTTCAATCAAATCCATCAAGGCATTTTTGAGATTGTGTGTTTTTTTTTTTTTTTTTTTCTAACCCCTAAATATTGATAAATCAAAATGTCCTTTCTTAGTGGATACCTACTGATTTACTGTTTCTGTTGATGAGTCAGTGAATAAGAAAGTCAGCTTAGCATTTTATAAATGTTTGTATAGCCAGAGTGGGTTTAGGACATTTTCAGACCCCCAAATCAAAAACAAATTTCTTATTTCCATAAGTAGTCAGACCTTTGCTGTGGCACTCCAAATTGTGGTCTGGTGCATCCCAATTGCTTTAATTATCTTTGTGTCTAGAACTTGATTGGAATCAACCTGTGGCAAATTGAATTGATTGAACATTGTTTAGATAGGTAAATATAAGGTCACATGGATACATAACTTCCACCAGGATGGCCAAACTGAGTAATTGGACAAGAACTCAATGGTCATTCTATCACAGTTGCAGAAGTTCTCTAGTGAGACAGGAACACCTTTAGGAACTATGACTATCTCTGCAGCACTCCCATCAATCAGCTGTGTGCAGTAGAGTGGACAGACTGCAGCCACTCTTGAGTAAAAGGAATATGACCAATGTTTGATAAACAACATTTAAAGAACTCTGAGCTTAAGGAAAAGATTCCCTGGTCTGATGAGACAAACCGACTCTTTGGGGAGAACTTCAAGCAGTATATCTGGTAAAGACCAGAAACTGCCCGTCATCTGCCTAATACCATCTGTAGAGTGAAGCATGGTGGTGGCAGCATCATGCTTTTGGGGTGTTTCTCGGCAACAGGTACTGGGGAAAAAGGGCAGAACTGAGGCCAAATATAAAGAGCTATTTGAAGAAAACGCCTCCTCTAACTGGGCCGATGGTTCACCTTTCATCACAATAATGATCCAAAGCCAAGACAATTCTGGAGTGGCTTTGGAACACATTTGAGACTTGTCATCAAGGTAGCTCAGCTGAAGCTCAGACTTTAACTTCATAGAACATATGTGGAGGTATTGGATGATGGCAGTTTACAGATACTATCATCCATTGTAACTGAGCTTGAGAGGACCTACCAGGAAGAATGGAATAAACTGCCCAAATCCAGGTGTGCAGAGCTTGAAGAGACTTGCCTAAGAAGACTTCTACAAAGTACTGAATTAAGGCTCGGAATACTTATAAGAGATTTCAATAAATAATTTTTTTTATAAATTTGCAAACCTTCCTCAGAACATGTTTTTGACATTATGGGCTATTGAGTGTAGATTGATGGGTAAAAGTGGCAAATTTATCCATATAAAATTAAATCTACAATAGGCCTACAATAAAGTATGTAGAAAATGAATGGCTTGGAATGCTTTCTGAATCTATGGTGTGTGTGTGTACATAAAGCAAACCAAAGGTTTTCTTCCCCCCATAAAGTGTCTATTCTGGATTCAGGATGCTGCTAGAACTGATCATCTGGTATCACAAATCATTCTTTCTGTGCTTAAGTATTTTTATGAGGAAAAAGTAACTGTATGATCTGCATTCTTGAGTACAATGTAAAATGGTTTACACTGTTTGTATTAAGATGTCTTGATGACAAAAACAAAATAAAAATAATACCCTTTTGCCTTCTATGTATTGTCATCTTTGGGTATTTTAGCTAAATCTTTCTTTTCATTATATTATTAATTGATTACAATGGTCTGCAGAACTAGAAAATCAGAGCGCTGTTTGTGTCCACAGAGATTTCTGATTTTGGATTTAACATACCTGGAAAGACTTTGTTTAGCATTTTCTATCAATACTGGCAATGTGCCCATGATTTTTGAAAATTGAAGCAGTGCTGGAAACACTAAATTAGCATCAATCTCATTTAACCTACTCAGTGGTGCTTGGGCATTATTCTTTGGGCTAGTGTATACAGAATGAAATACTCTGTTATAGCAGTAGACGCGACTTGAGTGAGCTCAAATGGTCCCGCCATCTTCCACATCTTTACAATAATACAAACCAACAATGCCAAAACACAGATATTTAATATACATTTTTGTAAAATTAACAGGAATCTTTTTTTATAGATTATGCTTTATTTTCGTAATGGATTGTAAACGGCAGTCTGCCTAATTTTAACAAGGCACATTGCCCATTGCAGTTTTTTTTTTTTTTGCTTTCTTACAATGACTGACGCCAACTTTGTACACATCCCTGACGAAAATGCTTTAGTGAATATCACAATACTATATACATCGTGCTCGATGGCATCAACATAAGGATTGCATGAGAAGTACTGTCAACTGTCTGGCTTTGCGTAAATTGTGGTAAGAATTAAGACCAGGAGATCTCCAAATCAGCCCATAGTACTGAATACATATTAATGCTAATTTTAAAACTGGTCTTATTTTAGAAATGAAATGTATACAATTGTTATTGTTGCAAATATCATATAAATAGTTAATATAAAAAAGCAAAACGATTTATGGGGCCTTAGTAGTGTGTGAGTATAAATAGATTCAGTTACGAGGTGTGGCAGAAAAGTAATGAGACTGGCAACGCTGCGCTGTTGTCCTTGATAGAGCACGTGTATCAGTACCCTCCCATAGCTCAATGCGAGTTTCAACTCCTTCAGTTAACTACGTGCTTTTTGTGAGTGCTATTAGCGAAGTTGTGTTTTTGGTTGTGGGTCACGCAAAATGGAACAGCGGAATTTGGAGCAACGTTGTGCCATTAAATTTTGTGTTAAGCTTGGAGAATCGGCAAGTGTGACGTTTGAAAAGTTAAAACAGGCCTATGGGGAACATTCTTTATCCCGAGCTCAAGTTTTTCAGGGAGGCCTTCAACTTCGAAAACCAATGAAAACATCGAACGTGTGAACACTCTTGTGAGATCAGACCGTCGTTTAACATTAAGAATGTTGAGTGAACAATTAAATTTGAACAGATTTACCGTTCATCAAATTTTGACTGAACATTTGCACATGCGAAAGGTCTGTGCCAAAATGGTGCCGAAAAACCTCACAATTGAGCAGAAGGACAATCGAAAAAACGCATTCCTGTGGTTCCCCAGCCCCCTTATTCACCTGACCTCAGTCCGTGTGACTTTTTCCTTTTTCCTTAACTGAAAAATGTCCTCAAAGGACGTCATTTCGGGACTTTAGAAAACATCCAAAAGAGTGTAACGGACATGCTGAAGACCATACCGGTTGAAGACTTCCAGCGCTGCTACCAACAGTGGGAACATCGTCGCCATCGGTGTGTAGCTGCCCAAGGGAACTACTTTGAAGGGGATAACATTGATGTTTGAAAAAAATAAAAACTTTGGTAAATAAAAAAATCAGTCTCATTACTTTTCTGCCACACCTCGCAGATAAAATAAACTTTTAAATATTTTCTATTTTAGTGTTTGGCAGCTAAAATCTTCTGAAGGCTTCTCACATCTTTAATGTTTTATTACTATTCATAAATTGCAATTAAAAAAATTAAGCTCTTTTTGTTGTGGCCCTGTAATTGTATTTTCTATGTACTGTTTTATTTATGTTTAGCTCTATTATGTATGTTTGCCTCAGTTTGAAATTTGCATTGATTTGTTTTGCTTTATGAATATAGGGACACACTGCTGCAAAGAGCCTGAATGCATAATAAATGACTTTGCCCAACAAATGACACCCATATCGATTTTATTGCCCCCCTAAGAATTCAGTTGTGGTGCCCTGAGAGCCTCTCCAGGGTCTTGTTCCTACCAGCTGGGCCAGGCTGTAGATATCTGACAACTTATACTGGAAGTCAGAGCGAGGACAAAAAAAATATTTTCACTAATACAAGGATAAATGGAAAAAAAATCAATTTCTACAAAATAAAGGTAAGATTAAAAAAGATCTATGTAGAAAAACCATAGGTGAAGTATCACTGCTGAATGACAACAATATTATAATTTTGAGCACACATAACCAGGTTTAAATGAAAGCACTTTAGACTTAAAGATTCCAAAGTCGGTAAACTGTTGTGGTAAATTCAGTAGATTTGTCAAGATATGTTAATTTAATAATTTATTCTATCTAAAATTAAAGGGGTGGGGTTTTGATTATGAAAAACGGCAAATTTTAGGGAAAATATCAATTATGAAAAACTACTTTTTGTAGAAAAAATACCCAACAGCTTGAAAAGGTATTTTCAGATAAGTTTACATTATGAAACCATACTAAATTTAAGAAGAATTCGGCCAGACATTTTCCTTGCATAATGGCACTTGAAACTAAAGTGAAACTCCTCAGTCTGCAAAACGGGACCAGCAGTGGAAGAATAAATTGGTACAAGTTTGAAACACATTAGAAAAATTATTATGATACACGTAGTACTTTTAATTAATGTCAGCCTTAAACTGTATATTTCTTTGATGCTTAAGATTTATTTTTTTAAATGTTAAATTCTGCTGAACATTAGAACATTTGAAGAAAGGAGGACAGCTCACCAGTCTTATCCACGTATTTTATCCAAACTAACACCGAGATTTAAGTGTCTCTAGAGTCCTACTGTCCACCGTACTACTTGGTAACTTATTCAATGTGACCATGAAGAAAAACCTTCCAACGTTTTTGTTGAACTTATTTTAAAGAAACAATATGGATCTGCTGTATTAATTCTTTTACTAATGTGAATTCTGGCTTTCTCTTCCATTCTTAAAATTATTTTCAGCAAAAAAAAAAATAGTATTTCAGAAAGAGTGACACTAAGGACGCTAGACCTTTATGGACAAAGTAACGTTCTTCATTTCCCACACCGAACCTGAAAAATTAGTTGGTTAACCATCGCAGGAATTTGGTGAGACTTGCTCTTTTAAATCGAGATGACCTGGTAAACCCCTCGTTGATTACGTTCACTGATGAGTGGAAAGGGATCCTGAAAGATTAAGAAAAAACGTACTCGGCCAAATGACCTCAACTCGGTTGTTAAACCAGTTCATTTTGACATTAAATTCTTACATTTATCTGACGTTAAATTTAACAAATGTGTTTTCACGGCTAGGATATTTTATAAGAAACCCCCAACTGCGCTCTGCCTGATATTAACTAGCCCAATTTGGTGGAAAGCCCGCACATCTGGCAATCCTGTGGTCCTGCCACCTGCTTTGTATTAAATATTCAGAAGAAGAAAAAGAAACAATATGTAAAGCACGCCTGGTGAAGACTGCACAGCCGAAATCCATTATGTATTTAGCCTTCTTTCCTTTTCAGCTTGGAAATAACCTTTAACGTTATTTCAATATGGAAAAGTTCCAAACGGTATGAACTGAGTCAGAAAAACGATTAACTCGGGTTAATGCTGACAAAGGTCTTTCCACAAAGTACTTAATCATAGCGTGTCGCTGACCTTACCCGGGGGATTCTGTGTGTTGCACGGCTTTAGTGTTCGGCTCCCTTTGAGAGTATTGGTAGTTTGGTACCCATAATGCTCTGCTGCCAGTTTAGCGGGCTGAAAAAAAGTCCCGCTGCCAGCAACCAGGCTATCGGCTCATGCAACAAGGCGGAAGCGGAGCGATTTCCAGGCAAAAATGGCAACTGACAAGCCAAAAAAGCTGCCATAATCAGGCAATAGGAGTTGCTGCTGACTTGTGCTGTTGTTGGTTAAAAAGCACTTTTATTCGACGTGGAAAAGTGAGGTCACATGCTCCAAAGAGTGAGAGAAACTTCCGGCGATTGCGCCAGCCGTACCAAATAAAACTAAAGCACCATAAGGATGAATATTCGATGATATCTTCAAAAGAAAAAAAAATAATGATAATTCCTTAAACGGAGCACCATCCAACAACGATTTGCGATATCAGCGGTAACATCGAGCAGCATCTTCCTCGACTTCCGTCAGATTTCCACCTTGATCTCAGCAGCGACGAAGCAGCCCACGTGTGTCTTAGAATATTCTCTAAATACAAATTTATGAAAGTCTGGTTTTCTTTTGTTGGCCAGTCAAAAATACCATTTAAATACATACTTTTATAGATAAATACACTTACAAATAAGGTTTTAAAGCATGAACGGTCAAAAACGCGAGGGACTTTCTGCTTCCTGTGCAGGAAATTTTGGGGAAAACGACTCCGTTTTAAAAATCCAGTGTACACACCAAAGAGCTAAATCTTCTGATCAGCGATACAGCATGAAGCATAAATGGAAAATGCCTTGCTTTTTACGATTTACTCGGAAGTGGAAGGAGAATTTGCAGAGGATTACTTCTACGAAAAGATGTCTAAATATATTGCCAAAGCGGTGAGCCAACATTTACTTTTTACGGCTGATTGCTGTTATGATTTAGTTTACACATATAATTGGCTTCTGGTGTTGGTATAGCTTAACTGGTCTCCGTTGCAATGTATTACTATTGTAGACTTCCACTTAAATTAGCCAGTGAGCTTAGAAGTAATATGTGTATGAATGTATTGTATATGAATGCTCGGTGAGTCACGTTTTTGATGTTAATTGTATTTAGGGCACGGGCCAAAGCCCCATCAGTAAGCCGGTGAACGTCTTCGCGGGGTCGTGGTGGTGCCTCCTTCTTCTTCGTCGTCTTTTGTTACGCAGCCTATCGTAACCAAAGGTTTTGAGAATTACACAAGTATTGGTTTACACCAAGTTTGCAGCTTCAGTGTTTTTAGATCTTTTGTCAAATGTTTCTGTGGGGTACTCAAGTATAATTACAAGCATTTCAAAGGTTTTTTATTGACAATTACATTAAATTTATGCAAAGAGTAAATATTGACAGTGTTGGCCCTTCTTTTTCAAGACTTATGCAATTTGCCAAATCCTGACTGATGGCAGCCCATTCTTGCATAATCAATGATTGGAGTTTGTCAGAATTTGTGGGTTTTTGTTTGTCTACCTGCCTCTTGAGGATTGACCACAAATTCTCAATGGGATTAAGGTCTGAGGTGTTTTCAGGTCATGGATTCAAAATTTCGATGTTTTGTTCCCGAGCCACTTAGTTATCACTTTTGTCTTATGGCACAGTGCTCCATCATGCTGGGAAAGGCATTGTTCGTCACCAAACGGTTCTTGGATGGCTGGGAGAAGTTGCTGTCGGAGGATGTTTTGGTACCATTTTTGGTTTCTAGTAGGTTATTACCTTTACGTGGCTGAAGCCTTTATCCAAGGCGATTAACAACATTTGAGTTTCCGTTGGTTACACTTCTTTTGTTTTTTCCAATTGGAGCACAGACACGTGAAGTGACCTGCTTATAGTCATACAATGTCAGCAGTGTGACTTGAACTCACAATCTCGGCGTGTGAAGTCCAAAATCTTAACCACTACGTCACACGGTGTATCCGCATTAGCGGGTTTCCAAAAAGCACCTTTTACAGATAGCAATGTGTTCCTGATTTAAAAGGACTCGCAGCAGACAATCACTCAAACAAAATTCAGATTTTCATGATCAATTTTCCTGCCTGGCAGCCAACCATACATTATACAGTACATTTTTGTTTTGTCTACACGTTAGGAACCTTTTCAAAGCCCCAAGAACCAATGTTACACGCAAATAACCTTTTATGGAAAGAAATTTGTCTTTATCAAGTAATAACACTACGAGGAACCACGCAAACTAGGAAAAGTGCGAGAACTGTTATTTGTGAGAACTGTGCTTCTCCTGTCCTTAACTGACCGCTTTTGTTTTTGACTTGCATAGACCACGTTTTTCAAAACAGTGCAGCCCCCGTTACGGAGCACTGCCTTAAAACTGTAGATACGTTCATATGGATTCTTTGCAACTGCATGGGGTCCTACATTTATTGTTTTAGTAATTTCTATTAAAGACTCTCGGCTGTAATAGACCTGTAACAGGAGTTAGAGTGAATTAAAGTCCGTTAAGTTTCTGACGGTGGCCCTTTTTCCAATAGTGATTTCAATGAAAGAAGAAACGCAGATTTTTATTAATTCGCTTACCATCCTTCAGAGACAGCCCTTTGGAGGCAAAAACGTACCTTCGAATAGCAGTACTCCAGGTAATGTTGGTTGTGCTACCGCTAGTCCTGCGGCTGAATGTTAGTGCGCTAGGGGTAAAGGCTGGTGCGTGAGAAGCAGCACTTGTTGCGGCCGCTAGAGCGTTATACAACCCTGTAATAGAAAAGAGACGTCAAGACACTGATGGTATTGTGTGTGTGTGTGTGTGGGAATATATATATTTCTAATTAAGAATAAGGTTAGTTTTTAGAATTATCTAATTAAAATCACTATATATTTTACAATGTTAAAACATTTGTTCCTTGGTAGTGAAACGCCCTTTGTCTTTTCTTTGTTCAGCCGTGTACTGAATGTGCCTTTTAAGTATGTCTTTCCCAGCACTTTAATGAAGAGCCAAGCAAAATGACACCTTTTATTGGCTAACTAAAAAGAAGGGGCCTGAGTTGTCTCGAAAGCTTGCATATTGTAATCTTCTTAGTTAGCCAATAAAAGGTGTCATTTTGCTTGGCTCTTCTCTACATTCATAATGGCTAACACGGTACAACACCCTAGTACTCCAGCACTTTAAAGACATGATAATCCCCTTTTCTTCCTGCGCGATATTTAAATAGTTTTATAGTATTTAGTTTATCGTCATTAACTCCGCCTCTAAATATACAGGCCTTCCGTCGGATCAATCACTCAATCAGCATCAATAGCATGGACCATCACGAAAGTCTCTGCGGGGCAAATACGTTGCAATAAATCAGCGGGGGGAACAGTGGTTGGCGCCGCAGCATCATAGCCTTGAGAGAGTGGATTTGGATCGTAGTCCAGTCACGGTAACTGTAATTTGCACGTTTTCTCCTTCTTCATGTATGGGCATCTTCACGAATGTCCAAAATGCGTAAATTAGATTAATTGGTGATTCTGATTTGGTAATGTATGTTTATGTGCCAGTGTGTGCGTGTGCCAGCCCCGTGATGGATTGGCACATCATCCTACTTTTGTTACCTGTGACTCTGAAGTTCTGTTTCACCAGTTCGGTAAGAGGATTAATTCATATTCTAACACAGGCAAAAAGCAGCACTCGCGAGTCAGCTTCCTGGACACATAATCGGGCCGTTTTAACTGTAAATAAAGATTGCAGGAGTTAACTGATGCTTATTTAGTCTCCGATGGAAATGCAGTGGATTAAATACAATATCTGATGAGTTTAAAGCCTCCATCATGTTTGCATTCTGTAGCTTTAGTTACTAAGACGTATTCTCAGAAAGAATTTAAGACTGTTAAATTTAGATTATTGCCAGAATTTGTAATACTCAGAAATTAATCCTTAATCTGTGGAGAAAGCATACCTAGAGCGCCCTCACCCCATCCAGTACTTTCTGTTTATTATAACTGGAGCGTTCTTCGAGAATTATTGAGCGTCTCTCTTTCCGTTTCTTTTCCAGCTGTCCCGTATTCACCTTTGTTTCCCTCGTTTGGTTTGTGGTTGTGTGTGCGCGCGCGCGCGCGCCTGATCTCTCTCACTCACTCGCCCGCCCCTTCGTACAGCTGATGTTAGAGTGTTGCTGGCATCGCTCTGTCATGCCAGTTTACTACGAGCAGAGTCTCACTCGTCCTATCTGCACTGCAGAAATATTCCGTTACTTTCCCAAGGATTTTTGTTTGTCAGTGCGTTAATACGGTTGGCTGTTAAATTTTGTCAGTTTATTTTTGGATCACCTTTAATCCTTTTCGACATGGTATGCTTCTTGGGATGGTCGTTTTTCTTGGTCCCTGTTGCGCTACAATTTAGTAAGTAAAATAATTAGTTCTTATTCTTAATGTCACTCTAATCGACCGAATTCATTTATTTTGTTTTTGAGCAGGGCGTGTGTTTGTCTTCGAATAATCCTGTCCAGGAAATGATTGTAAAAGCGTATAACTCCATTTGTTATTATTGTAATACAGTACCTACAGTGTACAGATAGTATTACCTCTCCAGAAAAAAAACTATAACGTCGATTCTTAAGGGACGTGGAAAAAAAAGTTCATAAGTATTAAAACAATAGTTCTCCATATATTTCTTGAAAACCTGATAGAAATTTCATTGGTGATCAAGTAATTTAATTTTCGGGTCCAGCATTCTCCAGTAACTGATCGCATGGAAATGCATAGGGCTATTACTTGAAATTATGCGTGTGCCTTTCCTAAAAAAATTTTTGCGGGGGAACGCATCCGCTTCGAAACAGGGCGCGTTTGAGAGTTGTTGTACCTGCATATCGCGGCGCTGAAATTAAGTGGACACAGTAAATGTACTTGCAGATAATTTCAGAGTGCATTTTGGTGACTTGGAAAGTTGTATTTGACAACACAATGACTGTCATAATGGGATCATCGCCAGACTTTAACATTTTATACATAAAACGAATGAACTGGTCCAGACTGCTGCTTTCAGGGATGACTTGAGAGTTTGTTTTTTTTTTTTTAATGCAAAGAACATTACGAAGTGCACTCACGGTTATATGACAACTCAGAGTCACGTAAAGAGATGTTTCACGATGTATTTATCTATCTATATATGTAACGTCTTTTTAATCCATCGGCTATATACTTTTGTACAAATCAATTTAATAATTAGTAACCAATTTCTGTCTTTAGTTAGACGATTATTTGTCTGCAAGAGCTTCAAGTTTATAAACATCTGTATTTATACTTTGTAGCCCACAAGCTGGAGAGTTTGATCGTTTTGCGCATCTTAGGTAACATATTCTTGTTCGCAACTTGATAGTACATTTTTCAGTTTATTTCAGTTAACTCTTGTATATCACTGCACAATAGACGAGCCACAAAAGATTTCGCTACCATTTCAGTTTGCATGCTCGTTATTAACTGCTTCAATACCACTTTAAAGTAGATGTAAAAAAAACAGTAACTTCTTAAATGTTAATAAAAAATTCTGAAAATTGATCCACATTACTTAAAGTGAAGATGTTCGGCTGTATGTTCTCTGGCTTATAACAAGGGAGAAATTGGGAACTAACTCGTTAAAGGCAAGGGTCCAGCAAACTTAGAGCTACTGTATAAAAAATAAAATGTATGTTTAAAAACGAGGTGACTGAATATCGTACGACCTGTTTGATACATTTTTATCAAGATGAGTATGTGTACAAACGCATTCAAAACGTTGTTACTTTACAGTAATCGGCGCGTCCGTCCTTTAAATAAATCAGGTTATCCAGAGCGGCATTGCACCATAACCAGAATTGGATGGATCGCCTGTACAGTGACGCAGACCGCCAGTTTAGAATATGCGGCACCTGCTTGTATTCCGGTGGTGTAACGGTAAACGCCATCAGTGGAGTTTAATACTACTGACAACCCACGGGAGAGTTGAACAGTGGGTACCAGCACTTCCAGAGATGGAGCGCCGTACGCTGTGACCCCAGTGAACCTATAACACATTTGTTTTAAGTCGCATCAATTGAAGTTTGTGTTTGATATAAATTGTCTCACCTCAATATATTTAAAGGAACATTAATGTATATTTTAAGTATTATAACATTAACCACATTTTACTGCGAGCGAGGATTAACTGCGGAGGTTATTTCGCTCACACCGACCACGCGAAAGACAGAAAAGAAGTAAGCGCCGTTCTGAAGCAGCAGTGTTTCCTTCCAGTGGTAGTAATGCACATTAAGCCGAGACTAGAAACATAATTAATTATTAGCATAGCAGATATTTCGATGTATGTTCTGACAGTTCGTAAGGTTCAAATGCATACAACTTTCTAAATGACATAATGTTTTTTTGGATAATAATTACGTTTATTTACAAAATGAGATGACGATCGGTTTATCTTGGAATTAGGTTAATTGGGTTTATTTCTGCCTTGGTGTTAACGGCAGTTGAACCAAAGGCGCTTAATGGATTGGCATTTTCCTTCTCATTTGCCTTCGTATTGCAAACGAGCTTGTGTAAATGAACGCTGATCAAATTAATTCCGCCAAGCCACTAGACTAAATCGGAAGGCTCGGGCACATTTTTGAAAACGTCGTTTTATTGTAATAGAGAGCTTTTCACAATATAATGGCAAAGATGCATAAAATACAAAATAAGCTAAGGATATCCATGAGCACAGAGATATGAAATATTAGAAGGTCACGTGGCAACCAGGAAGATAAAACAATTCCAATGTTTTGCAAATGCTGGAGTAAATAAACTCTTAGATTTGAAAATAAGATACTAGCTGACACAGAGCCACTGATTATTGGTTGGTATTCAGCTCCTTGCACGCTACTAACTGCCCTCTGTACTGCACTAGTTGATGCTTCTCACTCACATCTCCAGAGATCTGGGTTCAGTTTGTTGTCTCTGAGGAGTTTTGACATCACTGGAAACTAAAACTGACTGACTGAGCAAGAGTGGCTATGTGTGTGAACTGAGATCTGTATGGAGGTCTTTTCCTTGTAGCCAGTACTGTCAGAATGATTAAAAAAAACAAATACAGGAGCAGTGGCCATAACAGGCAGCTTTTTAACTTTTGAAAGGGAATTGCAGACACAATTGTTATGGAGTTTAATTGTGTTTGACTGTGGTGGCAGGTGCAGTCTGCTGTTTGAAAAGTAACTTGGTATACAGCTCGGGCTGCTTGCCTTTTTGTACAGTTTATTCTGTTTGTTTATCTTATTTTGTGCCCCCAATCTGTTTTCAATGTTGTTATAAAGAATGCTAACTCTCCAGGTATGTCTGAAATGCATGGTCAGATTTGATTCTTAATACCAAGAATCTATGGTGGCATTTATACTTTTGTTTTTTTTTTGTGTAAAGTAATTTAGCAAACCACTTGCACTGTGATTTTTAATGTTCCCGCTTTGGTTTTATGTTCTTTCTACTAATTGCAATTCTAGTTATTGTCAGTGCTCTCTGCGCTTCCTCTTTTGTACTTCATGTGTGGTAATATGCTGACTGCTTAGTAGCCTGATGTATAGTATTCACCAGGATGCAAACTGATGCCGTGTAACTACTTAATTGAAACCACAATAAACAGTGGAGCTTATTGATTACCATTGAGGATAACAGTTAACACCTTACTTACTGTATGTATATAGAGAAAGTCTGTCTAAAACATCACATCTGATTCAAGTCTCAAGTTTATAATTAACGTTTATAACAGATTCAATAAAGTGGCGATTGAATACATTAACTGTATTCATCTTTCCATTTTCTGAACCCATGCTCAATCCATTTCAGAGTAATAAAGAGGATGTAGTAAGAGAGAAACTAAACCAGGACTGGGCTCCAATCCATCACAGAGCATACTTTTAATTACAAAGCAAATAAATAAATGATTGAACCTGCACATCTTTAGTTTGTGGATGGAAAAAGTCTGCAGACATAGATTATGACCTGGTTGGGAGCTGAACCAAGTCTCTTAGAACTGTAAGGAGGCTGCCCCAGGTTACAATTGAGAACAATAAATGCATTCTTGTGATTTCAAGACAATTCAGTTTTCTGTTGATGCTTTGGAGAAAGACAAAATACACCTTAATAATTTTTTTTCTTTTTAATTTGAAGTCATGGAAAGAGGATAAAGAGTTATGAGGCTTCTTCGCATGTATGAGGAAGCTGTATATTTAGACTGGGAGACATTTCAGCCATTTACAACAAAATTTCTTGTCCATTGTGAAGGAAAGTAGTGGTCAAACAGGTCTTGCCCTAATTACTACAGGGTGACACAGAAAAACGGGAACTTTTGAAAAACCCAATAAAAATAGAAGAAATCCAACAAAAAATGTTATTGACAGCAATTGAACCACTACAACTTGCCTTTTAAGAGACAGTAATCCAAATTATCAATGTCTGAAAATTACGTCCTGTAGATGGCGTCCTTCTGTACGTATGCATTCTTCCAATCTGCTGTTGAGGTTCCCCATTGATCGCTGCAACTTCTCAGACGGGATACCACGAATTTCGTCTTGAATTCTTTGTTTCAATTCATTTCGGTGTCCTTGGCCGAGTCTTGTAGACCCGACTCTTAAGGTAGCCCCACAAGAAAAAATCGCAAACAGACAAATCCGGTGATCTTGAGGGCCAGGGAATGTCACCGACTCTTGAGATGACATGGTTGCCGAACAATTCTCGCACAGCTGCCATTGATTGCCTTGCAATTGATTACTAAATTACTAAATGGCGTGATTGTTTACAGCTCAAGGTTCTGCAGTGCTGCCAACTGTACATGGCTGCCACTACGCATTTCAGAAGTTCCCGTTTTTCTGTATCACCCTGTATTATATTCATTCTCCTCCAGAGAACCACACCAGGAGAAGATCTTGCTGGCTACTCTTGACTGAGTCCTGTTTATACCAATTAGTTCTTTGAACAGTGTGGCACATTGTTCTGTCAAGGCCACTAAGCTCGCTGTAATCTGTATGCTTTAAGCATGCTGTTCATAGTGTTTTATGCTTTATTTAAGAAGACAGTATCAAATTTGGTGTTGAATTTTCTCCTTCTCCACATGTCTTTGTGGGTTTTTGCACCCATGTGCAAAGACACATGTTAACTGGAAACCCTTGACCATTTAGGAATGAATATGAGAGTGTGAGTGAGTATGCTTTGTGATGAATTGTCATCCAGTCCAGCATCAAAAACTAGATCACCAGATAACATCCAGATGTAGCTGGTGGGCAGGAAATTGAGCTTAAAAAAAGACTGCATTGGGAATTCCGTTCAATCCAATTTAATCTTATTAAGTACAATTCCGCTTATGAGCCCAGCTTACTATACAATAATTAGCTAATGTATTGTGACAAAATGAATATAGGCATTTTTTTTATTAGAAAAGAGAGACATCAGGCAAACCTATACAGGGTATTCTCAACTCCAAAGTCCAACGGTCCTAGTTTATCTGTATTTGGAAAATAAGTACTTGCTACTCTTCTAATTTTCTGATTTGAATTATGATTTCAATATATATGTTTTTTAAACAAACCAAGAGTAGGATAAAATGGAGAACACCCGCAAAAGTAAAATTGTAAGACTGGTGTTAACCCTAAAAATGATTCTGTGTGACTTTTATGAGTCAAATGCCTCAGAATTAGTTTCAGTGTCATTAGGGGTTAAGGTAATGCAGTAACATGGTTAGAGTTGAATAATAATGTGGAGTTGCCAAGTATGAAACCATTACTAAAAAGTCATGCTTGCAAGATATTAACTTGTCAGGGTTAAAGCTTTATCATTGTTGTAAAAGGCAGGCCGGACCCAAAAAAGCCTGCAAAGGAGAGAAAAAATTGCACTTGCATGTAATTTGCATTTCGACTGTATTTGCTGGGAAAGGTCAATATGTTTAGTAGGTGCCCTGAAACAAATTCACCAGGGGACCCCAGACTGAGAATCAAACCTTCAACAGTTGTCAAGAGGCTAACAAGAGATACAGTGGGATGCAAAAGTTTGGGCAACCTTGTTAATAGTCATTATTTTCCTGTATAAATCGTCGGTTGTTACGATAAAAAATGCCAGTTAAATATATCATATAGGAGACACACAGTGATATTTGAGAAGTGAAATGAAGTTTATTGGATTTACA